>CM042009.1:41648044-42218044 GCA_023525715.1 Cichorium intybus
GATTAGTCATGGACCATTTTTGCAAATTAATGAAACATAAGGATCATTATTGTTATTTCGCTAATAAATAGGGACCATACTTATATTATGTAAAAAATACCACTTCTTGAATTTTGCAATTATATGAGACTATTTTTGTAATTTTCTTAAATGCAGTGACAATTTTGGTAGTTTTGAAACAAAAGGACAATTCATATAAATTTGCTATTAGAAAAGGACCACAACTGTAACTTTGTGAAATACATGGACCGAGTTCCTATTAGGCAGGGACCATTGTTATCACTTTATGAAATAGGAACCAATTATATAATTATTCTTTAAAACGGAACCTATTTATATAAATAAGACACATTTTCCAAAATATACAAGATAAATAGTAATACTTATATAATTTGGAGTTACAGATATCCAATTGTTGGAAGTTATATTTCAACATAAACCCTAAATTAAAATATGGATAAATAAATAGTAATAGTTATATAACTTGGAGTTACCGACGTCTGATTGTTAGAAGCATGATCTTAAAATTTGGTTCAAACCGGTCGGTTTGACCGGTTGAATCGGGAACCAGCTTGGGTACTGATTTTTGAGTGCCTAAAAACCACTTGTATATGAACCAATATAAACCAGCCAATTTACGAAAAATCACCGATTCAACCACCTAAAAAACCGCGGGTCCAACCATTAAAACCAGTTTAAAATTTTTTTTTTAATTTTAAAATATATAACAACTTTAGGTTTTTGATATACTATTTTCATGGTATTTTGGTGTTGGCTATTGAAAAATTAAATTTTAGATGTTTGGTATTTTCATTTTGGAGATTTTTTCTAATAATTTTTTATGTTCAGAGTTTTAAAACTATTTATGGTGTAATAACGATGTCATCAGTTTTTGAACCAGTTGAACCATTGAACCGTTAAGACGACCGTTCCAGTTTTCAAAACATTGATTGAAAGTAGGGATGATCAAAAAACCCGAGAACCAGAGCCAAACCCAGAACCGAACCCGATTCGGGACCGATTAAGTAAATCAGTTCAGTCTTTAGGTAGTAGTTTAACCCTTATTCAGGTATGAGGTTTTTTTTGGTACAATACAGTCGATTTCGGGTAATATGGTCCTAGGAACCAAACCGAAAAGTTGAAAGGCTAATGACTTTTTTAGGCATTGTACTTCGTAAACGACATGTTTTAAAACAATGTACTTTAGAAAAATGTTTTTTTCTATAGTACATTGCTTTAAAACATGTCGGTGCAAAACTACAATGCTTATTTTTTTTCCCAAAAGTTGCATTACAGTGGCCAAAAGAAAATTTTTAGGCATCGTACTTTGTAAACTACATGTTTTGAAGCAATGTACTTTAGAAAAAAGTTTTTTTTTTCTAAAGTAAATTACTGTTTACAAACTACAATGAAAAAAATATTCTAGAAACTGCATTATAGTGGCCAAAAGTACCATTTTAGGCATTGAACTTTGTAAAGTACACATCAAAGTCTTACATTTTTGGTTACTTACAGTTTCAGATCCGACCAAACCCGTTTTATCATCTTCGGTTCCAAACCTAACCAAACCCGAACCGAATGAGTAACTGAATCAAGGACCGATTTCCCAATCAATTCAATTTTCGGTTCCTTTTATTGTTTTTATTCGGTCTTCGGTTCTTTCGGATTCGGTTCCGGTGGGTCCGATTCCGAACACATGCGCATCTATTTCAAAATGAAAATTCTATTTCTTCCTACTTTATCTTCCTAATTCATCATCATACCCACTAAATTATGACATGTGGAATCTATTATTTCTCTTTCTTAATTTCTTCTCTTGATTTTGACACTTGTCTTGATCATATGATTAGAAAGATAAGTAGGAAGATTTTATAAAAGGATGTAGAACCTCTTATTTCAAAATAAACCCCATATTAAAAGTTGGGTACCGCGGATTTGCAAGACTTGAGGGACCGTTACTGTCATTTTTGTTAACATTATCTGCTTGTTTTGGTATTCTCTTTCTCGTCATTTTATTTCCCCGAGGGCGCTTGTTCTTTCGATCTTATTCAGTATATTGAAACCCTAACCCCCAAATTCGACACACAATTCAATCATCTCTAAGGATTATATTTGTGATAAAGAAGAATGCAACATCAGCATCAGAGGTTGAAGCAACAACAACAACAAGCTCTTATGCAGCAAGCTCTCCTTCAACAACAATCTCTCTATCATCCTGGCCTCTTAGCACCTCCACAGGTTCGGATACACCATTTATCATGATTGTGTAATTTATGTCCGCAAATTCTCATGTTTGTATGTTAACGTTGCCATTTTCGAGCTTATGGATTTGATTTTGTTGATTGATCATCGGATTATGATCACGGGTTTTGTAACTTTTTGTTAGTTGCGACATTTTCCAGGGAAATGGAATTGTTTGCTTGTTTATTTGTGGAATGTAACCATTTAGATCGCCTTTCATATCAAATTTTGACGATTTTGTTGCCATGTTCCCTAACTATGTGAAAGCATAAGGATTTCGAGTTTTTCCCAAGTTCAGTTTACTCTCGCCGTCTAGATTACAGAGCTTCGTTTTTGTTTTTTCTAGATATCTAATCGATTACTAATGTACAAGATTGATGTTGGATTTTCTTACTTAATTAAACTTAACATTATTAAATTTCCAATACTCTTTTAAAATTTTCATGTGGTTATCGAAGCTCTGTCAAAAGTCCAGGATCCTCAAAACATTGCAACTTCAAAAATTTGATATGATTTTTAAAAGCCAATTAGTAGCTCTTTGCTTGAAGCTGAGCTGGTGCATGTTGAATTCTGACTAAAAAATGTTTTTTTCATTTCATTTCTTTCTATCAACACTCTTTCTTTGTGATTAATGGTTTTTATAGCTATGGAATGTTTTCAGTTAATTGAACACACCTGTCTCGATTCTGTATGAGATTTTGTGAATGTCCTTTTCATGAGACTCTCTTTGCTTAATAGTGGGTGGTAGGCACATAAAGTTCTAGTATACATTTCTTTCTCTCAAAGTTCTTATTTGATTATTAAAAATATTGGAGGGCAAAGTATTTTGTTTGCACTTGACTCTTAAGCATCTTGATAGGTTTCTGCTGTTGAAGAATAACTCTTGGGGGAGTTATTGCTATAGTCATCTCTTCATGGAAATACATACTTTCATCATCCCTTATTCCTTTAAGATATGGTTTTAAAACTTTAGATGTCTTAACAACAGAAAATTTTGTTGTTGTTTTGTGTTAATGGATATTCTATTTATTAGCGAATAGAGATGGGTGCATATAAATATATAATATCAAACCCCTGTTTTAAGATGCATAAGAACAGTGAAATGTTTGTAAAAGGGACCAAGAAGTTGGAACTTTATGTGTTTTCGTGTACTTTACATTTTTAGCTTATATAGGGAAATTGTGTGAACATTTTTTGTTTTTCAATTTTCAGTGTGTTTCTTTGGTGTCTAGTGTGTAGTTTACTAGTGGATACACTTTGCCTTCATACCCGTTTTCTTTGAGCCTTATTTACTCTAGTTAGTGGGGTTCTTTATCCTTTTTTTTTTTTTTTTTACTCTTAGCTTGCAATTTTTTAGTCTTTTTTCTTTTTTTCACTTTTTTCTTTTGCAGATTGAGCCAATCCCAAGTGGAAATCTGCCTCCTGGGTTTGATCCAAATACATGCCGCAGTGTGTGAGTGGTTTACAGATGATTTTTCTAGTTCCTTTTTTTTCTTTTTCATTTGCATGACATAAAGCCTTAATCTACTCCCTCTTAACCAACCGTGTGCTGTTAAATATGTATATCTATAAGATTTGCTCCCCTCGTCCTTTAATATATACAAATAGTTTGTAGTTGCTGTATACAAAGTGTCAAATATAGGATCTTTATTTGTTTGTGTGTATTATAAAGTATAAACTAGCTATAGCTACTATTGTTTTCTTTGTTTTGTTTTTTAACACTTGGAGTTTCTTTCTTATTGAGAAATTGCAGGTATGTGGGGAATATTCATATGCAAGTGACTGAACCACTTCTTCAAGAGGTTTTTGCAAGTACTGGTCCTGTTGAAGGCTGCAAACTCATAAGAAAAGAGAAGGTACCAATTTATGTATTAATCAACTTGGAAAGTTTTGATCGAATTTGCATATGGTTTTTTCTCAAAATTGGTAAAGTATAATTTTTTTTCTTTTTCTTATTCTATGCAGTCATCTTATGGATTCATTCACTACTTTGATCGTAGATCAGCCGCACTTGCTATAGTATCTCTAAATGGGAGGCATTTGTAAGTATTTTTATATGAATTTATGTGCTGATATACTATTTTAATTATTATTTGAACACTTATTATTGATGTTATTAACAGGTTTGGACAACCTATTAAAGTTAATTGGGCATATGCCAGTGGACAGAGGGAGGACACTTCAAGTGAGTCTTATGTGATTATCATTGTGTATTATTATTATTATTTATTATCATTTTAATAATTTGATCTTATGACAATCCTACTTTTTATTTGTAGGTCACTACAACATATTTGTTGGTGATCTTAGCCCTGAAGTCACTGATGCTATGTTATATGCATGCTTCTCAGTTTATACTAGTTGTTCGTGAGTAATTAGTCATCATTGGCTATTATAATCATTATTAATGTAATTAATAAATATACTTATTGTAATTTCTCATTTGCTCTATTGTAGGGATGCAAGGGTAATGTGGGATCAAAAAACCGGCCGTTCACGCGGGTTTGGGTTTGTTTCCTTTCGCAACCAACAGGTTCATATTTAAATATTTAATAAATAAAACATCCTTGAATCTTGGAATTTAATATTATTTAAACTAAAATCTGACCTTGTTAACTCCTATTCAGGATGCTCAAAGTGCTATAAACGACTTAACAGGTAAAACTTTTGTTAAAAATGTTTAAAATTTCCAAACGTCGAATAATTACAAAATTACAAATTGATAATATTTTCTTGTTCTTATTTATTCAGGGAAATGGCTTGGCAGTAGACAGATACGCTGCAATTGGGCTACAAAAGGCGCTGGGACTAGCGATGAAAAACAAGGTTCAGATTCCAAAAGTGTAGTGGAGTTAACAAATGGATCTTCAGGTATAAAATAATAATAATAATTGTCAAATATTATTTATTTTTTTAATATTATTTATTTTTCAGAAGACGGAAAGGAGCCTGTTAATAGCGACGCCCCCGAAAATAACCCACAGTACACCACTGTTTATGTTGGCAACCTTGCTCCAGAAGTAAGAAATCATATGATACGACTAAAAATAAATAAATAAAAACAGAAACGAAATAAAATTATTTTATTTTATAATTTTAGGTGACTCAGCTTGAGCTCCATCGGCATTTCCATTCCCTTGCAGCCGGTGTAATTGAGGAAGTTAGGGTTCAACCTGATAAAGGATTTGGTTTTGTAAGATACAATACACATGGTGAAGCCGCTTTAGCAATTCAAATGGGAAACACTCAATCCATTCTTTATGGCAAACAAATTAAGGTTAGTTTATATTTTTTAATTTTTTAAATCAAAATGTTGTAACTTGTAAGGTTATATTTAATTAATGTAAATGGGGTTGGGGATTGATTCAGTGTTCATGGGGAAGTAAACCGACGCCACCTGGAACGAGCTCGAACCCGCTTCCGCCACCTGTGGCTGCGCCGATGCTGTCAGCGGCTGACTTGTTGGCGTATGAGCGACAGCTGGCGATAAGCAAGATGGGAATGGGAGGACTGATGCATCCTAGTCAGCATCCATTTAAACAAGGGGGTATGGGGATGATGGGGATGGGTGGAGCCGGGGCTAGTCAGGCGATATATGATGGTGGTTTTCAGAATGTTGCTGCTGCACAGCAACTCATGTATTATCAGTGAGTTGTTTGTGTTGAGGGTTTATGATATCGTGTTGTTTTTGAGTTTATTTTTAGGAGGGTTTATTTTTTTTTTTTTTTTTTTTTTGTTTTCTGATTATTATTATTACCCTTTACTACCCCAATGTTGTCCTACTTATAATATATGATTGTGACGAGTATGGATGGATATGTATGATGTATGTTTAATGTTAATGACGGGGATGCCTGTTTGTTTGTACTAAACACATGTTGCATGGCATGAGAATTTAATTATGATTTATGTATGTACAGCTTTCGACAATCGTGTATATGAAGCGTTTTAAATTCTCCAAGAGTTTGATCCAAGTTAGGTCAGTCAAATCTTGAGCATTGGGATCTTGAATTTCAGAAAATTTAGTACTAAAATGTGAAAAAGGTCGATTGATTTTTAATTTGTTTTAGGAAAGTATGAAGTTTGAGAGCATTTTGTGACGCTCGTTTTTAGTAACAAAAGCAATAATCTTTATGGGCTGATGATGATCAGAAATAATAGCAATTTCAAACGAAATTTAGAATTTTTGTTGATTACTTGAAAATGTAGTGTCTTGAAAAATCTGTGGGATGGAACCAGACAAGTAGAATTGTCAAGGGTGTTTGGATGTTTATCTTAAAAGTAAATATATAATATTAAATAATCAAAGAGAAAATAATTAATTATGATGAAAAAGGTTGAGGAAAATAGTGTTTATATCATAAAATGAGTTATTGTTTCAAGTTAACAGTTTTGTTAGTAATCTGGGTGATTGGCAAGCACTACCTTTTAATAGATAAACAAAAAATACGACTTTTGAGAAAGAAAGTAGAAATAGTTCGAGCAATTTCCGAAAAATACATTAATTAAAAAAAAAACAATTTTGACATCATGTTTCTTTTTCTAATTAAGTCATTAGGGTATTAATTTTTTTTATTAAGTCATTATCTTTTCAATTTAATTTCAATTTTAATCAATCAATCAGATGAGACAGTTTCTCACTTGCTGACTTGGTATACATTTGTATATAAATGAACCCAAATGTATTCTCAACCCATTAACCCCAAAATCGGCTCCTCTTTTCTTCATCGGACCTCGATTTGTGCAATGTCTTCAAGTAGTTTATCATCTCAAAGTGGTGTAAGTAAATCAAGGAAGGTTCCTTTTAAGAGGTGCTGATGTGGACCGACAGCTCCATTATTAGTATCATGGAGTGATAATAATTGTGCTAGAAGATATTTTAGGTGCAGATACTTTCTCATTGGGAAAGAAGACTGTGAGTTCTTTGAATAGTATGATGAAGAAAGTAGTTAATGGTACAAACAAGTTTTGAATGAATTGAAGCAAATAAGAAACCAACATCTAAGAAATCTAAAATTGGAAACCTTAGTATGTTATTTCTTGTCAATATTATAATTGGGTTATTTCTTGTCAAGGTTATAATTGGGTTGCTGTGGTTTTCATAATCATTGTAGTGATGTTGTTTTTGTTGTTAGAGGGGTAAGTTAGGTTAGTGTATATGTATGTATGTATGGTAAGGTCCAACGTTGACAACTTTCATTTGTAAGGATTAATGTAGTACTCTTATTGTAAGGTTTAATGTTGACCAATGTTGTTAAAGCATCCATCTTTATCCCCAAAAGGGAGAAGCAGTAAATGGAATAAGCATTGCAACCGACAAACAAATAAACCAATGTTTGGAGCCTTAAATAGAAAAAAAAACTGGAGCCTTAAAGCAGTGAACGAAATATGCATTGCAAGTGACAAACAAATAAACCAGTGTTTGGAGCCTTAAACCAGTAAACGAAATATGCATAGAAAGTATGATGCCTTAAACTGAAATAATGAAAAAAACAGAAAGTACGATGTCTTAAATGGGTAAAAAAATAAAAGTAGGATGCGTTAAACAGAATGTGGCTACTAATTAGAGCCAAGTTCGTAACCAACTTTAGCAACCAATTTGTATAAAATTAGTGTTTTTGGCAACCAAGTTTGTAGATCCAATTTCAATTCCAGAACTTTAAACAAAACAAAAAATGCAATTAGGATACCTTAAATAAAAAACTACAAGTAAGATGCCTTAATAAGAAAAAGCTAGAAATATGATGACTTAAATAGAAAAAATAACTAGAAATAAGATGCCTTAAACAGAATGTTATTCATGCATCAACAACATGGTCATCCATTTAGAAACCAGAAAGTAATTCACAATGACCAATGTTCCAAGCACCTAACCCAATTTACAAAAAAGGTATTCCAGTTTAGGTATACCGTATACAAAATAAATTGTTGTCAATGGGATAAATCTACAAAAAGGGCTTACAAAATAAGTTCCCATTTACCCCTAAGGTCACTGTCTCTCACTGACTCCTAAGTATAAGGATTCCCACTGCTAACACCAGGATCACCCTTTGCTTTGACTCAACTTTTCTTTTGAAATTCTCTCATACTTCTTCCTCAATCTCAACTTTTGGTTTCATGGGTGTGTTTCTTCAATAAATTCCTCTTTTTGGGTTTCCTTAATTGAATCATGTTTTTGAGTTTCAGCAACCACATCCAATTCTTCACCAAAAGGAGACAATTGTTCTAATGATAATGACACTTTTTTCAACATAATTATTACATCATCATTTTTCGTGTATCATGAATTAAGAAGGTCCCTAACAGTTGCATGACCCCTCAAAGTTTGTACAACATTTACATCTTGTAGCCCTTCATCTACGCCTACATCAAACCTTTCATTTACCCATTTATCCACACCTTGATTGACAAGAACATTTTGTTGGTGTCTCCCTGCAACACCTTCATCTAACTTCACATTGCCCTGATAACAAATTACGCAAATTTCACATAAGTCTTGTGTGTATATTGTTGTTATAATTAAAATACATTTATATAATGATCACATTTTACAAAAATTCAGAATTTCCCTTTTTGAGTGCTTGCCTCAGCTCTTCCTCTTTTACTGTTTTCCCATTTTTTTCATTCTATTTTAGTAATGGTGGTTTTATTGGATTTTTTCATGTCCTTTTGTTATGTCATTGTTCCCAAAAAATTTTGCAAATTATTGTGCTACTATTAGGTCTTAGTCTCATATATTATCCATCATTCTCCGTGACAAGTTTTCTCCTTTGGGTTTTATGCCTCCCTGAAATTCTTCTAGCCAGTGGTGGTAGTAGTTTAGTGTAGAGGGTTTTAGACCACATACTACTACCATTTATGGGCCTAATATTTCCTCTGTAAGTATGTACAAATAACTCTTTGCTAAACCAATTACTTATGCATGCATCTGCATGTTGGTGTGTGTAGTTTCATTGCTACAGAAGCATGGACACAAGGAATGCCTGATAATTCTCAAAGTCTGCATGTATAAAATCCTTGTTGCAAGTCTAATTGGAATGCCACACAACCTAGCCTAACTTCAAAAAGCTTTGCCTCACATGCTACCATAACTCATGACCTGTAATATCATATAATGTGAGTACATAAGTTGAAGCTTTTGTTAAGACAATAAATTGTTCCTCATATCGGCATACTACTTTTGAAGCTTTCTTAAAATTGTAGGACAAACATCTTCATTCCATGTCAAGTGTTTTTTTGACGTTATGTAAAACCTTTCCATAACATACATTCTTATCTCTTCCAAGAAGGTAAGTATTGTTTTGTCCTTGCCTCCATTATGACTGAATTTGAACTTTCAGATATCCTATTCTCCACAACTTCACAAGCCCTTCTTTTAGTAAAGAATACCATAATCCAAGTATTTGGGTCCCTTTGAATAAGGTACTCATATGCATTGTTATTCATAACCTTTAGTTCCTCCATTGCCTCGAGAAAAAAAGCCTTAATGGTTGAAATGGCTGCTGCCCAAAACAATCTTTTGTAATCCACAATATTGTAAGCCTTTTTGAAATTTGCAAACACATGTCTTGCACATTGCCCGTGCTCCACTAAAGCTAAAACAACCTTTGCAGCCTCTACTAATCCTTGGAAATTTCAAAAAATATTAATTTACATTAGTGCACAATATATACAAAATAAACCTGAATAAAATAAGATAAATTACATTGCATTGCCTTATGCTGATCAGATATAATAGTTAGTCCACCACCATCTATTATCTGTTGGATTAGGTGTCTAAGCCATGACTTATAATTTGTATTTACCTAATTAATAGAAGCAAAGTCCATTTGGGTTGCCCTCATAGCTGGAGGTTTGGTAGAAAGTTCGGTAGAGAGAAAGGTTGGTTTATTATGGGATTAATAAATCAATAGAAATAAAGGATATGGTTTGTTAATATATTAAAGTGATAATATATTAATTAGAAACTATATTAATTGATTAATAATTAATCAGAAATTAATTGGATTAATTTCTGTGGCATTAATTGGATTAATCAGGAGGTCAGGGATTAAAGTCGTACAAATTCAAGAGTTGAATTGCGGCGCGCGGCGCGTAAATGTAAAGGCCGCAACGCGCGTACGTATAATCCGGAAAATGGCTGACGGCTAGGGTTTCTTGTTTCCCTATAAATAGGGAGCCCTAGACCTCATTATCTATCGCTCATTCTATTATTCTCTCTGGAATTTTCGTCCACCCTCTGGCTCCCTGGGTGTGATCTCATTTGAGGCAGAACATTTGTGCTGCTTAGCTTCAAGATTAAAACTAAAGGTTAGTTTTTCTGATTTATTCTTTTAGTTAATTTTTGTTTGGCCTTTAGGAATTAGTTACATGTTCAAAGTAAGAAAACATAGATCTTTTATAGGTTGCATGTGAACTTAGGTTTTTAGTTCATGGTTGCGGAAAACCTTTCAGTGGTATCAGAGCATTTGGTTGTTTTCTTATTGAATGACTGTAATAGTTTTCCTAATTAGGGTTTATTGTTTATAAATCTTTTGGGCCTGATTTCGATTTTTGGGGTTTAGGGTTTTTGAAACCCTAGCCACTCTCCCCCCTTCTTTTTCGATTTTCCTGGTTAGGGTTTTAGGAGGTTTTCTATTTTTGGTAACTTTGATTGGTTAATTAAATGGATAACCTTAAACCCAGTTTGTTATGAATTCGATAATTAGGGGTTTAAGATAGGTTTAAATTGATTTGATTAATTTGGAAAAACCTATCTACATTTGAATTAATTTAATTAATTGTTTAATTAAAAGATAATTCAAGGGATTTAATTTAATTTTGATTTAATGGTTAAATTTCGAAAATTAAAGGATAAATCCTAAAATATTTTAAAAGGTTTAAAATATCAAGATTTAATTAATTTAATTAATAGTTTAATTAAAAGATAAATTAAATCAAATTAAAGGTTTAATTTAATTTGAAGTTTAATAGTTAAATTTCAGGAAATTAAAAGATAAACCAGGAATATTTTAAAATGTTTAAAATACATCTTATATAAAGTTAATACTATATGTATAAGATAAATTGGTTAGTCAAATCATTAGTAGGCCTCATTCACGAAGCTGGTCTATAAAGTGAGTATAAGGAGACTGCCTATAAAATGGCGGTCTAATGGGTGTTCACTCTCACCCACCGCTCGCCTGATCAGTGGAGGGTCGTTAGCCGAACAGTTTTGATAGGACCGCTTAATCATTAAAAGTATAATGATCGAAGTACTAGAACCCGTACAAGAATTCCCAATCTAGTTACTTTAGAAAAAAATGTGAATTTGATGCTAACCCATGAAATTGCACATTGCACTTTATGAAACGTTGGTGGAGCGTGTGTGGGTTACCGGCACACCAATGGGGGTTCATAAAGAGTGGCAATGGGTTTCTCGGGTGTTATCATTGTTGATGGAGCGTGTGTGGTTAACCGGCACATCAATTTGAGATGATAATGGACCCCGAGAGTACCAAGCTAATTTGCATGGTTATTCACACCCGGTTTGTGATCCTCGGCATCCCAGTCACAAACGGTGGGGCATATCCGAGATTAAACATGCCATTGAACAGTTCAATGAATCTCACAGATCTAGGAATTTCATAAGACTGAAATTGATAAAAGTTATCTACCTTAATGACCACTGTGTTGTGACTACGGCATCCCTCTTCACAGCATAGTTGGGGTATTTTGGATCCTAGCCTTGTTAAATAATATATATTGGGTAATTATTTAAAAGGATTAATTAAACGAATAAATTCAAATTTTATATATGTCTGAAGAAAGTGTCATTCTCTTCCTTCTCCTCCTTCACCCATTTCTGAGAGCTTCATAAAGCACATGTTTAGTATGGTAAGGCTGACTGGCCTGAACTATGTGATATGGTTTTGCAATGAGAGAATATTTCTTAGTTTTGCTGGCGAACCATATCCGACTGAGTGTCCGCTCCCAAACATGGCATCACACAGCAGCTTGTGATGAGCATGACTCCTTGACTATTGAGTCCAAGGAAGTTCGTTGCCTTATGCTATTGATCATTAACCCCGAGTTCCGCAGGGATTTAGAATTCCTGGGGTCTGATAAGTTAGCACAGCTAGTTCAAGAAAGGTTCCGTGAACTGGTTGAATAAAGGGAACGAACTAGGATCTTCAAAGAGGTTGAAGTTGCAAGCTAGAATGAAGCAGCACCAGTTTGCATGTTCCCAAGTTTGAGGGATACATAGGCGAACAGTATAAAATTGGTTTCCCTTTGTGATCGGGAGTTAAGCATTAGCTCAACTCGCTGGTCTGTTCATCCAGATGAACAGAAATGGTAACCGGATAAGACAATCGTGGAAGTGCATTCAATGTCGACTCTGTATGAGTCGTTCATGGAGAAGCATAGTTCCATTAATTCAGCTGCTTCAGGATTGAGTCCAGTATTAAGGTGCATCAATAAATGATCCAGATCGTCTGGACCGATTGTTCGATGTTTTCAAACTGGGAATCCACAAGGTGGGACACAGTCACAGAAAGATTGGAAAAATGCTCCAAAGCCAAACCGTTTGGCAAACTCATAAATATCTTAGAATTCATAACATATGATCCTCATTTCCTTGATACAGGATGTGTTTCTCACATTTGCTCTGTATGCACGGACTCTGTAGGATGCGGGATGTTGTCGCACAGGAGCATATTCAGATTGGATATGGAGCTCGTGCATTTTTGGAGTTAAGCTAGATATTTGTTCTTGTTATTGGTTTATAGATACATTTAACATAGATTCGCATTGTACATTGTTCTGAGGATAATTCTGGCTTAATGAAATAATTTTTTTAAAACATGGTTGTTTTAATTGTCCTCGAAATGTTGTGTGAATGTGTTAATGGCATAAATGGTAATAACTTGAATATTAATACATTCAATGGGATTGGATTTGTAAATTGTGTTTTTTTATGATTGTTAAAGTGAATTTTATGATAATCATTTCAACCAAAGGTCCAGTTGGACAGGACTTTGGAATCATTTGACTTAGAGTCACATGATGAATTGAGTGCTTAATAAAATTAATTGTGGCAAGAAAGGAATCGCCCAAAGATCCAATGGATAGGATTTTGGAATCAGTTGACTTGGAGTCAGGTGATGATTGCATGTCTTGAACAATATTAACAAAGTCATAAATTTACATGGAGATGTAAAGGTATTAAGATTTTGAGCAACAGACACATAAGTTACTGTGTATCGCTCGAATCTTCGAACAGAACACGATTAGTTATGCTTCGAAATATTTGCCAAATAGTTTGAAAAATATGGCTTCGTTTATTGGAATAAGCGATTGATTGGAACCTTGAAGTGTTCAAGGATCTCTAATGAAGTATAAGATCAACAGAACCTGAGTAACAACATTGATTGAGAAAATGTTTCACATTTTATCCTCTTCCAAGAACACTAATGGTTATAATGTGTCTTAGGGAAGATGATGGAGCATTGATCGAAATAGTTTTGATCCTCGGTGTATAAGATACACTGGAGACATTTCCAACTAATATTTCAATGAATTGAATATTCAACCAGTCAGACCGCAGAAGCCATATTCCGACCACATCTTAGACTAAGTAGGTTATGTTGACAGTGTCTGAAATGTAAAGCTGGGATCGTCCCACTAGTACATAGAAAGTCCAGGGTCATGTAGCATTCGTCTGAATCTCATGACAAGCCTGAAACTTATCAGCGATGTCGTTTCATTGGCCATCCCGGTTATCCTTTGAAAGAAGAGTCCTTTTAGAAAGAGCTCATGTTCTAAGGAAACAGTGGGAGTAAGAATAATTCTGAATGAGTTTAGGGATTAGCCAAGTGAAAGAACCTTTAGTCACCACTGGGATTTGACCAGGAATTAGATTCCTGTTAAACCTGACATACCCTCTCTTCGCTTGACCAGTAGTTATTGTCACCGTCATAAGGAGTTATGATCTGGGTGATATACCGAGTAGTGGTAAAACACTAAAGATGGTACGGATAAGTAATCCGACTGCTGGAAGTATTGGTGAGCCCGGTTGCTGCCAAATAAGAGAACCTTAGCGCGAGACACAGTCTATGTGACAGTTTGATTGATTTTACAACTGGTCTAGGAACCAGTGGGAGTAATTGAATCATCAAAAGAAGGGAACATAGAAATGTACTTACAGAACATCTGGTTGAATGAGTCATCACTTGGAGTCAAGCAATTGATTCCGAATGAAGCACTCTCAATAGAAGATGAAATCCGAGAGGATTCTGCGTGGCATAGTGTGAGTCGTTAGTGGAGCGTGTGTGGTTTACCGGCACACTAATAGGGACTCACATAGAGCATGCCATTACAAAAGGTACATGGCCCCGGGATTCGTCCCATGGGTATCTCGCAAGAAAGAATATTTGGATTCTCAAAATAGGCCAAAAGGTTTGTATTTTGTGAATAGCTTGAAAGATTTCCTTTAATATGTCGGAAAGGTTTGGATTTCGGTTTCGCAAAATATGCCATAAGTTCTGGATTTTGTGAATAGTCCAAAAGAGTCATATAACGGTGTCAAAGCCAGTGGGAGTATCGTTGTTATCTGCTATCATTGTATGTGGGTTACATACTGGTTCTAGGAAACGTCTCTTATCATTACAAAGTGTAATGACTTGGTGTTAAGAAACGGTTCGCTATGAAAGACATTAAGAGATACAACATACTCAGGTGGTTGTGAACATCTATTAGATAGATCAGAATTCTGCCAATATGATCTTGATGAGATTCAAGATGCATAACCCCAGGAATGGAGTTTCCTGTCATTGCAAAGTGTAATGAATAGGCATGAAAGAAACAAAGAAGGTGCAACATGCTCACGTAGTTCATAGACATCTATCAGATAGATGAGACTGACAGTATTGACTTAGCAGTTGAGAATATGATCTTGATGGGATTCAAGATGCATAAGAAAGAGTCCTCGAAAGGAAATGGTTTCCGAAAATCATGACACAAGGATTATTGGTAATCTTAGGATTCCGAAAGGGCTTGGAATGAGATTACATCAGGTTCCTCGAGCCTCTTGGACAAATCAGAAGTGTTATGAACACATCCTGATGACTTAATGCTTAGAGCATTATAAGTTGGATTCAGGATATTGCCTGGCTGAGAATACTGAATGGATTTTTTGAACAGACATGAGAAATCATTGGGAAATGATTAGGGTGATTGATTTGAAATGGTTTTCAAATCGGTAATTGTTTACACCAGAACGTGGTGCTGTAGGACTTCATGGTTAAAGAATTTCGTTGGTTTCTGATGGAGCGCGTGTGGTTCACCGTCACATCATGACACCTCGAAATTGTCTCAGGGTGTAGTCATGTAGACTAAAGACCCGAGAACCATGGGCAGTCACGGTACACATCACCGGAATGGAGTTGTGAGAGAGAATGACAAAATGACAAATTGAGATATCATCGGAAGAGTATCCGATAGGATCATCTGCAATAAAGTGTATAAGTGTTAGACACTTGGATACATAGAAAGAGTGAAAAGGTCATAGACATAGATATAAAAGGCTTGAATTGAAAGTTTAAAAAAATGAATAAGAAACCGATAATAGTTATGATAAATCCGACTTGGTGATTACCTCGTGGAGACTTGGTAATATGCAGGAGTAGCTGCCAGTCAGATTTTATGTTTCGCTTTTGCATGTTTTTCTTCCTGAATAATTGGATTATTCAAATATCCACAGTCGTTCATACTCTTAGGGAGTAAGTATGAAGGAAGACTGTCATGAATTGGTTTGTAGATTGTCTAAGGAGTTAGACATAGCAATAAGATTGCTGCAACGTTCATGAGTACTTGGAAATAGAGATTTGAGTATTGGATAAACCCGCGCTCAATAAATTGCTTCATGGATTATATCACGAGCAATGTTGAGACGATAATATCTTATGGTCTTAAAGTGGAGAGATATGAGTTATAATTTGCAAGGCGGTTGTTCATTGATAGTACGAAAACGCATCGGTAACTCGGTGTTATAAAACGTGCTGTTGTGAGTGATTTGTCGGGTAAAAGATATAACATATTAGTCGAAGCTTATTCGTCCCTTGACCCAGACGGGAAACAGATATCTGTTGGCCACTCGATGATTTTGAAGTTGACTGAAGCGCTGGCCAGCCAGGACTGAATTGATTCGTTCAATTGGAAGTCTAAAAGTCATAAGCAAAATCGGAAATCGGGAAACAGTGTGTCAGACAGAGATTGATCTCAATCCATGTCTCATGTCTGAAAATATCTTGTTGGACGGAGGATCATTTGATCGCTTATCTATGGACAGAACTGACTAGGTCAGAGTTCGGCAGCAGTTTCTAGGAAGCTACAGTTTGCTGATTAATTGGAGGTTAAATTGGTAATTATAGTCATAGACTTATCCAAGTGGGAGACTGTTGGATTAGGTGTCTAAGCCATGACTTATAATTTGTATTTACCTAATTAATAGAAGCAAAGTCCATTTGGGTTGCCCTCATAGCTGGAGGTTTGGTAGAAAGTTCGGTAGAGAGACAAGGTTGGTTTATTATGGGATTAATAAATCAATAGAAATAAAAGATATGGTATGTTAATATATTAAAATGATAATATATTAATTAGAAACTATATTAATTGATTAATAATTAATCAGAAATTAATTGGATTAATTTCTGTGGCATTAATTGGATTAATCAGGAGGTCAGGGATTAAAGTCGTACAAATTCAATAGTTGAATTGCGGCGCGCGGCGCGCAAATGTAAAGGCCGCGACGCGCGTATGTATAATCCGGAAAATGGCTGACGGCTAGGGTTTCTTGTTTCCCTATAAATAGGGAGCCCTAGACCTCATTATCAGACGCTCATTCTATTATTCTCTCTGGAACTTTCGTCCACCCTCTGGCTCCCTGGGTGTGATCTCATTTGAGGCAGGACACTTGTGCTGCTTAGCTTCAAGATTAAAACTAAAGGTTAGTTTTTCTGATTTATTCTTTTAGTTAATTTTTGTTTGGCCTTTAGGAATTAGTTACATGTTCAAAGTAAGAAAACATAGATCTTTTCTAGGTTGCATGTGAACTTAGGTTTTTAGTTCATGGTTGCGGAAAACCTTTCATTATCTCAATGTCATTCACTAGCAACTCAAAAAACTATCAGTTTGCTTTGTTTTCTACATTAACCATGACCCCATGCAATTTGGAGTACCTGGTTGTTTCCATACCTTCCAATTGCAGTAAGCAACTCTCTTTTACATTGGCCTTTAAGGAAACAATTGTCTAAACCAATAACTCTTCTACAACCCTACTACACCTTTCTTAGAATGCATTAAAGCAAACATAAAACATGAAAAAGTAAGTGCTTCCATCCTAATTAACTGTAACACCCACTTTGGGTTATACTCCATGGGTTAGATCTTACACTATCCTCAACATACTCCTATTTGAGCATAATGTTTTACGAGCTTTCCATTTATAACTTCATATGTATTCTTCTTTGTCTGTAGCATTTTCCCTTTGAGACTTTATATAGAAACTTCTTCCTCACATCTTCTTTAATCTTTTTACCTTTCATTTTAGGCCCCCTACATAATTCTTTAACAAATTGTTTTGCAGTTTAGTAAATACCGACCAATGTAGCATTCCTAAACCCCCTTAATACAAGTGTGTGTCCCCTAATGCAAGTATGTGCGTCATTAAATCCCTTAATTTGAAAGGACTGTCCTTGTTCATCCATGAAGCTCATATTTTGAAGGGACAATTTTTACCTTTCATGTCCATACCACACTTAGCTTGAAGTCTTTCCCTAGTGGATTTCACCACCCTTATTGGATACTCGTTCGCCCAACAACAATATTTTAATTGCTCTTAATTGGCAAACATTTCCCCAAGGTGTGGTTTCATATTCTTCCAATCAATACTAGGGTCCTATTTAGCATATTGAGTAGGCCTTCACTAGACTCATCATCCAAGTCCATATCTAACATTCCTTCATTGTGAGATGTTCCATATTTAGTTTTATCCTTTCTATCATGGACATGGCAGAAATCATATAGAAAAACATCAAAGACAACATTTTTATTCTTGGAACTGCATTCTTCCTCATCACTACCACCTAATTCCTGATTAACCACAGATGCATGCTTGTCTGATTTACTTATTTATCCTTCCCACGCACTCTCTTCAAAGTTAGAAGCATAATATTTCCCTCTATCACTGTATTAAAAAATAAAGTAAGTAATTAATTGATAGAAAATAACCATCAAGGGAAAATCTACATGTTATACTTAAAACAAAATAAGGCATCCTACTTACGTTTTTATGGTTAAGACATCTTACTTACATTTTTTTTTCTATTTAAGGTATCATACTTACATTTTTAAGGCATCCTACTTACATTTTTTTCTGTATAAGGCATCCTACTTACCAATTACACATCCTACTTATCTATTTTGCTCTGTTATAACATCCTACTTATCTATTTTGCTTTGTTATAACCTCCTACTTATTTGTTACATCCATTTGCTTTGTTATAACATCCTACTTATCTATTTTGTTCTGTTATAACATCCTGCTTATCTATTTTGCTTTGGTATAACATCCTACTTATATTTATAGCAATTTTAAAACTAGTAAAGTGGATTTCATTGGAAGTTATTTTAGCATAAGTAGGATGCTATTACTTGTACGTGGAGAATGCTATTGTTTTAAAAGATCAAAATCCTACTTATCAAGACTATAAATTCTATCATGTATTTTGTAAAGTAGATTTCACTTTGGATTAATCAAATCAATATTGTAAAAGATCAAAATCCTACTTGTCTATTTTGCAGAATGCTTAACTTTCCTACATTATCAATACATCTATTAACAGGTTCGTGAAGTTGAGCATTAACTAGGAGAATACGTGAAATGTACAGAATACACGAAGTTGATCATTAGTGAATATTATGTACAGAATACATGAAGTTGAACTATGAGAATACGTGAAATTCAACTAAGAGAACATGTGAAATTCAACGAAGATAATACATAAAAATAGGAAATTATGTATAACATATGTGAACATTAGTGAAGAAAGACTAAACTTACATTGTATCCATGTCCATTTCAGCCTATACCTTAGTCGATTTCAATCAGATCATCGAAAGGGAAGGGGTGAAAACCCTACACGCTCGTTGATTTCAAACCTAAAAGGATTATATGAGAACTGGAACTAGAACTAGAACTAGAACTAGAACTGGGTGACTTGGCATAAGGGTTAAATGTTAATAAATGACTTGTCATAAGGTAACCGAGAAAAACCATCTCACCAGGAGGATTGATTAAAATTGAAACTAAATTGGAAATACGTTTGATAGGAACTTACGATGCTGATTCGAACTTACGTTTGGTAGGAACTTACTATGTAACACTAAAATCAGCCATTATACTAAAATAAAAATGTAACACTAAAATCATCAATATTTTTTATGTTTTAAAATACGTTTGGTAGGAACTTACGATGCTGATTCGAACTTACGATTACGATCTTACAAGACAGAAAATCTATAGTATCTACATCTTCACAAACGTGCATAAACTTGTTATTTTTAATTTAAATCATAAATTACTTCAAGATTTACATAAAAACTTGTTAGTTGTTACTCGTACTTAGAGGTGCATATTGACCAGCTTTAATCAGTTTTGGTTTTTTCGTGAATCGTTTTTTTTATAAAGTCGGTTTCGGTTTTACCCCAACCGAAGTTAAAGTCAAGTTATTTTTACTTTAAATCATAAATTACTTCAAGATATACATAAAAACTTGTTACTCGTATCCAACCGAATTCTTTAACAAGTCATCTTTAACAAGTCGAGTTTTCGAGCAAACATCTGCCGCGACCGAAGCTAAGGTGCTGTTTGTTTTTGAAGAGGTAAAAGGTCTGCAGTCTGCGGACCACATCTACAGAGCATCTACAGAGAAGAGGTGGACTAAATGTCTGCAGACTGCAAGAAGAAGACTGTTTGTTTTTTAAAGTCCGCAGGTTGTGAAAATAAACTGAAATTCAAATAAACTGTTTTTTTAAGTAAAACATATGAGTATGTTCAATTTATGATATTAATGAATTTATGGATCAAATCAAACATTTATTTTTTTAAATAATAAAGAATAAAAATTACGTAACCAAAGTTGGATTTACAAATAGTTTGTAAAGCTAAAAATTTGCGTAAGATTGTGAACCAAAGTTCTAATGTTAAAATATATTTGTATGTTTCAAATAGTTTATAAGTATGGTTTACAATAAAAAAAACGTCTATTATATGATATTAACGAATTTAAGGATCAAAGCAAACATTTCTTTTTTTAAGTTTGTGACATTTTTTTTAAAAGTTTTACAAATTTATTTTCACTTTGTTTAAAAACATAAAAAAATAAATATTATTTACTTCAAAAAAGTAATGTTGATAAAAAATCACAACTATTAGTTAAAAAAATCAAAGTGTTTTTAAAAACAAATATGCGTATTTCTTTTTTTTAAAATCGAAAGTGGCAGGTGGCTGCGGTTTGGTCGACGATGCAAAGAAGAGAAAAAGCGAGACCGGTTGGAGGAAAAAACGATATGAGTATTTTTTTTTAGGTTAAAATTGTATTAATTTATTACTAGAAGAGCTCTGCAGACCATTGAAGACATTGATCCACATCTGCCCCAAAAAGAGGACGCGCAGACCTTTTTATCTTCGAAAAACAAACACTCTGCGAATGTCCATATCTGCGTGCCGTCTGCGTGGCGCAGACAAAAGTGGTCAGGAAGATTTGGAGAGAAAAAACAAACAGCCGCTAAGAAGCACAAGCGAGTCAATTGGCCCTAATAAGTAATACCCACCGTCCTAAGTCATCTCTCGTAACAAAATCCCAAATTGTTACTTCTTAAATCAAAATCAACAATCACTGTTTTTCTAACGGAGCTCTGTCTATGGCGATCTCGTTGTGATGCCAATGTAATTGCAAACCCCTTGTTGAATCATTGGGGTTTATCGGATTTATTTGTGGAAGTATTCCGATTTTCTTTGAGAAGTAAAATCTATTCCCCAATTTTAAATCACGATGAGGGTTTCTTTCAAGATTTCGACGAAAGGTGCTCGCCCAAAACCTAGACTTGCAACCCCTACGGTTAACGACGTCGACGCTCCTCCTGAAATTCCCAAATATCTATCAGTTATTGCTACTACAAAACCATCGGTATGCTATCATCTTATTTTCTGTTCAATTCAGTAAATGACCTCCTGATTGTTTCGAAATTGGGTTAAATCTTGTATTCATTTGTGCAAGCTGACTTGCAGCTCTTTTGTATTAAATTGAAATTCTCAACTCCATATTAATTGATTGTAAGAGATCTTATATTTAATCTGATGTATAAATTGCTCCATATCGATAGTCTTTTATAATGAAGATGCACTCGTTTATTTTTCTAACAAGGATGATGATTATGAGAACTTCAGGGGAAAAGTGTAGAATCATGGTTGATTTTGAATTGAACACAGAAGAATTTGGGAGCTACTGAAACACTGTAAATATGTTCTTTAAGAAGTCAAAAAACTCAGTTTATTTATTCTTCTGGAACAAATTTAAAGCTTTATAAGCTCATTTATACGGGATGGAGGGAAAGGCTGAATTAGGGTTTTATTGCTGATCTTAACTGCTATCAATTCAGTTTATTCCATCAAGCCAACTCTTATTAATCTTTTGCATAGTGCAACTACTATACTTGATCAGTTTATGTGGATTATTTATATTCTATACTTTTTGCTGTTATGTCTATAGATAAATGTCACTCAGGACCGCGAAGATGATGCTGGTTTTTCAGGTATCTTCCCAAACATTTACCATGCTTCAGTCTGCCTTCAATTGCTAACTTTTCATTTTCCTTTTAATGTTTGTCAGATGCAGAAATTTCTTTCTTCATAAACCTATTCCCAGATGGATATTCAATTGGAAACCCCTCTGAGGTTTGTTACACTTACACATCATGTCAGCCTTCTTCTTTCATTTTAAAAGACAAGATTACCTTCACTAACTCTGTCTTCCTACACACTTACAGAACCGTATTGGGCATCAAGCCAGTGTACAAGATGATCCAAAATTTTTGCACCCGTATGATCGCACATCAGAAAGCCTGTTCTTGGTTAGTATTAATATTGGTGTTTGTATCCAAATATTTTATAATAAATAATCTGTAAAAAAGTGTTCCTTTAACTACTTGTTTTGTTTTTGTATATAAAGGCTATAGAGCGTGGCCTGTTACCTGCAGATTTCTTAGATGATATACCATGCAAGTATAAAAATGGAGCAGTTGCATGTGAGGTAAGTTAGTATAAGTATAAGTATAAGTAACCACATAACCACATTACTTGTAATTAAGAATTCAAACATATTCCAAATATTAAACTATGCATTTGTTATGTCACAGGTGCGAGATTACAGGAATTGTGCTTTTGAACAAGGAGTTAATGGTTCTTCATCAGATGTATCTCCCATAACCACAAGAATACGTCTTAAAATGTCATTGGAGAATGTTGTGAAAGACATCCCTTTAATTTCTGATAGTTCTTGGACTTATGGTGATTTAATGGAAGCAGAAGCGCGTATACTAAAAGCATTACAACCAAAGCTGAATCTTGATCCGACTCCTAACCTAGAAAGACTTTGTAAAAGTCCAACTTCCACAAAGGTAATTGTTATTATTTAAAATTATAAAATCCATACTCATCTTCATTGCTTCTAGAAGGTTAACATACACTTTCTTGCAGCTAAACTTGAACATACCTGATCTTAGAAGAAAAAGATTGAGACAGATGGCAGGAGCTGTTTCTGGATCTGATAATCAGATCAAGAAAGTTTGCATGGACAGAATCCCAGAAAACTCAAATTCTGGACAAATGATGCAGCAATCGGATCTTGTAAATCTGACTACACAAAACATTGGTCAAAACAATATGCTGTCAGCATCTCCTTCGTTGTCTTATCAATCAAAATACCAAATTGGGGCTGGAAATGCTATGTTTAGTGCACAAGGAGCTTCACCTGGACAGGACATGATGAATTCGTATGGGGATATGAATCCGAATATGCCACCTAAGAGGGAAAGCCAAGATGGCGGACAGCTGTCACCTATGGCTGGTTTGAAAAGAGCCAGGTCAAACCCCATGGGTCTTGATGGTCAACAGCAACAGATAACCGGATCACCACACATGGACGGATTCAACGTACCGGAATCCCAATGGAAGAATTCACTCATGCAACAAGGGAGAGGGATTCAGTTACCTAATAACACTGGAATCCAAAAATACCCTCAGCAAATGTTTGATGGAGGATTCAATCAGGACCCGTTTACAATGGGTCAACCCGGAATGAGATACAATCTAAAACAAGAACCGGTTGAGACTGAAAAATCTAAGTATGAGATGGCTCAACAGTTCACAAGATCCAGTTTCCCGCCAACTCCATGGAACAATCTTGGAAATTCACTTGATAATTCAAGAAAGGAAGAAAATTTCCAAAGAAGGAAAAGCGTGCAAAGTCCGCGTGTTTCTTCCGGAACATTACCTCAGTCTCCTTTATCATCAAAATCAGGGGAATTTTCAAGTGGGTCTTTGGGGGGACAATACGGTGTGCCTCCAACAACGATGACATCATCACAAAGAGACAAGTCAGCAGTGAATTCGGTCCCCACAGTTGCAGGATCTTTGACTTCAAGTGCTCAAATGGCAGCCAGGAGGTCAAACTCTCTCCCTAAAACACCTGCCATGAGTGGGGTCGCGTCTCCTGCAAGTGTGGTTAGTGGGCCCTTTAATGCCACCAGTCCTCTTATTGGAAAAGAAGCTGATAAAAGCATGCGCGATAGATTCTCCAAAATTGAAATGTTGACTCTTAGGTATCAATTAAACTCTAAAAAGAACAAGGTTGATGACTACAAAAAGTCAACCGCGTTTCCTACTCAACAACTGAATCATCATTTATTCAATGACCACAATACTGAAAACCCCAAAGATGAAGCCTGTAAAATGCCTCTTTCAAAATCGCTTGTGGGAGGGAGTATGAATGTTTGCAAGACTAGGGTTTTGAACTTTGTCCAGACTGAACGCGTACTCCAAGGTTTGTTTGAATTTAATATAGTAATCTTTAGATCATTATAATGTTAAAAATGACAAATTACCATTTTGCCCTTTCTAGGAAATGGATTTTCTCTTGTGCCAAAGACAAGAACCAGACTTATATTGTCAGAAAAGAAAGATGATGGCAGTGTAGCAATGCATTATGGCGAAACGGATGATTGTGATTATTTAGCAGAAGAAGAACGTCTTCCTACTCTTCCAAATACTGTGAGTTTTTTTTTTTAATAACTTTTTTGGTAGTGTTATTATATGATTTATATCATTATATGTTATATGATTCTGACTTGTTTGACTTGATGTTACAGCATGTTGCAGACTTGCTTGCTGCCCAATTCTGCACGCTGGTACGACTTTTAATTAAAATTAAAGTTTTTAATTTAAAAAGATATTTTTCAGGTTTCTTTGTGAATGAAAGAAAATGTTAAATGTGTATGCAGATTGCGCGTGAAGGGTACCATGTGGAAGGCGACCATCTACAACCAAAACCAACACACACGGTCCGGTCAACCGTTGACCAACCTAATAACACATCTGGTGAAATGCAACAAATCCCGGAATCGGTTTCCGGTCAACCGTCTAATGAAGTTGCAAAAGCAGACATCGGAACGAATAACATGTCAGTGAACCAATCACAGAACATGACAGGTGGCAGAATGCACCCTCCTGGAAACCCTCAAACCGGGGTGTCAATGCCGCAATCGAGACCTTTACAATCGGAATCACAACCGTCTTTCCAACAACAGAATCAGCATTCCTTAATGCAACAACAGCTACAAAGATCGTCCGCCATGATGCTTGCATCGAATCCTTTATCGCATTTAAACGCAATGGGACAGAATTCAAACATGCAACAATTAGGTCATATGTTAAATAAACCAACCCCACTCCAGCTTCAGATGTTACAACAGCAGCAACAACAACAACAACAGCAACAACAACCGCAAATGCAAAGGAAGATGATGATGGGACTTGGAAACGTTGGAATGGGTAACGCCGGAATGGGAACGGGAACCGGAAATAGCATCGGGCTTCAAGGAATGGGAAATGTAATGGGTATGGGTCGCGGTGGAACTGGTGTTTCACAACCCATGACAGGGGCGATTTCGGGAATGGGTCAAAGCCAGATTAATATGAACCAGGCTTCGAGTATTAGCAATCTGATAAGTCAACAACTTCGGAATGGAATATTAACGCCGGCGCAGGCGGCGATCATGACTACGAAACTAAGAATGGCACAGAGTAGGAACATGTTGGGTGCGGGTGGAGGGCAAAATAGTAATATCACAGGATTACCCGGTGGGAATAGACAGGTCCATCCGGGGTCAAGTAGTTACTCGATGCTGGGTCCCACTATGAATCGGGCCAACACAATGAACCCAATGCAACGAACCGCTATGGCCCCACCAAAGCTGATATCGGGCATGAATGTTTACATGAACCAACAACAACAACAGCAGCAACAACAACAGTTACATGTTCAACAACAGCAGCAGCAGCAAATGACGCAACAGATGCAGCAAATGCCAGCTCAGCAGCAGCAGCAGCAAGAGTCGACATCGCCGTTACAGGCGGTACTTTCGCCACCTCAGCAAGTGGGGTCGCCGGGGATGGGAGTGGGACAGGGACAGCAGCAACAGGCGAGTCCACAGCAGATGAGTCAGCGGACACCGATGAGTCCGCAGTTGAGTTCAGGTGGGGTCCACCCGCCGATGAGTGGCAGTGGTCAAGAGGGTAATTGTCCGGCGAGTCCACAGTTGAGTTCACAAACGATGGGGTCTGTTGGTAGTATGACTAATTCACCAATGGATATGCAAGGTGTCAACAAGAGTAGCTAAGTTTTTGTTTATTTTTCTAGTGTTTTTTTTTTTTTTTTGTAGGATTAGTGTGTGTGCACTGTTGCGATGGGTATATATTAGTTATTAAAGTAATTGTATAATGGGGAATTATATTTGAAAGGATGGGTGTACATATGCCTGAACCTGAACCTGGTTTTGCTTTTGTAGTCGGATAATTTAAGGTCAAATGTTTAGGTATTAGAGTTCCATAAGATGAGCATTGAGGGTCGTGGATCTGTTCAATATTAGTAGCTTTATTTATCTGGTAGATCATTGTAAGATGTTTCTTCATAGAGACATCTGAAACATTTGTGTTTTTGTAGATTTGTTGTGGTCTTGGATCGGTTTATTTTGTTGCTTGGTACCAATTTGTGTTTTAAAATTTAAACCATTGATTTAGTCAAATCGTATGGCCAAATACAAATCAAAATACAAAAATATTGGATTTTTTTATAAAATTCGAAACAACTGCTCCAAATGATGGAATTTGGCCTCACGGATAAAGCCAATATAAAGCCCTAAAATTTTTAACTCGATGCATGTATTCATACATTGTATGTATTGCATCAGTTTTTTCGTTTTTTTTTCTTTTATCTAAATATCTATCAGTTTTTATACTAAAAACAGTAGTATGTATATTGGTGCAATTTTTTTTCGTTTGTTCTCATGAGAATTGTCATTCCTAATGGAACTCACCCGTGTGTGTGTGCGCGCGCGTCTGAAATTGGTTGGTACGGAGTATCCGTGATATACAAAATTTTCAATTATCGTGCCATGATTATTACTCCCTCCGTCCCTTTTTTATTGTCCACTTTTGACTTTTAAAAGTATTTCTTTTTCAACTTTAACTTTAAATATTTTTGTTTGTGTTATATGATACTTGATGAAAATAGATTGAAAATTTATGTTATATGATACACTTAATTACATAAAGATAGCAAGCTCATGGCCTTACCATCCTCACGAGTCAGTATACCCTTTACCAAAATTGGTAATTTTGTAATGGACTTTAACCAAGCAATGTCCTACAAAAATAGATTGAAAATTTTGGGGTCCTTTTGGTCAAAAAAGTTGCATAAAATCTCCATGGCTGTAACGGTTTATACCTTCCAAGAAAGAGAAGAATCTAAGGTCCTGGCTGCAAGAGCTTCAATTTGTGAACCTGCATCCTGCAAAACACATATATTCAATCATCAACATCAACATACATACCTGTAAACCACAACAAAAAGAAAGTGATTTCACTTGCATCTTCTACATTGGTTGACACAAGACCTTCAAAATTCTTCAACTGGGGTGCAATCATTCTACACAATTTACCAGAACAACATCAATTTTTTGTCTAAAAAAAGAAGGATTTTTTTTTTCTTGTGGATGAATTTTACTTGTTCTTTATGTCTGCTTCCCTACGACCAGGTTTAGGAGTATCAACTGTAAGAAGAATAGCCTTGAATCCATTCATTTCAGCTCTTTTCACCATCATAGCAGATATCTCACGTTTCTTCAAAACCTATTAACAAATGTGAAATCATTTTCAGAAGCAAAAACTTCATCTGTATGCAATGGAGACACGAAGAAGACATACATATAACTGAAAGAATCGAACCCCATTGCAACTAGAAGCAACCTCCTCAATTGTGCAAGTAGACACAGAAGACAACCCCTAAAAGAAAAGCAAAACAAAGCAATTAATTGTTAGATGACAGAAAGGGTATTAGTGTAAATTCCAATCACCTAAAAATGTCTAATGACACTAAAATCACCAACATTAACCAAGTTGCAGGTAAAATATACCATTATGACATTACATGCTCCTGCTGCTCTAGCTGTCAGGACCTCACCTGGAAAATACATAAACCCTATAAATTAAAACAAAAATCTTGAATGTTATTGTTTAGGTGATTGAATCAAGCACCTTCAGGATGTGCCAACTTATGCATCCCAGTTGGGGCAATCATAATTGGGGCTGAAGTTTTGTAACCTAAAATGGTTGTTGACATATCTATTTTGCTCACGTCCACAAGAATTCTTGGCCGAAGACTGATGATAAAGTATTGTAAAACAACATACATGATATATCGTTTATGATGATGAAAACAAGATTAAAATATATTACGTGATTCGCTTAAATGCTTCTACATTCTCTTTCAGTGTGTGCTGGTCTTCGGATCCTCCTGCAAAGTAGTCGTAATACATCTTTGGAAGGGCTTGTTTTGCCAATTCTTGATATTCATTCAGATTGACTGGATCGTCACCCATGCTTACTTCAGTTTCTGGTGTCAATTGTTTTCGCCCGTTTTAATTTGAGCCTGGGTTTTTAAAATTTTCCTATCTTATTTATTGGGATAGAAACGACAACATAGGGTTGCCAAGAAACCATGGAAGTAAGTGGGTCAAGTTAAAGGTGATGCGTTGTAATATGTATGACACATCCTGCAGGTACCGCCGGTACCGCCGGGGCCGCTTGATCTGTTGTTTGCTCTGTCCACCCACTTACTTCCATGCGGCTTCGAGGAGAATTGTGGGCCGGTACCGCCGGGGCCACCGGCGCCACTGCCCCGCAGTTCACAGAACCAAAAACATACATAGAATCATACCTGGTATTGATTGGGATGACTGTTTGACTTTTGAAGATGCAGAAAGGTTCAAAGCCTAGTGAGCATGAGGCCAGGCGGAGTGGTCGGATTATGGGCGCGGGTTAGGGCTGGGGGAGTAGATCCCTCCCATCCAACTGAACCCACGCCCCACGTCAGCTTTTCTCTCTCCTCTCACTTTCATTTTTCCCATCTTTCACCAATCTTTCACCCATGGAACCAGTACCCACTGAACCCACTGAACCCACAATGCCACGTCAGATTCTTAATATTAAATTAAATAAATAATACCCAAAATAATAATTGGGTTCACCAAGCCACAACACATCCCTCCCATCCCAATCTTTCCGAACCCGCAAGGGGCGGGGCAGTGGTACCATCGGTACCGGCGGTACCGCCGAGCCCAAACCAATCTTTCACCCATCTATCGAGTTGCTCCGTCCACCCTTAGGGCCCGTGGCGGGTTCGTGAAGCCGCTGCTTGTCCTCTTTTCATTAAACAAAATTATTAAAATAAAAATTATTCCACCATCCTCTCACTCCTATAAATACTCACCTCAACCTCTTAAAAAATCACATATCCATTCTTCCCTCTTCCTCTCAACTTTTCTACAAACATTTTCCTTAATATTTTAACCCCCCCCCTTTTTTTTTTCTTTACAAAATGGATTCTATCCGGCATGGGAAATCCAAAAAATACCGTTCGTTGAAAACAAATAATCATCAATATGAAGGCGGATCGAATGTTCCTCCAACCCTACATCATTTCTCCAAAAGTAGCAAGACATCGGAGTCCAACAGCTACACGGCCTCCAATTCTGATGCACACTATTCAACTCAGGATGTTGATGCTGATGACGACAATGAAGAGGTATCACAACCATCAACACAATCTCGACAAAGAAAAGGGAAGAAGGTGACTGGATCTTCATTAGGACAAGAGGAAATGAGGACCATTGTGGAAAAAATATCTCTTCTTGTCGACAATAATAAGCTAGAAATGCAATCGAAGCATGACTGCCGTGCTCGGAAGCTAGAAATACTAGAGGAGAAAACGAAGAGGAACATAATGGTCATTGAGCAACATATGGAAGCGCTCAAAGCCAAACGTTATGAAAAAGATTTGCGCTTCTTTCTTCGCCCCCATGATAATTTGACCGGAGGTCCACACAATGCAGTTCTTGCTTGCAAGCAGAAACTAGCCCACCTTTATGGTTGGGAGATGTAGTTTATTTTAGGTTTATATTTATCGTTTTAGGGTTTTTAATTTTTTTAAGGAATTAATTTTTCTTTTTTAGGATTTTCTTTTTTCTTTGTACGTGTCTGCATTTTAATTTTATTTTAATATAATGTTATTTTTAATTTTACTTTTAAATGCCATTTTCTAATTTTGGTTTTAATTAATTATTTTTAATATAGAAAATATGATGTAACATTTGGCATAATTGAGAAAAATTTGTTTCCACTAATAGATTGTTAGTTCCTGTGAGATTTCTCGGGTGCTGCAAAGCTAAATATTGGGGGTAATATCGAATTTCTGTTGATAAATAATGATATTGAAAATATTTGTTTATGAGTTACAAATTATGCAAGATTGTTGAGAAAGGCCGTGGACATCCATTCAAATCATGAAGTTGCAAAGAAGATCGATAAGTTTCATATGTTTCGCTTAATGTCTGTTACAATTGGCAAGTTTTTACTGAATCGACATTTACCTTTATTTATCTAATAATACAATATTATCAAATGCTTCTTCATAAAACCATTGAAACTAAAGTTTACAATGGCGATTATCAAGCTCTGTTCTGACATGGTTCCTGGTAATATGCTTAAGAGTGGGACAACCAGCAAGAGCCATGGCGAGCTCAAGTTCATCTTTAAGCATTTCAATAACTCGTCTTACTCCATACTCCCCTTTTGCGGCTAATCCATACACCACCGGACGCCCAATCTGCAAATTATTTTTACATCAACAACATTATAACAAAAAAATCACTAATTTTCCTACAATTTATAGATGAAATTGAAAGTACCATAACAGCCTGTGCACCAAGAGCTAAAGCCTTAAATACATCTGTTCCTCGCCTTATTCCTCCATCAAAAAGAACTGGTACACGTCCTTTAACTGCAACTACCACCTGAAAACCGGGTAAACTTTGTTACAAATTTGTCATGTTTGCATTTTGATATAAAATAATCATGAATCACCTCTTCAAGAGCATTAATGGTGGCTGGAACATAATCTAGCTGGCGAGCACCATGATTCGAGACTATGATTCCTTCAACTCCTACTTCCATAGCTTTAATGGCTGCCAAATTTCACAGCATAACAAGGTATCTATCTTATATCTACACTACACTTAATTACATAAACATAGCAAACTCATTGGCTTACCATCCTCACGAGTCAGTACACCCTTCACCATAATTGGCAATGTCGTAATCGATTTTAACCAAGCAATATCCTGCAAAAAGTTATTTTATCTTACAAACTCATGGACTTTATGATTTATCAACAATAGATTGAATTTGGGTTCTTTTTTAGAAGAAATGGAAGCAAACCTTCCAAGATAAAGAAGGATCGAAGCTCCTGGATGCAAAAGCTTCAAGATTTGAACCTTCATCCTGCAAAAAGACGTATACTCAACTCAGTCACCAATGAAAGGTACCCGAAAAGAATTAACAACAAAAAGAAAGTAATTTCACTTGCATCTTCTACTTTGGTCGACACAAGACCTTCAAAATTCTTCAGCTGGGGTGCAATCATTCTACACAATTTATCACAATAACAATTTTTATATTGAGAAAAGAAATACAGAAAATTCTTGTGGTTGAATTTTACTTGTTCTTTATGTCTGCTTCCCTACGACCAAGTTTAGGAGTATCGACAGTAAGAAGAATAGCCTTGAATCCATTCATTTCAGCTCTTTTCACCATCAAAGCAGATATCTCACGTTTCTTGTAAACCTAAAAACCGATAAAAAAAACATTTACAGAAGGAAAAAAAAGCTTCATGTGGGGTGCAACAATGGAGGTCATGAAGAACACATACATATAACTGGAAGAATCGAACAGCATTGCAACTAGAAGCAACCTCCTCAATTGTGCACGTAGACATGAAAGACAACCCCTAAAATTAACAGAAAAGTTAAATGAACAAAAAACGTAAAGTAATTAATTAAGATGCTCAAGTAGCGATTAAATTAAATGTACCATTATGACGTTACATGCTCCCGCAGCTCTCGCAGTCAATACCTCTCCTGGAATTCAAAAGGCATCATGATTAATTTTTAAAAAGAAAACGTTGAAGTATATTGTGAGAATGATAGAGAAAATTATCATGAAGAACAAGATTAATGGGGTAATTGAATTAATTACCTTCAGGGTGCGCTAATTTATGCATAGCAGTTGGGGCCAACATAATAGGTGCTGAAGTTTTGTAACCCAATATGGTTGTTGACATGTCTATTTTGCTCACATCCACTAGAATTCTTGGTCGAAGACTGATGATAAAGTATATTGTGAAATGATAGAAATATATGATAGAGAAAATTATCATGAAAAACAAGATTAATAATAAATTACGTTATTCGTTTAAATGCTTCAACATTCTCTCTGAGTGTGTGTTGATCTTCAGATCCCCCAGAAAAGTAGTCGTAATACATCTTTGGAAGGGCCTGTCTTGCCAATTCTTGATATTCATTCAGATTGACTGGTTCGTCACCCATGTTCACTTCAGTATCTGGTCTCAACAACTACGATTAACTTAGCTTTATTTGACTAGTTTGACCTGTTTTAATCGCCCACATCTAATAACCCAAGACCGTCATAATCTTTTCTATCTCAAAAAATAAAGTGATGCTGCAATAACTTTCAGATTTTCATGTCGAAAACCCTAAAACCGACAACTAATAATAGAAAGATGATGGGTTCTGAAGTTGTTCAATGGACTAACAAGTAACAACATACATAGAAATCTTACCTTTAACTGGTACTGACCGGCAACTCGAGTAAAAACTTTTATTTGTTCTAGTTTTTTTTGGGGGTAATGGCCAAATTAATAGCCAATCATAGGAGAAACAAACATACATAATGAGAGTGCCGGTCGCCGTCACTGATAGGTTCCACGTGCTTGTAAGGATAAACGATGTCGTGTTATATCCCATAAAGGCATAAACGTAGGCAATTTGGACACTTTTTCATCGTAAAACACTACAAAGATATGGATACATGTGTAAAAACTTTTGTTATTAATCAAGTAAATGCCAATATGGGATTAGCCCATTTGGTAGAGGCTTTGCCCTCTTAGACAGGAGGTCCCGGGTTCTAATCCCGGCATAGGTGTTTCTAACTTGGAGTTCTAACCACTAACCACTAACTAGTCCTTCAAAAAAAATAAAAATTAATCAAGTAAATAAATATATTATCGTCTCGGCAGTACAAAAGAAAATAATGTTTTACCAATTGTTGAAAAAATACGATTACTGATCTCCACGAACAAGGTTTTTAAGCCTATTACCGTGTGACAGATATGTATTTTATCTATATTATGCGGAATAAATAAGAGTTGCGGAATAAAATAAAGCGGTAAATCTAAACTAGACAGTATTTAAATAGACAGAAAGCGGTAAATAAAGTAAAAGTTAGAAGTCAGAAGTTAGATGTAATAAACGCCATTATCAACGATAACGTGTTTTTACAATAAATAAAAAGGTTAAAAGTTAGAAGTTAGAAGTTAGGAATTAGATGTTAAATGTAATAAACGCCATTATCAACGATAACGTGTTTTTACAATAAGAAAAAAAAGGTTAGAAGTTAGAAGTTAGAAGTTAGATGTCTCGGTTAAATACAGTCCACATATGTTTTCGTTGTCACGGTTCAATTCGGGTGTATTGGAAGTTTGGTACAGTTGATTTATTACAGTTTAAATAAATCAATAACGACACATATAATTTTAAAAGAACTTATCGATAGTTGCGGAATATAGCGTTTTTTCTTGATATGTCGATTTCTTGTTCTTCACGGTGAGATGAGGTTTTGGTGATTTTTGGTGTCGGGTAGAGGTTGTTTAGAGGTTTGGAGTTTGGTGTCGGGTAAGGGTTGTTTGGAGGTTTGAAGTTTGGTGTCGGGTGGAGGTTTTGATTCTTGCGGTTTTGCGGTTTGATCCTCGTTGCCAAATGCAGAGATTAAGGAATTTTGAGGTTTCTGGTCGTGGATATGCTTTGAGGATAATAAGAGTATGTAGTGTTGTGTGTAGAAATCAGCAAGATGAAGCATCTATTTATAGTCTGTTCCAGCGGAGATCGGGTCGCGATCTTTATGGGATCGGGTCGCGATCTCGAGTGGTTCCCGCTTTTGTGCTGGCCACTACCCGTCTCGGTGGAGCTGGTCGCTGGGATCGGGTCGCGATGGGATAAAGATCGGGTCGTGATCCTGGTCGGGTCGCGATGTATAGATGATCGGGTCGCGATCTCAAGTGGTTCCCTGCTTTTGTGCTGGCCACTACCCGACTCGGTGGAGTTGGTCGCTGAGATCGGGTCGCGATGTATTATTAAAGTTGATAATACTTTTTACACTTTGGAGTGACGACATGGGACATGTAGCTCCATTAATTTGTTGCTTTAAACAAAAAAGCTGTCTAACTTTTTGTCAAGAAAATAACAATTCATTGTCTTGTACTCATCAGCATCATGCCTTTCACAAGTTTATTATTTGATTAATATATTACGTATTCGCAATACCAAAAGAAATATTACACAACACCAGAAGAAACCTCAGTATATAATTCCATAAATCCGCAACAAAATTAAGTAAATACTTTCTTTTAGTTACCCACAACACTTGGGTTGCAAAACAACCTCCATATAACCTAAACCTTCCCACTTCAAAACTCAAATGATTTTTTTGTATTTGTAAGTAGCTTAAGCCCCCGGAAACAAATGGAATACATAAAAAAAAAAAAAAAAAAAAGACATGTTTTATCAGACAAAAGAAGCCACGCCATAATTCATCACCATATCTTGTTTTTAACCCAGAAGAGTATAATAACTACTCCAACCACAATTGCAACAGGAGCATATTTCTTGATCAAGGCCTGCACTTGCAAGTTTTAAAATTACATACAAATAAATCATTTCTACAAAATATTCCATCTTAAAATAAAATTCATATTAACCTGTCGATTTAGATCTCTTGCTTTATCAGCATAGATGCGAGATTCTGAGGTTAATCTGCTTGACATTTGACTCACCTCTGCAAAAAATATATAAAATAATTCAACCATTATACTTATCGTGCTTCATAAAAGATAATAATTCTTATAAAAAACTTACGGTCCAACTTTTCACCAACACCAAGAACTTCCTGCACATTACGCGTCATTATTTGGTGTACTTCATAAAGTTCATCATTCAACTTTGAAATGTTCCTTTGAGTTCTAGTGTCCTGGTACAATTTCTTCGTCCTCTGTATAAATGTATCTATTCATAAAATAAACTAGGGTTAGTTAGGTACACCATGAATTTTTTATAACTTTTATGAAACTTACCAAATTTTATAAAAGCATAAGGTCTTGCTGCAGTTTCAATTTGATTGGCATAACTACGCTCAAATTCATTCTTGAGATCTTCAAGGTATTGGAAAGCAAGCTTCTTTGGGTAAGCACGATCACACATTGTTAAATAACATACTCTCCCTTCAATAATATAGCTGAAAATTTAGGTTAAGAATCGATAATTTTTTCATATTGAGAAAAGTAGAAATTGGGAATCAGATTTAGAGAGAATGGAGGATACTGGAAGATGTAAGGGCCGGTTTCAACAGACATCCGGGATGCTTCATTTTGTCCTCTTGAAAGGTTCTTGAACAAAGCTTTGACTTGTTGTTTGTAAAACTCTGCATCTTGCATATCACGCCCATCATCAAGTCCTTCAGCTAGTGGAAGGCCATCAGTGACACGTGCAATCATTGTCAGCTTCACCATCTTTACTTAGAGAAGCTGTCAGCTATACAATATTGATCCAGACATGTTATTAAAAGTAACAAATGGAATATGCTCTTAAAAACACACATGCACTTTCTACAGAAGTGAAATTGTGGTGAGATTGGTGGTAAGCTTGATGGTGTGGATATACGTTAGCCTGATATGTATCACAGGTACTATATAAAACTTATGAACTTTAAGCCTGCAGATTCAACTAACAACAGTAGATGTTTCTTATTTAGAAATACAAATGCAGACTACCAACTGCATATTCACCAGATTTAGTGTGTAAAAGTAGAGTTGGCATGCACATCAACATGAAGAAATATTTAATAAATGCATAATAGATCGATTTCGGAATAACGATTGTTCTTATCCATGGAGAACGAGAAAACTTCTGTCCATCGGAGCTCAAACACGAAGATGAAATAAGTAATACAATCGGATGCAACAGGTTTGTTAGCCAAACACCATGGGAGATTTGAAGAATTTATTACGAGCAAGAACGAGAAATTAACTGTAATGATGGAGCCAAAACGAAATCATCTCACATCTACACAATTTAAATCATGCAATTACAATTTCATCTGAATCGTATAGAACTATAAGCAGGTACGAAATAATGAGGAATTACATATACAGAAAGAAAAGGAAAACTACCTGGAATTTTGTCAAGTATATATCATGCGTATGGATGACCGGATCTTTCCTGCTTAGAGTTCCTTGATCCACATTGATCGGTGAGCGAGGTTTACGAGAACGAGCAAACTCCGTAAAAAGGGATTAAATCAAATTATAGGGTTTTGGAAGGAAGATTTGAAAATTGGGGATGATTCCTTGTCCTTCAAGAAGAGATCAATGACTGGAAGAAGAAACGTAATGGGAAAGGTTATTGCCCCCTTCGGTCCTAAAATTTATACTCGACCGTAGTCTTGGATCTTGAATTCCCAAAACTCCCCATTAATTAATATCAGGATTTCCAGAGAAGTCAGAGTTAAAACTGTTTCCATTTAGATTCCAAAATAATATACCGTGCAATATATAATATTGATATAAAGTGTAACCATTGTTATTACTTATTAATAATTAGTTTTTATATAACAAGAAGTATTTAAAAACATGCACTATTTATGACAACAAATTCATACTTCGGATAATTTGATTATAAAACAAGTAATGTTCAAAAACACTTGTCTTTTAAAATTTAGTCATATTGTAAAAGTATCGAAATAAAAAATACTGATTAAACTTTCCATTGACAACTTTTCCTCGTGTATTCTGGTTTGTTACCAATTTATGCTAACCAATTTGATAGATTAATATATGAAGTGGCAGTAGATAAAAGCAATATGTGAAAATTAGGAATAGAATCTAGTTAATTTCATAAACTTCCTAGCATAAATAAGTGGTTCATCCTTATTAAAATATCTAAAAAAATTAAAATTTATTATATTTATTTTGATACAACGCAAACAAAAAGTTAATTCCAGGATGAATAAAGTCAATATGAAAACAAATAAAGAAACATTGGAACAAGAAAAATGACAAAAGAAACATTTTATCTATAGACAAAAAATGAGGGCATTTCAATCCATAGTTTAACAAGTTTATACATAATTTATACAACCATGGATCATATTTACTAATAATAACACTATTTCATGCAGAATTTTGGTAAACATCAACATGTACTATTAGTACAAATTTACATAGCTCAAAAGCCACATTACTAAACAAACCAAAACTCAACAATAATAAATGTACCTAGAAACAAATTACAAGTGACAACATCAATCGACATAACCATTCCAACGGTGGAATTAATATTTAAGGCAAAAAATTGGAATACTTGCTTAATAAAAACCAGGGAAATTCGACAATAAGGTTTAGCCAATTGGCTATTTTACCTCGCGGAATACAATATACAACCAAAAATAACTCAAAGCTGACTATCATGCTTGCCAACTTCAATCATTCTCTATTTTTTTTTTTTTTATATATATACCAATCAACCAAACATCCAAACACTAACTCATCTCAGCTTCGAGTCACTTCCTTTGCTGCGAAATGATGACAAAGAGAAGAAAGATCGAGGCGCTGTTCATTTCAAACCAAAGTGTTAACTTAATTCTTCTTAATCTTAAATAAAAAAAATTAAAAAAAAAAAAATTAGATCATACCTTTGATAGAGCTTCCAGAGAGGTGATCCTCTCTGAGTCTAAAGTTTGCTGGAGGTGTAGGGATTGATGTCTGCAACGTGTGGACTGTCGTACAATAAAATGTGAATTAATATAATATTTGTATAATTGTATAAATTAGAGTCAACTCATTATAGAGAAACGTGAGTGTACCTTGATCAGTAAAATAATCGGTTTCACTGAAGCTACTTTCAAAAGGGAGACCTGTTGAATACCCCATTCTTGACTTTCTTAGATCGTCTGAAGATCGATTGGAAACATCTCTTCCATCTTCTGTATCATCGTCTCCTTCAGAAGTTGTTGCAGAAATCCAATCAGCCATGCTGTCAGTGCCACGGGTTTTCCTTCCGAATTTCAGTAACCGTTTGAATCCTTTTGTCATGTCTTTACGAGATTGAACACCGGAAGAGTTAGCAACGAGGATGTTTTTTTGGGTACTGCCCCATTTCTTCCTCATTCGAGCTACTTCTGCTTCTGTTGAATTAAGACCATGTAGATTCCATGATTCTAAACTTTCAGAAGAAAAAGGATCATGGATTCGAGAGTTCCACGACATCGGGCTTTCACCAGGCGAATCTTGCACATCAGGTGTTTGTGAAAATGCCTGTGAGGCATTTCCATTTCCAGGTTCAAAGTTTATTAAACCCTCGTTTTTTGATTCTATTTCTACTGCTTCTTGAGCTTCAATTTCCATGGTATCAAACTCTTCTTCTTCTTCATCATCATCATCGTCGTCATCTTCAACCACGTCTGGTTCATATTCTTCTTCATTTTTAATAACTTCAGCCACCACTGAAGCCTTCATTTTGGCAATACCACTTCCACCTACACTGTTATTCCTCCTATGAAACGACTTTGGCTCCATGTTCTCAGGAGTTGGGGAGTTCCTCCTTAAGGACTGAGACCTTCCCGTTTTCTCTTCCCTGACAGGTGGCATCTCCTCATTGGTGCTTCTGCTACGCGTATGGTTTCTAGACCGCGCAACCACCTTACTGGCAACCGAATACGGTTTCGTATTTTCTTTTCGCAAGTCTAAAAAGTTGGGGACAGATTGCGCGAGAGGATTTTCCGATTGTGCCCTTCGCCTCCCAGACCCCGAGGCTACTTTTGATCTCGGAAGAACCGGTGCAGATGGGGTCCGCGGCGTGGATGTAGATGAATTTTTCATGGGTAACAGCTTTTTACCTTGAACATTTCTAGAAACACCATTATTGATAAGTTTAAGCTCCGAAAATTCAGATATATCTTCGTCATCTTCAAGCTGCCCAAAATCCAATGGCTGGTATCACAGGTAAACCATCTTCATTAATCATTAAAGTTTATTTATTAATATTATAAAGCAAATAAAGATAATTAAATACCTTCCCCCGTTTCGTAGCAGATCGAGTGTTAAACGATCTTAATCTTTCAGCACGTCTACGGGCACTTGACACAGGATCTTGTCTATCTGCAGACAATGAAAGTTTAGCCTTCATTTCAGCACTACTATGTTCAAGCCTATCATGCATGGCTTTCATTCTAGCTTCTTTTTCTGCTTTATTAGAACCCCATTGTTCCCTTAATCTTTCCTCTCTTTTCTTCATGTAACTATCATACAACTTCCCTTTTGATTCATCAGAAAACCCCATCTCAGAAAAACTTCTTTGAAGTGGTTCTTTCTGATACTGACCATCAACTTCTGTGACTTGAACAGGAGACTTCATTACTGTAGTTGGTTCAGAAACCTGAGTAGGAACAACAGGCTTATAATTAGGTTGATCTCCAGGCACTCGAAGCTTATGTTCTGCAAAAAGCTTTTCAAGTTCATTTGCTTTCAATTTAAGCTCATCATTAAGTTCTTGATTCCCTTTCAATTGTCTTGACTTTTGACCTTGGTCAACAACAGGTACTAACGGCGTTGACCCGGATCCCTCCTGCAAAAGTTTACCAGATGGCAGTGTATTACTATATCCATCAACATATCTGGTTTCATTCTTCTGAATGTTCATCTTTTGGAACCCAGATTGTGCGGTGTTCTTTAAAGGAACCTTAAAAGTCACTGGTTTCGAATCGGATTCTAATGAAGTTTCAACAACTGAAGGCCTGGATTCTTCTTGATTAGACACATTAACTCGTTCTTGGTTACCGCCATGAAAAGACTTGATCTTGGTGGGAAGCTTTAACCGCACCTCCAATGAATCATCCTCTGGTTTGTTCACAGATGACCAAGATCGAGTCTTTTCCAAAGTGGACAACGGTTGGTTAGAAGAAACAGATTCTTGAGGCTGTGTTCCAGAAATTGTTTCTATCTTAGTAGTCTGCACATCTTCACCCCTACTACTACTACTCACCTGAGGTTGATCTTTCTGGACAGAAATTGGTGTATCATTTGCAGGTTTCTGGGTGCAAATAGCGGTGTCGGTTTCTTTCTTCTCGTTACTCAAATCAATGCTCATATCACTAGCACCACTCCATCTTCTTAAAACAGAAGGTGGAGGAGCTGAATTTGGATTTGTAATATCAGAAGAAAGCCTACGAAGCTCAGGATTAACAATGGCTGGTTTGCCGCCACTCCCGGTGGCAGAACCAGAACCGGAATCTTTTTGTTTGTTTTCAAAAAGATTAATCCGGTCTTGCACACTCAGCCGCCTCGAAGGCGGCTGGGGTTGAGCCAATGGTTCCTCAGCCACCCCACCACCGCTGCTGCCACCACTACCACCGACCTCTTCTTTCTTTAGTTTGGGTGGCTGAGAAGTGGTGGCGGGTTTGGTAGATTGGTCTGGTGTAGGTGATGGAGACTGCTCGGTGGTGATGGTTGGTGAGTCATCGTCTAATGACATGTCTGAGGTGTAAGAAGACCGGATGGGTTGATCTTTAAAGCTGGATTTTGACGAGTTTTTAAACAATTCGGGTCGTCTGTCGTATAGTGATATATATTTACAGCAAGCTTCACTGCACAACAATTAGAAAATTTTTATATTAATTACATGAAACAAAAACAATATAGAAAATGGCAGAAAAGATTTGTCAATTCTTACTTTAGGCGAGTGGCACCAAACCTCTCTGCAAAGAACTGAAGGTCAGCTACTGAGTCATGGTTAAAACCAGCAGCAGTGGCACGTGCACAAGCAGTATTCAGGTCCTGCTTCACAGCTGTCAGTCTTACATCAATTGCCCTCAAAAGTTCCTTCCTGTAAAAAACCAGAAAAAGAAAAAAGGGGGACAGTCAACAGTCGATACTCAAAAGTCAACAAAAAAGATTGCAAATTTAATAATCATTCAACTGTACTTTGTTGCATCAGCCCTTGCTGTTGTGCTTGATCTACCATCACCCAAGTTACTAGATTGCTGCTCAGACGATCCCTGAAATTAATATGAAACCCTAAATTACATGAACAATTACATATAAGTATATAACTCACAAGAAAATACCTGTGAATATATTTTACGGGCTGCTTCAAGTTGAGACATCTCAGCATCATAGGTGATCACTAGTTCTACAATTTCCGGTGTACTAACAAAACGCACAAACCTGGTGAAAGAAACTATCAATTATATGATTATATCAACATTAAAGATTAGAATAAGCTTATAATGATAAATTGATAATGACATTACCTCTCAAGTGTCCCCTTTGTGAACCATGAGTCTACATTTTTACGTTTATCCACTTCAAGCTTAATAGATTGAAGTGGGGATCCAATTTGTTCCTCTACAACCTTCAAATGTGTCAAAAATGGCTTCACTAAACCTGATGCGAGTTTCTCAGTGTTTCCATTACTGGAAACGATCAATTCACATCTGTACAAAAAGTGGATAAAAAGATTAATTACGTGATATTATTATGAACTAAGACAAAATTGAAGGTACCTTGAATGTTTTGGTGAGAGTTGGAATGCTGCGTAATCAAGAGGTGTGTCAAATTCCATCTTCTTTTAACATAGGAGACAATATATCAGTAAGCAATGAAGATCCCTAAAAAATGGAAAATGTGAATTACTTGTGTCAAATAACGATAGTTCGCCATTAAGTGTACTGAAGATCCTACTTTGCTAATCAAACCCAAATGTGAACTATTTGACCTAATGGGAACTTATGAAAAGGCGATAAACTTGAAATGAGAAACTGCCTCAGATCTGATTATACACAGAAGAATCGAAATGCGAATCAACTGGTTGTTCAAGCAAAAGCTTCCATTTCTGAATGACGATAAGTTTCGTGGTCGTGTGTGGAGAGATAAACCAAGAGTTCTTTCAGTGTAGTACATAAATCGAGAAAATCGACTACCAAAAACAACAAAATGCCAAGTGAATACGAGGTTAATTGCCATAAATGAAAAGCTAGAGATAGGAAAACCCTAAGTAGTTCCAAATGACAAATCCAGAAGCATAGCAAGAATCCGACTTGTACCTTCGTAACAGCAATGTAAGATCTTCGATTCCCACAACCGATCGTTGATTTCCTTTCAAAAATGAAGCAACATTGCCGGTTCCTCTGTGGGTATTCAAAGAAAAGGGCTTTCTTTAGTTGGTTTTTTTGGGTTTTTATATGAAAAAAGAAAAGTCGAAAACCCTACTAAGGTAATAGCTGTCCTCTGTAGATGAGTTTTGCTTTACTTCTCTCTCAAACCCCCATTATCTTTCATGTTCTCCCTCTCCAAAATCTTTAAAAAAATGGGAGAGTAGATACGGATGGTAGTGAAGGTGTGTGTGTGTTTTTGCTACTCAGACAGGTACTGTAATCTTCCGTATGAATGGAAAGTTGGAATTCTAAAATCTAAAAACAAATCATATTTCCTTGTAATTTGTTGGTATTAAATTCACCAACTATCGAGCCCATAATAACCGTTGCTGTTCTTAATTAAGATTTTGACTTTTAAGTGGAAAAAAGACAAGAAGAACACCCAAAAAGACCCCTTTTTTCATTTTTAAGAAATTAATTCATTTTTCTTTAGATTTTAGATTTTATTTTTAGAATCTCATTTGATTGTGTTCTCCTATCTTTATTCATTAATCTTGCGATGCATCCGTGTTTCTTTAACACTATAAAACATAATTTCGTGTATTCAGCAATTTTTGGTATTCCTACGAGATGCCCATTTTTCTAAGTTATAATTATTTTCTTAGCATATAGGTTGTCTCCCTTTCGGTTTCGAAGCCATATACAAGTTTCCATAATCATGAGAACACTCCTTTATTTCACATAGAGTGTATTAACAAATATTGTATCCATTTACATTGTAGGTGGACGTTCATCTACAAGTTAATCATGATACTTTATGATTTAAGTATAGTAGAATTTTAAAGTATTACGGTGTTTATTTTATCTGAAAAATATGTTGTTTTATTTAATATGTAATCTACTAAGAGTCATAAAATGCTATTGGCGAGATTATTTTAAAAACTTTAGGAAAAAGATTGAAAATCATGTTGTTTTTTTGGGTTAATGTTATAAAATAACTTATATTTTTGGATTTTTAGTTAATTCTTTTATTTAAAAAAAAACTTATATTTTTTTAACTTTTTTATTCTAAACCATTTTTAGCAATGTTAATATTATAAAACACTTTACTTTTTGGATTTTTCTATTTAAACCTAGACCCTTTTTCCCAAAAAAAACTCACATATTGTTCCATTGTTATTGTTCTTATTCATGTTGTTATTTGTGGTGCTCTTTATGATTTTCAACATTAAAATTTGGAAGAAACAAGATATTGTTTTTAGAATAATAAGAAAGATTGGTGTGTCTATGACTGTTAATTTGAAAATTAAAGGCTTTGTGTCTATTAACTTGGATGAAATTGTATAACAAATAGTTTGTATCTACTGAATTAAAGACTGGATGTTCTGTATCTGTTAACTTGTATGGAATTGTATCACAATTTGTTTTGTATTCGCTAATTTGAAAAATGAAGTTTATGTATCTACTAATGTGGACTTGTGGAGACAAAGTTCTGTGTTTGTTAATTTGGAGACTAAAGGTTCTACGTCTACCATTTGTTACACAATTTCATCCATGTTTGAAAACATAAAATCTTTGGTTTCCAAATTAGTAGTCACAAACATATATGTCTTTTTCCTTTATGTTGTTTCCTTTAAAATTTAATATTTAAATCCACCAAAAATATCAGTAGGAACCATATTATGTCTTTTTTAAAATAAAAAATAAGTTCAAACGGAAAAATCTTAGAATGTTAGGTCTTTTATAACATTAACCTTGATAAAAGGGTTGTAACAAAAAATGAAAAAAAATGTAAGGTCTTTTTGAATATATATATATATATATATATATATATATATATATATATATATATATATATATATATATATATATATATATATATATATGTGTGTGTGTGTGTGTGTGTGTGTGTGTGTTAAACAATAAAAATTGTAACATCCGCATTTCGGGCCTAGAATTTGGCAAATTTAAAAAGAAAACTAAATAAATAAATATAATAATAATAATTAATTGATTAAAAATAATAACAATAAATTAAATACAATCAAATAAAAGTTTATTAATTAAAATAAATATTAGAAGAATTATTATTCTTAAGACACTCATTTATAGACTTAAATGTAACATTTTCAACCAAAGGGTTAAAAGTGACATTTTGGCTAAACTTGTGATGGAGAGTTGGCTAGTTAAGGACCTAGATGTTAAAGAGAAGTTGAGTTGGGGCAAAAGTCAAAAGTTGGAAACTTGTACTAAACAACTAGTCAATTGGTGTTATAATTTGGAGGGATTGAACTTTAGGGGCCACCTTTTGCAATCTCTTGAAAATTGAGATGATTAAGTTGGGGATTTCTCCCTATTTCTTGATGAGACGTATTTAGAGAGAGAATGAGGAGAATACACAAATTTCTAGGGTTTAAAAATGATTTGATGCTGGTGATTATAGATTGATCAAGTTATTAAAGTTTCATTGCAATCTAAGGTATTATTCTCTAATTTGGAGCTTGAAAGCCCATTTAAAAGTTTGGAGTTTTGCCAAATCTGAATTTATGCTTTAATTTGATGTTCTAATTGAGTTTCTAAACTTTTATTCATCGATTTGAATCATTCTTCAAGCAATATCTTCCTCATTGATACTTGTTTGGGGAATTGATGAAGTTTTGGGAGTTTTTCTTTAACCTTTGCTTCCAAAATCGAAAATCTTCATTAAAGAATGATGTAAATATCAAAAACAGTTTTAAAATGGTGTTTTAAACTGCCTTAACGAGGGGTTTTACAAAAATAATATCTTTTATAACATAAACCGCACTTTTTTCTACCATGTTGAATTTTAAGAAAATAGCATAATGGATTCTTTTTAGAATATTACTCTATATATTAAAAACCAATTTACATCAAATACACACACATTCACACACGTATATCCATATGTATGTATGTATGCATGTATGTATATATGTATGTATGTATTTATATATACACACACACACAAAACACACATACATTCATCAATATATTAACATGTATCTAAACATGAAAACAAAATTCCATAAAGTCTAAAAAAAAATTTATAAAAATAGTCACATCATATTGTAGAATAAATGTATTTAATCAATTTTTGCTCTCTATCAAAATGATCATTGAGTCAGGAACAAGGCATGTCGGACTACAAAAAATATATTATTTGTATTTACTTTTTTCATTTGCACCAAACACTTTTCAAAAACTCTCTTTAGCCATCTTCAAAATTGTTATTTCGAAATGTCTAATATCATCGATATTTTTTAACCAAATGTCATTTTTAAGTCATTGTATTGTGTATACCTCACATTTACTATGTTTCAATAACTTTTTGTTAGATTTCGGTATAAAAGAATAATTTCTAGAAATTTTAGAATTATTCATTGTATCTCAAATATGTTCTTGAAATTTTGGAATATATTTTTTTGTTCAGAATATGAAATATTCAAATATGAGTCTGAAATGAATTTTTTTTTTGGAAAGAAAACACTTTTAATTTAACATAAAGTTTATCTGAAATATTTGAAATGTTTGTATTCGGAACATAGTTGTCATTTTAGTAAAAACCAGAAAAATATTAGTTATTTTCATTTGTTCTTTAATTTCGAGTGGCTATTTTTATGAATATAAGTTCATCTGCCAAATACTTTACCGTCATTAGAAAAAGAATATTGTCCCTCCACTTTTGAGAAGCTACACCATCTCTAGCTTAGTTTCCGAGTTTTAGCAAATAAAGAAAAGAAGAGAAGAGAAAAGAAGATAAGGAAAAGGAAAATAAGTTATATTTTTGTGTATCCGAGTTGGAAGATAATCAAAAGAAAATTAACATTTATGTGTTCCCGAGTGGAAAGGAAGAGAAATGAAAATTACATTTAACCCTTATTTTTACCAATTACTTTCTTTCTCTCAAAATCTTTCCAAATTAAAAGAAAAGTTAGGAGAGAAGATTATCCTTCCTCTACCCTTATCTTTTTCCACTTCCATCCGTAAAAAAACTTAGGAACATTGAAAATTTTATTTTTTTCTCAAAGTCATCCACTTCTCTCTATTTCTCTCCTTAAATGAGACTCGGGAACTCAAGGTAAACGCTAGCATATGCGGTGTTTGTTTTTCTTCAAAGCTCTTTTTAACCATTTTTTCTCTTAGACTATTGTTTTTTACAAGATCACATACTTAAAAAAGTTTGCACGTCATCTTCTTGGAAAAATACTTGAACATACCTCTTTTTACGTCTTTTGACTCAACTTTTATGTCAAGGGGCGAGTTCTAAACCAAGTCACATCTACCGTATGCTTTTTTCTTATTTTTATATTTATAACCTTTTATTATTTTATCTAATTTACTTTTAATTTTTCATAATATTATATATTTTAATTATTTTAAAACTATTTATAAACAATATTTTTAGATAATTCAACATAGTTAATAATATATAATACATTTAAAATAAATCAATATTTTCTATTTTATTGTTACAGATAATAACAACAATATTTATAGAATTGATATTTGATATGAATGAATTTTTCAATTGAAGGTTTGGATTTTTTTTCATTTTCATTCGAAGATTTATAATCTATATATCTTATAAAAGAGACATTTTTTCTATCACCACATTCATTTGAAACCCCCACCACTTCAACTTCCTTTCTAATTACTACATTAAATCCAATTTTATTCTATATCTTGGTATTAACTTTATATTTTTTGATATAATACACTTAATAAGTTAATTCAAATATGATATTAAAAGTTTTATTCTAAATCTTGGTATAACTTAATATTTTGTTAAATTCAAAACACAATTTCAATTTTAATCTTTTACTAAAATATTTAATTTATTAATTAAATTTGATTTAAATTCAAAATATAAAGTTAAATGTCAATTAAATTTGATTTAAATCAAAATACCAAATCCGGTTGTAACATAAAAATAGATTTATTGAAATAATAATGAAAATTTTCCAAAGAGAGAAGTTTTAAAATTATTTAAAAATAGTAAAAGTTTAAATATAAAACTTAAATCAAAATGTCAAATTCAAACGTAACACACGGATAGATTCTATACAAATTATATGATTATAAAATATGTCTAGCAAAATTGATTAGCTGTTAATAGTTAAAAATAACTATAAATAAAAAAAATATTTTATGATCATATTATTTCAATGAAACCTATTCTTAGGTTATGTGCGGATTTGGTATTTTGATTTAAAAATTATATTTAAACTTTAACTATTTTTAAATAATTAAAAACATTGCTCTTTTAAAAAATTTCGTTATTATAGAAATTAGTTTTTGATCAACTTTTATTTGTTAATTTGGTATTTTGATTGAGGCACATTTCCAATCATTATTGATTTAAAACTCTAATGTGTCTTTTTATATTTTCCAATGACTTTTCAAATGCCTTCTAATTATTATTACTAATTGCTTTAACATATTACTTTAATACTAAAACTCTTTACCTTTCAACTAATTAATCACTGTAATTCAAAAGTTTTTTTTAACTTATTGTACTTAATTGGTTGATATATATATATATATATATATATATATATATATATATATATATATATATATATATATATATATATATATATATATATATATATATATATATATATATGGAAATAGATTAGCTAGATAGCTAGAGTTTCAAGAATAAAAAGATTTGAGAAGACAAAAAAGTCTACGTTAGAGGTTAAGCCATGTACAATAATTTGGTTTTTTGATAGATATTTTGGTCAAGTCAATTATTTATACGATTTTTGTGTTATTTGTTTCTTCTTGCTAAACTTCTTTTATATTTTTCATATTGTTTCTATTACTAGAGTTTTTGTTTTTGTTTGTCATTGTAATATAGTGTCTTGATTCCTTATTTTATATTTGAAAGTTATCTTATTTATTGTCGTTTTACAATCTAATAACAAAACAAAACCCTAAAATAATCAAAACTTTTGTTAAGCAGTAGTGGATAGCATCAATAATATATAAAGAACAGTCAAATATTAATTGTAAACGACTTGACGATATGATAAATATTTACCATGAGTAATGCAGATGACATGCCCTCAGTGGAAAGCAATGGAAAACTAAAGTTTCAACCACATTATCAGAATATAATTATGCGAAGATCATAAATTTTACAATCATATGAATTGGAAAATTTATATTTAAAATTATTTTTTAATACAATAAGTATTTTCAGATGTTTTTTCTCCTTATAATTAGATATTTATCTTACATATTTAATATGTTATATAAAATACTCTCATTTGATTTTTGGTTTTCCAAAATATTTGATGTGTCATTATAATCTACTCAAAAATGCGTTTTCAATATATTTTCTATAGAAATATCGATTTTTACTTTGTGTATATAATATATTAGATTAATTAGTCAATAAATAATAAAAATACAAATATAAATTATAATTAAGAGGGAAAAATGATAATGCTATAATATGTTTGATTATATATAATGTTATAACAGATATAAATGGTTAAAGAATATTAAGGGTCAATGAATACTAACAAAATAAGGTATTCACTCTAATGCTTTTGGGTGGTTGATAAAATACTAATAAGTCATAAAAACTAACATCGAACATGCTGTAATTTGTTTAATATTTATCCAAAACATTCGTGAGCCCTTTATGTCAAATGTGTTAAATCATTTATGTCAAATTATATTAGCATGCAAATGTACCTTATGGAATTCTCAAATTTTACATTTTTACACTTCAGGAGACCACAAAGTAATGTTAAATAAGAATATTTTTCAGAGAATCTATATTTGTATTACTATTATGTTTTATTTTCTCTTACAATTTGGAGTTTGAGGTGATTCGTGTAAATGTGTTTCCTTAAGTTTTAAAGTTTTTAAATCAGTTAACCATAACAATAGTTAAAAACAATACTCTATCAAATAAGTAATTTTTAAATAAAGTGATCATAACAATATATAAAAGTAACACTAAATCAAGAATTCTATTTGATTTTATTTATATGTAAACCGCATGTAAAGGCAATTGCAAAATTTGATTATCATATTATTGAAAACACTTATAATTTTATGTATCATCTTAATGGCAGAATTACTATTTTGTACTTGATGTTAATAACATATTCAATTTCAACGACATATATTTGTCAGAATTTTAACTACATAATTTTCACCTGCGCAACGCGCGGGCATTCGCCTAGTTATGTTTAATAAAATATTGCATCTCTTCCCCTGGTTTTGTAATTTTTACTTAAAGCTTTGGATCTTTAAAATTTTAACATTAAATAATAATGGGTTAATAACATAAAAAGCAATGTATTTTTCCAAAAATTCGGTTTCACCACCCATTTTTCAAATATTTCAGAAAACCACTCAATTTTGGAAAAGTTTCATCCCGACCACTTTTACATGTTAAAGCTAGTTTTGTCGGTTTTATGTGCTGACATGACAGCTTATGTAGCTAAAAACACAAAAAACACTATATGTTTCACATAATATGGTTTAACCACTAAATTTTCAAATAATTTCCAAAATCCATAAAAAACAAAACAAAAACAAATTAGCAAGTGGGCCAGATTTTTTGATTCCCTGCACCAACTGAATAGTTTACAAAAAGCAAGTGTATTAACAAGTGGGGGTGAGTTTTTAATAAAGGTCGATAAAAGTTAAATAAGGATGATAAAAAACAACAAAAGAGGCTATAATTGCGCCCACCTAACCCTATCTACCCACTTTTCAAGTTCCATAACCTATTCTAGTACTACTGGAGTCCCAGAACTATATCAAGTTCCATCAATTTTCTTTCTAAGCTTCTTGTTGATGATCCTCTCAGATGGCCTTCGTGTTTTTTCTTTCATTTCAACAGGTGGATGTGTTTCTTCTATTCCTTCATCTTCTGTATCCTCTTGATCATCAAGTGTTTCAACAGGTTTATCTGCAAGAACTCTATTAATCGTGTTCGGGGTACCCGCTTTGCCTTAAATCATTAGTGGTTTGTGTTTTAATGAATGTTTGAGTTTCATTTACGACTTCAACATCAACATCACCCTATGTCTCCATAAATTGATCATGCGAGTATAAAAATAGATAGTAGTACTTAGAGATTCTTTTACCAGACAAAGTATGTTGTTATTTTCTAATATGAACAGAAAAGTATGTTTTAACCAGACAAAGTACGTTGCTATTTTCTAATATGAACAGAAAAGTATGTTTTTACAAGACAAAGTATGTTGCTACTTTTCAGTACTTAGAAAGGTGTTTACCAGCAAAGGGTGTACATGACAAAGTATGGTGCTATTATGTAGTGCTGAGCTAAACTTTTTTGGAAATAAAACATACCGTGGACATAGGCACATCCATTGTTTCTTGGGTTTGTTGCATCTCTTCCATAGGCCTTTTTGGTGTTTCTGTTGGATTAGATGTCTAAGCCATGACAAATAATTAGTATTTACCTAATTAATAGTAGCATAGTCCATTTGGGTTGCCCTCATAGTTGGAGGATTGGCAGAAAGTCCGGTGGAGAGAAATGTTGATTTATTATGTGATTAATAAATCAATAGAAATTAAATAAATAGTTTATTAATATATTTAAGTGATAATGTATTAATTAGAAACTATAATAATTAATTAGAAATTTTTCTGGAATTAATTGGAATTAATTTGGAAGTTAAATTAATTAATTAAAGGTGTAAGGACTAAAACTGTAATTATTCAATAGTTGAGTAAGTGACAGTTCTAGTGAGTGAGTGTGGTGGCGGAATATATATATATATATATATATATATATATATATATACAGATAGATATGGTTTGAATGATTAAAATAATAGTTTATCTTAATTCGAATTCAAAAAGGTTTATCTGTAACGATTATCTGATCACCACATGGAGCCTATAAATAAGGAGGCTCTTTCTAACCCTAAGGACCACGTTTTTTACTCTCATTCTCTCAAGAATTTTCGGCCAAGAGCTCCTGCTAGGGTGTGACTGCATTTGAGGCAAGAGACTTCTGTTGCTTTGCTTCCAAGATTCACTTAAAGGTTGGTTTTCTTGATCTTTCTTTTAGTTTATCTTTTTTTGGCATTCTAGGAATTGTTATATGTTTAATTAGAAGAAAACTTAGATCTTTATAGGTTGCATGTGAACTTAGGATTTGGTTGCAGAAAACCTTTCAGTGGTATCAGAGCATTTGGTTGTTTTTCTTGTTAAATTGCTAGAACTGTGTTCCTAGTAATTAGGGTTTATTGTTCCTAAACCCTAATTTGTGCAAATCGACAACTAGGGTTAGGGTTTTGAAAACCCTAGCCACTCCCCTTAGATTTGGCGATTTTTGTGGATTAGGTTTAGAAGGTATTTTATTTTTGGTAACTTTAAATTGTTTAAAAGATAAACCTTAAAACCTTTCATCCTAAAATCGAAAATTAGGGGATAAAGGATAGGTTTTAATTAATTTGATTAATTTAATAAAACTTATCCACATTTGAATTAATTTAATTAATTGGTAATTAAAAGATAATTCAAGGATTTAATTTAATTGTTTTAAATTGGCGAAAATTAAATGGATAAATCCTAAAATATTTTAAAAGGTTTAAAATATCTAATTTAATTAATTTAATTAATTGGTTAATTAAAAGATGATTAAAATCGATTTTAAGGTTTAATTTAATTTAAAATTTAATAGTTTAAATTGACAATAAATTAAAAGATAAACCAGAAACAATTTTTTAAAGGTTTAAAAAATTACATATTATATATATTATAATTAGGGAGTTATTATTATATGTATAAGATTAAAATGGTTAGTCAAATCATTAGTAGGCCTCATTCACGAAGCTGGTCTATAAAGTGGGTATAAGGAGACTGCATATAAAATGGCGGTCTAATGGGTGAACACTCTCGCCCACCGCTCGCCTGATCAGTGGAGGGTCGTTAGCTGAACAGGTTTGATAGGACCGCCTAATAATCACTAAAAGTATAATGATTCAAAGTACTAGAACACTTAATAAATCCCAATCTAGTTACTTTAGGAAAAATGTGAATTGGTGCTAACCCATGAAATTGCACATTGCACTTTATGAAACATTGGTGGAGCGTGTGTGGTTTACCGGCACGCCAATTGGGGTTCATAAAGAGTTGCAATGGGTTTCCCGGGTGTTGTCATTGTTGATGGAGCGTGTGTGGTTTACCGGCACATCAATTTGAGATGACAACTGACCCCGAGAGTACCAAGCTAATTTGGATGGATATTCACACCCGATTTGTGATCATCGGTATCCCAGTCACAAACAGTGGGGCACATCCGATATTAAAACATGCTATTGAACAGTTCAATAAATCTCAAAGAATCTGGGAATTCCATTTTAATAAGATTATCTTTCCGCGGTGGAATTGGCTGAATCGTCATTCGCCTACCTTATAAAATTTACAATATTGATTACGGCATCCCTCTTCGAGATTGTAAATTGTTATTGTAGGATCCTAGCCTTATAATTAATATTGGGTTATTATAAGGATTATTATTAATATCTAATTAAAACTATCTTCTTTTATAGATATCTTCTGCTGATCAAACCGCCCCCCAATCAAACTCCAATGTTACCTCTATCTTGTCATTATGCTCCAAAGTTACGTTGGACGGTACCAACTATAATGACTGGATTCATAACATCAAGGTGGCTCTAAGGTTTGAACATAAAGAGTATGTTCTGGAAACCGAGCTAGTTGAAATTGACCCTGATAATGCTACTCCCGAAGAAATTGCTCAATACTCTAAACATTCTGATGATGCAACCAAAGTGGCTTGCATCATGATAGCCACAATGAACCCGGAATTGCAAAGAATATATGAAGACTACTGGCCTTATGAAATGCACAAAGAGCTGGCGGAAAAGTTCCGCAAGCAGAAGCGCATAGAAAGGCGCGAGGTAGTCAAAGCTTTCACCAATGCAAAGCCAAAAGATGGAGAGTCCATTTGTAACCACGTGCAGAGGATGCAAGGATACGTGGAAAGGCTCAGGAAGCTTAAGATGCCAGTTCACGAGGATTTAGCTGTAGACATAGTGCTAAATTCCCTGCCTAGTTCATATGACCAGTTCACACTAGCGTATCATCTGAACAATTCTCAGGCCACGTTGGCCGAACTGCATCGCATGCTCCGCACCGCTGAGGACGGAATGAAGGGTAAGAGTATACCCGCAGCTAATGAAGTCGTCCTGGCCATTACTAGTGGAAAGGGAAAGAAGAGAAAGGGCCCTCATAAGCAAAATTAGAGGGAAAAAGTCCATGTTGGGTCTTCCAGCAGTGGGACAAAACCCAAGACTTCTGGCATTCCTCACAATGCCAATCTCAAGGAGGCAGAGTGCTTCTATTGCAAAGCTCTGGGACATTGGAAGAGAAGCTGCCCCACATATCTGCATGATTTGAAGGATGGCAAAGTCAAGCCGTCTTCAGCAGGTATTTACACTATCTTTAAAAACTCACCATCTTCCAGTTCTTGGGTCCTAGATACAGGATGTGGTTTTCACATTTGTTCTGATTTACAGGGCCTAAGGGAAAGCAAGGAGGTGGAGCACGGTAGACTCAACCTGATCATGGGGAATAGGAGATCGTCGCCTGTGACCAAGATCGGGACTTATAGTTTAGTGCTCAGTAGTGGTGTTTGTTTAAAACTTTTAAATTGTTGCTATTCGCTAGAAATGGCAAGGAATATTATTTCATTTCACGCATTGTTTAAACAAGGTTTACAGTTTTCGTTTGATAATAGTAATGGTTCTATTTCTGTTTTTCAAAATGGCATTTCTGTATTTACTGCTTTACCTTGTGATGGTGTGTATGAAACTTGCAATGTGTAGACAATTTAGGTCATAGTGTAAACTTTATTGATTCTTCTAGTGGTGTAGAAAAGGCGTGCTTGTGGCACTGTCGTCTTGGGCACATTAACAAGAAACGCATCGCCCAACTCCAAAAGGATGGAGTGTTGGAATCATTCGACCTCAAATCGGATGATGTATGCGAATCTTGTCTTTTAGGCAAGATGACAAAATCACCTTTCAAGGGTTCCTTTGAAAGAGGTGAAGGTCTTTTGGACATCATACACACAGATGTGTGTGGTCCCTTCAGATCTACCACAAAAGACGGCACACGGTTCTACGTGACCTTCACTGACGATTTTAGTAGATACGGGTATATCTACTTAATCAAACACAAGTCAGACACCTTTGAAAAGTTCAAAGAGTTCAAAAATGAAGTTGAGAATCAATTGGGCAGGAAGATAAAGATGCTCAGGTCCGACAGAGGCGGAGAGTATCTTAGTATCGAGTTCCTAGACTATCTGAAGGAATGTGGAATAGTTTCACAGTTATCGCCTCCTCGGACACCACAGTTGAACGGTGTTGTCGAGAGACGTAACCGAACCTTGTTAGACATGGTTCGTTCCATGATGAGTCGAGCTTCACTTCCCAATCACTTCTGAGGGTATGCCTTAGAGACTGCGTCCCACATCCTCAATCTTGTCCCTACTAAGAAGGTTGCTAAGACACCTCATGAGATGTGGACGGGGAAAGTTCCCTCGTTAGCACATATCAAAGTCTGGGGTTGTGAGGCTTTCGTTAGACGAGAGACTCACGATAAACTCGCAGAGAGAAGCGAGAAATGTTTTTTCATTGGATATCCCAAACAGTCCTTTGAATACCTGTTCTACAGACCAAGCGAGGACGTGGTCTTTGTAGCGAGACGGGGATTCTTTCGAGAGAGAGAACTCATATTCAAAGAGGACAGTGGGAGTACCATTGACCTTGAAGAAATTCAAGAGTTACCCGACAATGCAACCTTAGGAGAAACTAGCAACCAACAAGAGGAAGAAGTTCCTGTTGGTCCAACTGACATATCCTTACCTCTTAGACGCTTTAGTAGAGTTAGCATGCCACCCGAGTTTTATGGATTCCATATAACTACGGATGGAGATACGTTTGTCAGTGATAGGACACTGATAAATTTGGATGAACCTGCTAACTACCGGGAAGCGGTGGCGGGCCCTGAGTCTGCCAAGTGGAAAGAGGCAATGGACAGCGAGATCAAGTCCATGTATGACAATCAAGTTTGGAACTTGGTTGACAATGTACCGGGTCGAAAGACAGTCGGGTGCAAGTGGATCTTCAAGAAGAAGACCGACATGGACGGAAAGGTACACACTTTCAAAGCAAGACTGGTTGCGAAGGGCTTTACTCAAACCCCAGGGATTGACTATGATGAGACTTTATCACCAGTGGCTAAGATAAAGTCAATTAGGATTATGCTGGCCATAGCTGCATTTCATGATTATGAAATTTGGCAGATGGACGTCAAAACCGCTTTCCTTAATGGGAAGTTGACTGAGGATGTTTACATGAATCAGCCAGAGGGTTTTGTTGATGCAAAGTATCCTAACAAAGTGTGTAAGCTTGAGAAATCCATCTATGGATTAAAACAAGCTTCTCGCAGTTGGAATCTTTGTTTCCACGAGAAAGTCAAAGAATTTGGTTTCTCTAAGAGCGAGGATGAGTCTTGTGTATATGTCAAAGCTAGTGGGAGTATAGTCACTTTCCTGGTGCTGTATGTAGATGACATACTGCTCATGGGAAACGACGTTCCGACCTTACAAGATGTCAAGTCTTGGCTTGGGAAGTGTTTTGCCATGAAAGACCTAGGAGAGGCAGCCTATATTCTCGGGATAAGAATATTGAGAGATAGGAAGAAAAGATTAATTGGACTTAGTCAGAGTACATATTTGGACAAGGTACTGAAAAGATTTAGTATGGAAAATTCCAATAAGGGAGAGCTACCAATGCAAAGTAATGCTAAGCTGAGTAAGACTCAGAGTCCAAGTACAGACGAGGAAATTGCGGACATGAGTCGGGTACCTTACGCATCGGCTGTGGGGTCAATCATGTACGCCATGACGTGTACTCGTCCCGACGTGGCCTTTGCCTTGAGCATGGTCAGTCAATACTAGGGAAACCCTGGTAGGGCACATTGGACAGCGGTCAAAAACATACTCAAGTATCTGCGCAAGACGAAGAACTTTGTCTTAGTCCTTGGTGGCAGTGATACCTTGAGAGTTGACGGGTATACTGATGCCAGCTTTCAGACAGATAGAGACAATGGTCGGTCTCAGTCGGGCTGGGTATTCCTATTGAATGGGGGAGCAGTGACTTGGAAAAGTTCCAAGCAAGAGACGGTGGCTGATTCAACATGTGAATCAGAGTACATCGCAGCGAGTGAAGCGGCAAAGGAAGCGGCTTGGCTGAAGAACTTCATCGGTGACCTTGGAGTAGTCCCGAGTATTCAGGAGCCCATGGAACTGTTCTGCGATAATGAAGGAGCGGTTGCTTTGACAAAGGAACCAATAGATCATGGAAAGTCCAGACACATCGACAGAAAGTACCACTACATAAGACATAGGGTAGAAGAAGGTCACCTCATAGTGAAGAGGGTATCATCAGAAGATAATCCCGCAGATCCCTTGACAAAGGCTCTGAGTAGGGTTAAGCACAATCAGCATGCACGGCGTATAGGATTAACAGATGATATTAGTTTTTGTAATTAGATAGGATTTGAAACTTGTAGCAATATAAATGTAATTAACTTTGGTGAATTAATAATATAGTTTTGTTGATGAGTATTTGATACGACCATTTGTTGATTGTTTGTTATTATGTTTCAATTTTGCATGTTTACTTCCTGAGTAATTTAATTATTATTCGAATATCCACAGTCGCTCATACTTTTAAGAAGTAAGTATGAATGAAGACTGTCATGAATTGGTTTGTAGATTGTCTAATGAGTTAGACATAGCAATAAGATTGCTACAATATTCATGAGTACTTAGAAAATAAGGATTTGAGTATTGAATAAACCCACGCTCAACAGATTGCTTCATGGATTTGATCATAAGCAATGTTGAGACGATAATATCTTTTGATCTTTAAGTAGAGACATATGAGTTATGTTTTACCAAGCGGTTGTTCATTGGCAATGCGAAAACACATCGGTAACACGATGTTATAAAACGTGTTGTTGTGAATGATTTTACTAGTAAAAGACATAAGTATATGAGTCAAAACTTATTCGTCCCTTGACCCTGTCGGGAAAACAGATATCTGTAGGCCTCTCGACGATTTTGAAGTTGACTAAAGGGTTGGCCAACCAGGACTAAATTGACATGGTCAATTGGTAGTCTTAAAGTCATATGCAAATCAGAAATCAGGAAACAGAGAATCAGACAAGGATTGATCTTAATCCATGTCCTGAGTCTGAAAAATATCTTGTTGGACGGAGGATCATCTGATCACTTATCTTTGGACAGAACTGACTAGGTCAGAGTTCGGCAGCGTTTTCTAGGAAGCTACAGTTGCTAATTAATTAGAGGTTAAATTGGTAATTTTAGTCATAGACTTATCCAAGTGGGAGACTGTTGGATTAGATGTCTAAGCCATGACTAATAATTAGTATTTACCTAATTAATAGTAGCATAGTCCATTTGGGTTGCCCTCATAGTTGGAGGATTGGCAGAAAGTCCGGTAGAGAGAAAGGTTGATTTATTATATGATTAATAAATCAATAGAAATTAAATAAATAGTTTATTAGTATATTTAAGTGATAATATATTAATTAGAAACTATAATAATTAATTAGATTTTTTTTTGGAATTAATTGGAATTAATTTGGAAGTTAAATTAATTAGTTAAAGGTACAGGGACTAAAACTGTAATTATTCAATAGTTGAGTAAGTGACAGTTCTAGTGAGTGAGTGTGGTGGCGGAATATATATATATATATATATATATATATATATATATATATATATATATATATATATATATATATATATATATATATATTTATTTACAGATAGATATGGTTTGAATGATTAAAATAATAGTTTATCTTAATTCGAATTCAAAAAGGTTTATCTGTAACGATTATCTGATCACCACATGGAGCCTATAAATAGGGAGGCTCTTTCTAACACTAAGGACCACGTTTTTTACTCTCATTCTCTCAAGAATTTTCGGCCAAGAGCTCCTGCTAGGGTGTGACTGCATTTGAGGCAAGAGACTTCTGTTGCTTTGCTTCCAAGATTCACTTAAAGTTGGTTTTCTTGATCTTTCTTTTAGTTTATCTTTTTCTGGCCTTCTAGGAATTGTTATATGTTTAATTAGAAGAAAACTTAAATATTTATAGGTTGCATGTGAACTTAGGATTTTTAGTTCATAGTTGCAGAAAACCTTTCAGTTTCTTCGGTTGGTTGCTTTTCTAATGATTTTTTCTGTTGATGACGTTTTCCAGACCTACCTCTTCTTAACCCTCTGTTTGCCCCACTTCCTGACCTCCCTCCCGTTGATCGTCTTTCAGGTTCCTCAACAGTTCTTGGCTACCTAGCTTCTTTTTTCCATTGGTGGTAACACCTGTTTTGGATTTGTACATGTTCTACTATTATTCCCCGTTTGCAAACAATTTTTACATGTTATTACGCGACCAGTTGGGAACTTGTCATTATTCTCTGACACGTGCCTATTCCTTTTCACACTATGCCTTTCGGACATTCTTCTATCCTTTCATGCACACTGCCTATGCTCGGCATGTGGAAAGTACTCCTTTACCGCCTCAATCAATCCTTTATGTTGATCTGAAATAAGTGACAATCCCATCCCAACATTTAACCCAAGATCCTCTTTAAGTATTTCAAGAAACCATTTCCAGTTAGCTTTATTTTCTATGTCAACCACTGCCAAAGCAATAGGGTATATGTGATTATTTACGTCTCTACCTATTACAGCAAGTAACTCACCCTTGACCCTCCCTTTTAAAAAACACCCATCCAATCTAATAATATGTCTGAAACCTCTATTCCATCCATATTTGAATGCTTTGAAGCATATATACGATCTATGAAAGTAGTTGCCATCAGGGTTTACATGAACGCCTAACTGCACAATAGAACCCGAATTAGACTTCCTAATCTCATGAGCTTTTTTTCTAGCCCTGTGTTGACAGTACAAAAGAACATCTTCTCTATATCTTCTTTGAATTCTGTGATCTTTAAATCGGGCCTTGCAATAAACTCCTTCATGTAGTGTTTTGCAATCCATTATGGGTTTACAATTGACCCAAAATTATAACTTCTAATACAAATGTGGTTCCCAACTATCTTCTTTATTTCGAAAGATTGCTCTCGTCCCATCCATGAGGCCCATAGAGAAAATGGACATGTTTTTCCCATATTTTGCTTTGCCACATTTAACTTGTAACCTTCTGTTGTCACATCTTGTAAATCGAAGAAGATACTCGTTGGCCACCGCGTAATTTGTCAAAGCAAAACTAAGTTGTCCAGAATTCTCATAGATTTCTTTTTTCAACTGGCTTCATAAGGCTCCATTTAGTCATAGGATTGTGGACAGTAAACTCAACTCCAAGTCCTTCTTCATCCTCATCAAGATAGTCAATTTTCTCTTGATCTATACCTGGTGAACCAACTGATGGTTGTACATGGTTAAGAGTTTCAGCACATGACCTAGCCAACTTGTCACTATTACATAATAAGTTAAGAAACTGGTTTTCTTGAGTGTAGTTCATACCCCTAGCCAATTCATCTTCAAGAGTGATATCCAAACTGTCATTATCACCGATGTAATCATCACTAGCACTAACACACCTCGAAAGAATAGTGAAGACAACCTTTAATTCTATCTAGTACATAGTCTGCTAGGTAGTTACAAGTTACAAATAGAGTAAGAAACTCGTTCTCATCAGCGAGTAAGAATTGCTAGCTAGTACATTATCGATTTTGATGTGAGAAATATGATTTTCATCAGTTAGTAACAAATTCCCAACTATCATCAGTGAGTAAGAAAGTCGATTTTCATCAGTGAACATTACTGTGACTCAATTTTGAAGTAAGTAAGTCGATTTGAATTTCAACAGAAACCCTAATAAAGAAGTTCGATTGAAAGAAATAAGAAACAAGTGATGAACATTACCGTGAATCGATTTTTAAGAAGTTGAAATCGTTGTCACTGAAGGCTCGATCACATGGAGAACATCGCTAAACCCTCGATCGCATAGAGAAAATCGCTAAGCTAAACCCTCGATTGGCATTTTGTTCCCGATAAAATACAGTCGATTAGGGAGCAATGATTAATGAACGAGTTATAATAAAGTTTAAATGCCACATCGCCATTAAAAAGCCACATCACCACTAAAAAGCCACGTCATAAAAAATTACCGATGTAACCGACTTTAACATGTAAAAGTGGTCGGGATGAAACTTCAAAAATTGGGTGGTTTTTCTAAAATATTTGAAAATTTGGTGGTTAAACCGAATTTTTGAAAAAATACAGTGCTTTTTATGTTATTAACCCAATAATAATTACCGAAATCACTAGTTTCTTTTATTAGGTATATGTAAATGATTTTTTTTATTAAAAAAACGACATTGACCACTAAGTTTGAAAACAATCAAATTTTGTAATTTCGAACTCACGTTTAATGTTCTACTTCACACACATTCAAAATTTTGAGCACGTCTTGCAAAGTATGCCATTGTATATCTTTTCTGAAATCTATATTTTACAAAATATAACAAGCATCATTATGTATGTTAATTTTTTAAGATAAAAGTTTATTTTCTTCTTATAAAAAACCCTAATTAGTTTAATGATGCGATAATACTTATTAAAAAGTTTATATTATAAACGTAATTTTTTTTTTACATTTTTTATTTTAGTAGCATAGAAACTTTAAAAAACAAACTGTTTTTATTATAGAAGTGGTGCAAACTGCAAATATTATATTTTCAAAAATAAACATTATCATAACCATAAATGAAAAATATTCATTTCATAGTATTTTTCCTAAGGCTTTCCGGAGTGGGTGCGAGATCATGTGCGAGCTCTCACTTTCTATGTGGGGAACACCATTCCCCTACCAAGAGGTGCTTGCACTTTTGGCATCGTACGGTGTTACAACGTTGCACGACGAAGGAAAAGATATGGTAAGTGGCTTGTACATTAAACATAATTACTTGTACCAAATGTGAGGTGAAATGAGTGGTAATTATTTCCAAAGGTGAGGGAAGGAGTAAGAGTTGCTGACTGGACGCTGATGTATCGTGGAAAAGTGAAAGCTCGTGAGAATTCACACCAAATGACCTACCTAATATAAATTCATGTCCCAAAATACTTCATCGCCGTTAATGAAGTCGAACTCCTAGCCATACTTCATCATGATAATCCCAAAAAATGGGATCCTATGATCATATTAATAATTATTGATAAACAAATAAGCAATTTACATTTAAGGATTTATAAAAATATAAAATATTATTTCAAAAATGCCGAAACAAGTGGGGAATAATCTTTATTAAGCGTACAAACTTGGGCGGTTGGGCCATTGTCATCATTTTGTTAGTTACATATTCCATCACAATTGAAACATGTTAAATCTTCATCAAGCCATGATAAAAATATCAAGACCATACGTATCTACTCGAAAACAAAGAGTGCTTGAAATGTAAATTTATAGATTATGAAGCCCATTAATTTAATGGCAAACTCTCCATTTTTCTTAAATTTATTTAATTATATATAAATTGATAAGAAGATAGAATGTCATTATCAACGTGCTTATATAAAAAATTATAATATTTCTGATAATAAATTTAATTATACATATACGACTTATCTAGGTTTACATGTTCATATGTCACACCAATATATATATATATATATATATATATATATATATATATATATATATATATATATATATATATATATATAGGGAAGGTTCAAATGAGAACCACTAAAATATTAAGAACCGTGAGAAGCACTAATTCACAGTTTTAATAAAAAATTTAAGTTATAATATTCACAGTTTAATAACTAGAAATTTTATTATATTGTGAATATTGTAATACGTATTAAAAAATAAGGAAATTTATTATGTTTGATGTATTTTCACATAATAAACAAGTGTCAAAAAACAAGAAAACGAAAAAAACATAACTCTTAATGTGTGAATATCGGTTCTCACGGTTGTTAACATTTTAGTGGTTCTCATTTGAACCTATTCATATATATATATATATATATATATATATATATATAGAAGTTCAAATGAGACCATGCAAATTTTGTGAGACAGAGAGACTCAATCCTAGCCATTTATTTTGGACACCAAAAAAAATTAGAATAGGCTAAAATAATGAAAATTTTCAAAAAAAAAATTTCGACTAAATTTCGCTATTTATTCTATCTAAAAAAATAAAAAAAATCGAAAAAGACCTGGTAAAATAAAAAAAATTCAGTGGAATGTTGAATATTCTAATAGAATATTTCATAGAATAGTGTAATTTTCCACTAAATATGAAAAAAACGCTAAATTTTTTTTTTATTTATTTTTTTAATAAAAAATAACAAAAATAATAAATAAATATATTTTCTTCAATTTTTCTCATTTATTTTGTATTTTTAATTTTTTTTTTGTTTAACACTCAAAATGAATGGTTAGGAATGCGTCTTCCGGTCTCACGAAATATAATGGTCTTATATGAACATAACTCTATATATATAGAAGTTCAAATGAGACCATGCAAATTTTGTGAGACGGGAAGACACAATCCTAGCCACTCATTTTGGAGATCAAAAAATAAAAAAAAAATTAAAATAAGCTAAAATAATGAGAATTTTTTTAAAAAATTCCTACTAATTTTCGTTATTTATTCTATCTAAAAAAAATAAAAACAAATGAGAAAAATCGAAAAAAACCTGGAAAATCAAAAAATATTTCAGTGGAATGGTGCTGGATATGGAATATTCTAATAGAATATTACACAGAATAGTGTAATATTCTACTAGAATATGAAAAAAAACGCTAATTTTTTATTTATTATTATTTTTGAATAAAAAAATGACGAAAATAATAAATAAATATTTTTTTTTCAATTATTTTGCATTTTTATTTTTTTTTGTTTTACACCCAAAATGAGTGGCTATGAATGAGTCTCCCGGTCTCACAAAATATAATGGTCTCATATGAACTTAACATTATATATATATATATATATATATATATATATATATATATATATATATAATTATATATATATATATATATATATATATATATATATATATATATATATATATATATATATATATATATAGTTATATATATATATATATACACACACACATATATATATATAAATATAAATATAAATATAAATATAAATATATAAATATATATATATATATATATATATATATATATATATATATATATATATATATATATATATATATATATATATATATATATATATATATATATATATATATATATATATGTGGGTTAATAATATAAAAGCCACTGTAGTTTGGCCAAAATTCCGGTTTAACCACTATATTTCTTTTTGCTTCTTAAAAACCACTCATACTTTCAAAAAATTCCACATTGACCACTATTTATTTTATTTTATAACTTTTAAGGATTATTTTCATCGAAACATTATGTGAAAAGTTTCATATCGACATTTGAAGCAAATATTGAAACTCCTTTTCAGTGAAAAGGATACATAAAGTTGTCTCATATGATTTTGGTCTTCGTAAGTGCAGCTCTTCGGCCATGTTGTGAATGCATAGGGTATCTAAATGAATCAACAAAAATTTGAATGTGACGGGGGTAAGAAGTGTTTCGAGTTGGCGGCATACAATATTGACTTTTATTTGTTATAGTGGTCGCAAAGTATATTTTTTAAAATATGAGTGGTTTTTACGAATTTTTTTGAAAGTATGAGTTTTTTTTAGAACAAAAAAAATATATAGTGCTTAAACCGAATTTTAGCCAAATTATAGTGGTTTTTATGTTATTAGCCCCATATATATATATATATATATATATATATATATATATATATAGAATAAAATGAGAACATTAAAAAGATTGAGAATGTGAGAACAAATCTGGACCATCCAGATATTAAGATCTATGGCTTACATTAATATGTTATTTATTGAAAATTAAAAATAATTAAATTGATTTATAATATTTTTAAATAGAATAAAGGTATTTAGGAAAATTTTGGTATTCTTCAAATTAGGAAATTTACTTTCAAATTCCTAAAAACTAGCTTTTCTCTCTCCCCACTCTCTCTCACGTATACATCTTTCCCCTCCCCCCTCTCTCTCTTAAATCCCTAAATCACCTTCTTCATCTGCCACCTACCACCGTGTTCACGGAAGCATGTTCATCGCCTAGATGGGTTTTCTCCACTTTCATGCCAAACCTTACGCTTCCATCTCCATAATCGAATTCACCATTAACCATCGTTGAAGACTCGATTTCTCACTTAACAATCTCCATCGCTAACACATCCGATGGTAATTTGAAATCAAATACGACAAAGAGGGAAAATAGGGAAAATAGTGTAAACAATTAAATTAGAACAAAGTTCGAAATCAAATGTAATCATTCATGATTAACATAATCAAATCAAATAAATTCTGAAAAGTTCTCATAAAATCATTTTTATGTACAATTTCATTCATCAGTGAATACAACGAAAAACAATTCATAATATTTATAAAAATTCAGTTAAAAATAAATTCACTAAAATGTAATCATTCATGATTACAAATGATTTTTACTGTCGATAAATAAAAAACAAATATAATAAAATTAGTAAATTTTTTTTAGGTAACTATCAATCAATCCCTAGATTTTGGGAAAGTATTATCTAATTTTATTTGTTATAATTTAATTAAATATATAATTACTATTATACCCTTATATATTGATTGGTCCATAATTGTTTTCGCGTTCTCAATCTTTTAATCATTCTCATTTTAGCCTTCCCCTATATATATATATATGGGAAAGTTCCATTGAGAATGTAAAAACGTTGAGAACGTGATAATGAATCTGGGCCACTAGATGCGTCAGCGTTGACGTGCCGCTTCACGACGACGAGATGGGTTCTTATTATCCGTATATGATTTATTCATATATGATTGTGTATATTCATATATGATTATTCATATAATAATATATGAACAATCTTTTATGAATAAACATATATGGTTGTGGTGGTCAAAATGGTGGTAGAGGGTGGCGATGATAATAGTGATGGTGATAGAGGGTGGCGATGATGGTGGTGATGGTGGTGGCGATGTTAGTGGGGTGGTGGTGTTGGTAGAGTGGGTGGTGACGAAGGTGGTGGTGGCGGTGATGGAGGTGGTGGTGGGTGGTGGTAGCGACGGTGGAGGTGGTGGTAGTGGCGGTGGTGGTCGAGGTGATGGTGATGGTAATAGAGGTGGTGGAGTTGGCAGGTTGTAGTGGTGGTGAAAATCAAATATGAATAATAATATATTTATTTCCTCGTTAGAGTGTCAACGCTCGGACGGAGCCGAAGCACTAGAACGACAAAAAAAATATGTGGCCCAGATTCATTCTCGCGTTCTCAAAATTTTTTCCATTCTTAATGGAACCTATATATATATATATATATATATATATATATATATATATATATATATATATATATATATATATATATATATATATATATATATATATATATATATATATATATATATATATATTAAGTTCATTTGATAACTTAAAAAAGCCTAGTAACCTAAGAACCAATTTTATGAACTTTTTTCTACATAATATTTTTCAAAAAAAAAAAAAAAAAATACACCCAAAATTTTCTTATTGTGCGACTAAGAGATTTAAAAAAAATTAAAAATCATTTTTTTGGTTTTTTTTTCATATGTATATGAAAAAAAATAATTTTTTTTTAAATTTCATATACGTTCTATATACATCATTTTTTAAAAAATTGAAAAAAAAGTTTATATATGCATATATCTATATACATTTGCATATGAAAAAAATGATTTTTTTGAATTTTTTTTTAATCTTTTAGACGTTCTATATACGTCACTTTTAAAAAAAATTGAAAAAAAATTTATATACGCATATACATATGAATTTTATATGCATATGCATCTAAATATAAAAATTTTGATTTTTTTTGAATTTTTTAAAAACCCTTAGTCGTAGCATTTTAAAAATTAAGTGCACTTTTTTTTTGAAAATATTGTGTAGAAAAAAAGTTTTTAGGTTTTCACACTTTTTTATGTTCTCTCATGATCTCGACTCTCTCTCTCTTTCTATATATATATATATATATATATATATATATATATATATATATATATATATATATATATATATATATATATATATATATATATAAAAGTAACAATAAGCACAATATATTTAAAATGGAATTAATGTAAAATTTATATATAAAATACAAAAAAATAAAACATATTCACAATATTAAATATAAAGCATAGACAATTATTTCTTTCATCACTGTTAACCAACCATATAAAAAGTATTGTATAACATGCACATACACAAGTGATTTAAAAATAGAAAATATTCATAGAATAATGATAAAAGTAACACAAAGGTTGTAATAATAATGGTGAAAATTAAGTAGATTACACAAAAATGATAGAAAAAAAACACAACATCAAATTTTATGAGATGAAATGTAAGAACTTGAATCTCTTCATATTTCTAAATTGTTGCAAGAATATGATCAATTTTCTCAGCCAACGTTTGGTCTGTTTCATTCTCTTCAATAAGGTAAAAGATGGACATGTTTCTTGTTTGACCAGAAGGAAGCTCCATAAGATTATCAATACGTTTTACCCTACCTTCTGCCTTTCTATTAAAGATGAGTTTTGAAATTGTAAAAGCTAGCTCTTATATTTCCCTTGTTCCTTTTCATGATGTGCACAACAAGATATTTCTTCATAAAATATTTCCGGAGCGAGTTTGTTGGTGTCCCGTTTTCCTATGCTAGAAAATGATGATGAAGCCATAAAAAAATAGAATGGGGAAAGCAGAGAATTTCTTTCTTTTTGGGATAAAAAATGTATGACCAATATGTTGATGTATTTATAAATTTATCATTTTTTAATTTAATGAGAATGTATGACTAACGATTATAACAATGTACTTAATTTTTTTTCAAACATATCAATAAAGTTTGATTTATTATGAATTGTAAGTTATTAATCTCAATTTTTTTAAGTTTGTCATTTAAATATGAAGTTAATGTTGATTATAGTCTTATAACTTAAGAGTCACAACAAAAAAGTCTCAATTTTCTAACACAAGCAAACACAAAGTATACACAAATCAGTAAGATATATATAGTTAGTAATTTCATTATGAATTAACTAATAAGTGCAATAACAAATGACTAATCGATTCATAGAATTGCCTTGGTGAGAAAGTACAGATGTGAGAGTGAAAGTGATACGAGAAACTAATCGGTGCAACAAAAGCTGAGAGGCCAAACGAGTAATAGTTTCTAGTGAGATGCCAAACAAGCAACGATTTTCGACCAGTTACTGGTTGTGTTACTTGTGACTGGAGAGTGAATACGACATACGAAGGCCAAGGATTCTTTTGTCTTGATTTTACAGATTTGTTTTCTTTACTCTCAGTTGGGTTTTATGAAAATTAAAAACTTTACTGGGTATTATTATTGAGGATTAGAATTTGTATTTTTTTTCTCATATTTAGATACTTTAAAACTTATAAAATTGTACAACCCCAATAGATTTAGGATTTGTAATAGGATTTTGATATTTTGTTTTTTGTTGGTGTTTTATTATTGAGATGATCTTATAAGGTTACATTGTATATGAGTACTTATCATGAATGCATTTTTCTAATAATAATAATACAATAATACAATATATATGTCCCTGAATTCGGAGGATCCTTACAATTGGAGGTCCCGTGACATTGCACCACACGCACACCTCCAAGGCCGCCACTACACCCAATGGACTCCATTTTGCATGTTAACTCACACACACACACTTACGGAGCTGTCATGAACTTAAATACACATATTGTCTTTTTTTTTTTTTAATTTCGATAGTTGAACAAAAATGAACTAAGAATGTACTATAACACGTTCTGAAAGTGTAATCCGTGCATTTAAAACCATTTTATATCATATATTAGACCTATCTAGTTTCAAGTAAATTCCTGTTACACCAAAAAACATGATGATTGATGATACTATAATCACCAACAAGAAATTAACATGCAGCAACACAACGTAGACTTAGGTCTTTTAGATAACTTAGTTAAATTCGGTTTCGTGGTCCTACCTTTAACCCGTTAACTTAAACTCTACTACTACCATCTCATTCACCTCGTCTCACCTTATTTAAAGTAATCATGTCATGATGATCACGAAACACGTGGATCAGAAAAATCATTACTATTAAGGTTGAAGAAGTTATGACTAGTTGGGGCTAGCCCACTTGGCTAACAAGGAGTGTTACTAACAAGGAGGTCCAGGGTTCAAACCATGGCACTAACATAACAAGGAGTAATTTAGGAGTAGGATAGATTTGCCGTTCACAAAAAAAAAAGAAAAAAAGAAGCTGGTTGAGTATGGGACCCAATGATTCACCTAAGACAGCTGGTCGAGTCATGGTGCCACCCACATCACAGTCTTGAGACCGTTTCACAAAGTGTCTTTGCAACCAATACATTTAGATTTAAATTCCAAAATGCTCAATTAAGTTCCTTTACTGATACATTAGAAACCATACATGAGGAAATTACACATGTGTCAAGCACGAATCTTGAAGTTTGTAGAAACCCCATTTCAACAAGTTTTGTGTTTGGGACCATGCTTAGTGCCTCGCCTTTCTCCTTTCTTTGTATCTTCCGTGTTGTCCATCTGTTATGAAACACCACAAAATTCACAAGGGAAATTGTTAGTATTCTGTTTGGATCAAACTAAATCGATAATTACTCCATTAAAGAGACCCCTGAACCAACCCATAAGCAAAATCCTTGTACGCTCATTTTGAATTTTGAACAGTCTTCTTCAATAATAGAAGTCGACATATCATAGGATCCTCGTTTGTTAATGGAGGTGAAGCTTTTTGTTTCAGAGAACAAACCAAATGACTCAATGTCACCTTGAAACATTTCGTTGAACAAATCCTTTAGCTCCTCAAAACTCGTCTCTACTTTTTCCTGACAACACCAAAAAGAATTTTTAAAATCGTCGTAATTTATAAATTTTTGGAAGAAAAAGCAGGATACCACAAAATCACAGTGGGTTTGTTTTGATTCATCACGGTTGCCATTTCATTCAAGAAATTTGCCATGCCCTGCTTCAAATCAACAAATTATAGTCATAAAGATCGTTTTTGAACGAGATTACGATGAATGTTGTATGCAAGAAAGAAAGAAAAAACTTACATCTGTGTCATAATCGTTGTCATGAATTCCAACATCATAGAGGAATCTTTTATTCTCGTCGGAAAGTACTATGAAACCATCAAATCGCTCAAAATTAAAAAGAGGAAATGAAATTAACTACTAAGAGAATTTTGAAAACATGGTAGTATTCAATCTCAAAAGAAATGGCTACAAAAACCTAATAGCAGATTTTTACTACACCTAAAAAGGGGAAATTAATGCAGATTACAGGATCCAAAAAATAATATAGTGCATGTAAGAATATACTAGAATAAGCTTCTTGTATTTCTTGAAACTTCTTTTTTTCTTCTTCCACATACTTTGAACTACCAGAGGCCAAACAACGATCAGGATGCCATTTCTACGGCCACATAAAACAAAAAATTGACCGAAATTTTATGATCCGCCATGAACGTATAACAATTGCATGTTTCAATACATAAGCAAGTTATTAACATAATCAAATTAGCATTCCCAGATAGGCCTTTTTGAAGAACAAATACATAAATACAGACGAGGATGAGATGTTCAAGTGGGCATTCCGATAGATTAAATATAAGTAGCTCTTTACAAATTAAATTTTCTCATGAGGGAGTTTAATGAAAAGATTATATTAAAAATTCTGACTAGTACAAGCTTCTTGTAGGCATTCTTGAGCTCTGATATTGTGCATTCCTCTTCAACCCCGAAAATTCATAAAAATTGATGCTTTTTGCCCCATAACTATCCATTATCCAAACCCTTAAATAACAAGATTTAATATTAAACTACAAGAAGCTGTAGAAATTGTTCGCTTGTTCTTGTCGACAAATTCTGAACTTAAAAAAGGAAAATATCAAAATTGAATCCCTAGTATTGCTTTTCGAAGGCTTATTAGTGTTAAACAAATATGTAAATCAAATACCAAACCAAAATGCAAATGTTTTTGAAAATAATCACAACGTTTATAATCCAAGCGTCTATTAATCTCTAAAACAATAGTGGTCATATTTGTTTAGTATTATCTTTGATTTGCCATTAGAGTATAATTCAAACCTAATCAGGTTTGATTTCAATTATTTGGGATTTGATGACCAATAAAAAATTGTTATGATATAATCTAATCATGTTTGAATTTGAATATAACATGCATTTAGTTTAAAATATTATCGTCTTTCATGTAAGATGTTCTTTTTTCTTTTAAATCTAGTGATGTGTGATTTCATTTTATGTTTTACAGAACTTTTAGTTTCTATTTTTCTAATAACAAATAGTACAAGACATTTTCAAATAAGTTAGTCACATGAATTTCTCAGGGTTGGCATCATACTCTATCCATGACCTTTTATGTGATCGAGAGATTTGTAAAATAAAAAAAATGATGATCCATATGTTAGAACATTGATAAAAATAAAATTCTAAAAGATACGAAAAAACTTTGTTAATGATAACATAACATTACATACGAAAATTTTAATCTCAACGGGTCTTTCAGTTTTCATCAATTAACAATCATTTAATATTTTTATTGATGTATCATATCATCCTTATATACTTATATAAAAAAAAGGTCTTGAATATGGAGAGGGAAGAAGTGGCATGCCCCTTTGAAGACCAAAGAGTCCAATGTAATTTCTCTCCTAATTTTTAGGATTCCTCAAATTTTCATTTGGTATTTAGAACTTTAGATATCAACTAGTTCATTTTTAATGGTAAATGTATATTATGATTTAGAAATATTATCACTTTAGTGTTCTATTGACTGTCACTTCTAATTAAATGATATTTTATGATCGATTGGAACCGAATAAGTTGATTATGTAATTTCATCGCAGCTTCCCCTTCTCTTTCACCACCACTTCATCATCTCATAATATATTCCTCTCCAGATTTTCTCTTTTGCTATGTTCTTGAGTTCAATTAACGACCGGGATGGAAGTATTAACGATGTACTCACAATGAAACGTGTTCTTGAGATTTTTTTACGCCTTGTTCTTGAAAGGTTTTCTGCAACTATGAACTAAAAATCCTAAGTTCACATGCAACCTATATAGATCTAAGTTTTTCTTCTAGTTAAACATATAACAATTCCTAAAAGGCCCAAAAAGAATTAAACTAAAAGAAAGATCAAGAAAAACCAACCTTTAGTGAATCTTGGAAGCAAAGCAACAGAAACCTCTTGCCTCAAATGTAGTCACACCCTAGCTTGGAGTTGTTGGCCGAAAATACCTTCTTAGAGAGCTTCAAAATCGTGGCTCTAGGGTTAGGGTGAGCCTCCCTATTTATAGGCTCCAAATGGTGATCAGATAAACCTTAAAGATAAACCTTTTTGAATTCAAATTAAGACAAGCCTTTATCTTAATAATTCAAACCCTTTTATCCTCATTATCAAAATCGAAAATATATATGATTCCATATATAATTTCGTTCACCACTCTCACTCACTTAACTGTCACTTACTCAACTATTGAATAATTACAGTTTTAGTCCCCGCACCTTAATTAATCAATTTAACTGCGAAATTAATTCCAATTAATTCCAGAAAAATTTCTAATTAATTATTATAGTTTCTAATTAATATATTATCACTTAAATATATTAATAAACTATTTATTTAATTTCTATTGATTTATTAATCACATAATAAATCAATCTTTCTCTCTACCGGACTTTCTGCCAATCCTCCAACTATGAGGGCAACCCAAATGGACTATGCTACTATTAATTAGATAAATACTAATTATTAGTCATGGCTTAGACACCTAATCCAACAGTCTCCCACTTGGATAAGTCTATGACTAAAATTACCAAGTTAACCTCTAATTAATTTAGCAACTGTAGCTTCCTAGAAACTGCTGCCGAACTCTGACCTAGTCAGTTCTATCCAATGATAAGTGATCATATGATTCTTCGTCCAACAAGATAATTTCAGACACGAGACATGGATTGAGATCAATCTCTGTCTGATACTCTGTTTCCCGATTTTCGATTCTGCTTATGACTTTAGAACTTCTAATTGAACACATCAATTTAGTCCAGGCTGGCCAGCACTTTAGTCAACTTCAAAATCATCGAGAGGCCTACAGATATCTGTTTCCCATCAGGGTCAAGGAACGAATAAGTTTCGACTCATATGCTTATATCTTTTACCAGTCAAATCATTCACAACAACACGTTTCATAACATCGAGTTACCGGTGCGTTTTCGTATTATCAATGAATAACTGCCTTGTAAATTATAACTCATATTTCTATACTTGAAGACCATAGGATATTATCGTCTCAATATTGCTTGTGATATAATCCATTGAAGCAATCTATTGAGCATGGGTTTATCCAATACTCAAATCTCTATTTCTAAGTACTCATGAATGTTGTAGCAATCCTATTGCTATGCCTAAAATTCTTAGACAGTCTACAAATCAATTCACGACAGTTTTGATTCAATACTTACTTCCCAAAGTATGAGCGACTGTGGACCTTTCTGAATAATTAAATTATTCGGGAAGTAAAACATGCGAAAGCGAAACATAAAGATCTGACTGGCAGCTACTCTTGCTTATTACCAAGTCTCTACAAGGCAATCACCAAGTCGGACCTTATCATAAACTATTATCGGTTTCAGGATTTCTTTTAAACTTTCAATTCTAATTTTACAGCTATGTCTTAATGAACTTTACACTCTTTCTATGTATCCAAAGTATCTTATACTTATACACTTTATTGCAGATGATCTAATCGGATGCTCATCCGATAACATCTCAATATGTTATCCTGTCAATTTCTCTCCTAACTCCATTCTGGTAATTTGTACTGTGACTTCCTATGGTTCTGGGGTCTTTAGTCTACTTGACTGCACCCTAAGACTATTTCGAGGTGTTATGATGTGTCGGTGAGCCACACGCGCTCCATCGGAATACCAAGGAGATTCTTTAACCATGAAGTCCTTTAACATCATGTCTTGACGTTAATAATTACCACTTTGGAAAATTTTTCAAACTAACCCTATCATTTTCCCAATGAATTCTCACTTGAGTTCAAACAATCCATCCAATATTCCCAGCCAGACAATGTCCTGAATCCAACTTACTATGCCCTAAGCATCAAGTCATCAGGACATGTTCATGACATTATGATCGATCCAAGAAACTTGTGGAACCCGATCCAAACTTATTCCAAACCCTTTCGGAATCCAAAGATTAGTTATAATCCTTGTGTCATGTTTTCAAAAAAAAAAAAAAACTATTTCCTTTCAGAGACTCTTCTCATGCATCTTGAATCTTATCAAGATCATGTTGACTAGGTCTATGCTGGCGATTTCATTTATCCAATAGATGACTATGAATTAAGTGAGTATGTTACACCTTCTTAATTTCTTTCATGCCAAGTCATCACACTTTGCAATGATAAGAAAAACTTTCCTAAGTCTATGCATCTTGAATCTCATCAAGATCATCTTGGCAGAATCTGGATCTATCTCATAGACGATTACAACCACCTGAGTATGTCGTATTTCTATTAAGGCTTTCATAGCGATCCGTCTCTTAACACCAAGTCATTACACTTTGTAATGAAAATAGACGTTTCCTAGAAACAATATGTATCCCAACAATATGTATCCCACTTATGGAGATAACGGTGACTCCCACTGGCTTTGACATGGTTATAGACTATTCACAAATCCAGGACTTATGGCACATTTTGAGAATCCAAACCTTTCTGACATTTTTATGGAAATCTTTCAGCCCTTTCTCAAAATCCAATCCTTTGGCATATTTTGAGAATCTGAATATCCTTTCTTGCGAGATGCCCGTGGGAAATCCCGGGCCCATGTACCTTTGTATTGGGACACTCTTTGTGAGTCCATATTAGTGTGCCGGTGATCCACACGCGCTCCACTAACGATTCACAATGTGCCATACAGTATCCTTTCGGATTCCATCCTCTATTGAGATTGCTTCTCTCGGAATCAATTACTTGACTCTGAGTATCGTCTCACTCAACTAGATGTTCTGAAGGTATGTATCTGTCCATGTTGCTTTCTTTTGATGATTCAGTTACTCCCACTCGTTTTGGACCAGGTGTAAAATCAATCAAAATTTCACATAGACTGTGTCTCGCCCTAAGGTTCTCTTGTTTGGCAGCAACCGGGCTCACCAATGCTTCCAAGTAGTCGGATTATAAATCCGTACCAACTATAGTGTTTTACCACCAATCGGTATGCCACCCTGATCATAACTACTTATGACGGTGATCAATACTACTGGTCAAGAGGAGATTATGTCAGTTGTAGAACAGAAATCTGATTTCTGTTCCAAGCCTAGAGATGACTAAAGGTTTTTTCATTTGGCTAATCTTGAACTCATTCAGGACTGTCCCAACTCCCACTGTTTTCTTAGAACATGAGTTCTTTCTAAAAGAGCTCTTCTTTTACAGTTACAGTGGGATAGCCAATGAAATGACAATGCTGATCATGTTCAGGCTAGTCATGAGGTTCGGATGAACACTATAAGACCCTGAACTTTGTATGTATAAGTGGAATAATCCCAGCTTTACATTTCAGACAGTGTCTGCAAGACCTAATTAGTCTAGGATGTGGTCGGAATATGGTTTATTCGGACTGACTGATATAGTATATATCTTATTGGAAACTAATTGGCAATGTATCTCATACATCGAGAATCGAACTGTTTCGACCAATGCTCCATTATCTTCCCTAAGACACATTATAACCATTAATGCTCTTGGAAGAAAATGAACTGTGAAGCCTTTTCTCAGTTTATGTTATCGCTCAGGTTCTGTGGAACTTGTACTTCCTTTGAAGTCCTTGGACTGTTCAAGGTCTCAATTCAATTACTTATACCGATAAGCAATGTCATATTCATCATACCGAATGATGAATATTGTGAAGTACAAACAATTGTGTTTTATCTCAAGATTCGAGCAACACACCGCAACAGGTGTGTCCGTTGCTCTTAATCTCAATGTCTTTTACATATCTATGTAGACTAATGACTTTGTTAACTTGGTTCAAGACTTGCAATCTTCAGTTGACTCTAAGTCAACTGATTCCAAAATCCTATCCTCTGGATCTTTGGGTGATTCATTTCCTTCCATATGTGCTTTATGAAGAACTTAATCATCATCTGACTCTAAGTCATATGATTCCAAAGTCCTGTCCAACTGGACCTTTGGTTGATTCATTTCTTGACACATTAAGAACTCAATTCATCAAGTGACTCTAAGTCAAATGATTCCAAGGTCCTGTCCAACTGGACCTTTGGTTGAATTGATTCTTATAACATTTGTATTAACAAAATCATAATGACACAATTCATGAATTCAAAACATTTTGGATCATCATTCAAGTTATTACTAAACACACATTCAACACAATCATGTAACATTTCAAGGAAAATTTTAGACAACAGGTGTTAAAAGAAAATATGACAATTTTATTAAAAATAAAATCCTTGAACAATGTAATAGACAATGTCAAAAATGTATCTAAAGACTAATAACAATATTCCAATATCTATCTAAACTTCAAAACTGCACGAGCTTGAGATCCAATCCAAATGTGCTCCTATGCGCTAGAGTCCCGTGCCTTCTTGATTCCCTGCATACAAACCAAAATGCGACCGTCACATTATGTATCAAGAAATCTTGGAACAGGAGTTTTAAGGTTTTTAGATATACCTGAGCTTTCAAAAGAGTTGGAGCATCTTCCAATCTTCCCGTGACTGTATCCGATTTAGCGGATTCCCAGTTTGAGACATGTCTAGTCGATCTTGACCGTTTCTTGTTACGTCTCTTCACTGGACTTAATCCAGAAGTAGTTGAGCCATTGGAGCTATGCCTGTCCAAGAGTGACTCGTATAAAGTCAACAGTGGACGCATTTCCATGAGGGTCTTTTTCTGGTCTTCCTTTCTATACGTCTGAATGAACAGATCGTACTCATTTGTCAGCGAAGCGAGTAGAATGTTAACACTCTCTTCCTGACTCATGGAATAACCAAGTTTATGCAATTCGCCTATGTACGCTTTAATCTGAAGAACATGCGAATTGACGCTACTTCCTGCTTTCAGCTTGCACTCTGCAAGTCTTTTGAAGATCCTGGTTCGTTCCTCTTCAACTAGTTTCTGGAACCTTTTCTCAACCAGTTGCATTAACTCATATGGCCCCAAGGATTCAAAATCCTTGCGGAACTCGGGGTCAATGGTTGATAGCATGAGGTCACGAATCTCTTCGGATTCATCATAAGAACCTTTTATGATGACTTGTCCCGGTGGAGCTGGGATCGGATACTCAGTGAGATGTAGCTTGCTAGCAATGCCGAGAGCCAGTCTCCAATTGCGAAGCCATTCTTTACAGTTGAGGCCAGTCAGCCTTTCCATATTTAGCAGGTGCATTTTGATGCTTTCAGAAATGGGTGAAGGAGGAGAATCGACACTTGACATCTATAAGAGAAAGTAGAATTTATTAGTTTAATTGGTCCCTTTTAAATAATTACCCAATATGTTATTTAATAAGGCTAGGATCCAAAATACCCCAATTATGGTGTGAAGAGGGATGCCGTAATCACAACATAATGGTCATTAAGGTAGATAAGCACTTATCAATTTCATCTTATGAAATTCCTAGATCTGTTGAGATTCATTAAACTTTTCAATGGCATGTTTAATCTCGGATGTGCTCCACTGTTTGTGACTGGGATGCCGAGGATCACAAACTAGATGTGAATAACCATGCAAATTAGCTTGGTACTCTCGGGTTAATTATCATCTCTAATTGATGTGCCGGTAAACCACACACGCTCCATCAACAATGATAATACTCGGGAAACCCATTGCAACTCTTTATGAACCCTATTGGTGTGCCGGTAAACCACACACGCTCCACCAATGTTTTATAAAGTGCAATGTGCAATTTCATGGATTAGCACCAATTCACATTTTCCCTAAAGTAACTAGATTTGGGTTTTATTAAGTGTTCTAGTACTTTGAATCAGTATACTTTTAGTGATTATTAGGCGGTCCTATCAAACCTGTTCACTAACGACCCTCCACTGATCAGGCGAGCGGTGGGCGAGAGTGTTCACCCATTAGACCGCCATTTTATAGGCAGTCTCCTTATACCCACTTTATAGACCAGCTTCGTGAATGAGGCCTACTAATGATTTGAATAACCATTTTAATCTTATACATATAACAATAACTTTCTAATTATAATATATATAAGATGTAATTTTTTAAAACTTTAAAAAATTGTTTCTGGTTTATCTTTTAATTTATTGTCGATTTAAACTATTAAATTTCAAATTAAATTAAACCTTGAAAATTGATTTTAATTATCTTTTAATTAACCAATTAATTAAATTAATTAAATTTGATATTTTAAACCTTTTAAAATATTTTAGGATTTATCCTTTTAATTTTCGCCAATTTAAACAATTAAATTCTAAATTAAATTAAATCCTTGAATTATCTTTTAATTACCAATTAATTAAATTAATTCAAATGTAGATAGGTTTATCAAATTAATCAAATTAATTAAAACCTATCCTTATCCCCTAATTTTCGATTTTTAGGATAAAGGTATTAAGGTTTATCTTTTAAACAATTTAAAGTTACCAAAAAATAGAATACCTTCTAAACCCTAATCATAAAATCGCCAAAATAGAGGGGGGGGGGGGGCTAGGGTTTTTCAAAACCCTAACCCTAATGTCGATTTGCCCAAAATTAGGGTTTAAAGACTATAAACCCTAATTACAAGGAAAGCAGTTATAGCAATTTAACAAGAAAAACAACCAAATGCTCTGATACCACTGAAAGGTTTTCTGCAACTATGAACTAAAAATCCTAAGTTCACATGCAACCTATATAGATCTAAGTTTTTCTTCTAGTTAAACATATAACAATTCCTAAAAGGCCCAAAAAGAATTAAACTAAAAGAAAGATCAAGAAAAACCAACCTTTAGTGAATATTGGAAGCAAAGCAACAGAAACCTCTTGCCTCAAATGTAGTCACACCCTAGCTTGGAGTTGTTGGCCGAAAATACCTTCTTAGAGAGCTTCAAAATCGTGGCTCTAGGGTTAGGGTGAGCCTCCCTATTTATAGGCTCCAAATGGTGATCAGATAAACCTTAAAGATAAACCTTTTTGAATTCAAATTAAGATAAGCCTTTATCTTAATAATTCAAACCCTTTTATCCTCATTATCAAAATCGAAAATATATATGTTTCCATATATAATTTCGTTCACCACTCTCACTCACTCAACTGTCACTTACTCAACTATTGAATAATTACAGTTTTAGTCCCTGCACCTTAATTAATCAATTTAACTGCGAAATTAATTCCAATTAATTCCAGAAAAATTTCTAATTAATTATTATAGTTTCTAATTAATATATTATCACTTAAATATATTAATAAACTATTTATTTAATTTCTATTGATTTATTAATCACATAATAAATCAATCTTTCTCTCTACCGGACTTTCTGCCAATCCTCCAACTATGAGGGCAACCCAAATGGACTATGCTACTATTAATTAGATAAATACTAATTATTAGTCATGGCTTAGACACCTAATCCAACAGTTCTTGAGTTGGTTTAACGAAGGACAGGGGAAGAAAGGGAAGAAATGATGTATTATTGAGCTTTTTTAAAGAAGTAAAAGAAATGATTGATGTGTTCTTGAGTTTTTTAAAGAGAGAAAGGAGAGGGAGGATCTTGTATGCAATTAGCCCAAATATGGGTTGATTGGAACACATTCCCTCCCTTTTCCTTCCCTTATTTTCCTTCCCCATTTCCTTTACCTTCTTTCCTTTCCCTCCACTTCCCTTCCCTTCCATTCCTTTCATTTTTTAACATGAGAACACATCATAGAGAGCAGAGGGTAAGAGATGAGATGTAATGGAAGGGAATGAGAGGTTAAAACAGGGTGAATTTCATCCGCCCACTTTGCGCGGGTTATGAGTAAAAGGGGGGAAAGAATGACATTTTGACAAAATTATCTTTAACTATACACATTCATTTCCATTAATTCCATCCCCTTTCCTTATTCTTTAACTAAAAAATACAAGTATTTCCTTGTATTTCCCTTCCACTTAGTTTCCTTCCCTTCACTCCTCTTCTATTTCATTAACTAAAAAAACTCAAGAACATAGTGTTTGCGGTTGCTGTCCACCATCGCTCTGTGTCTTCACAATCTTGTCTCAATAGCATGTGATTCACACCTCTTCCTTGGGACAAATGGTACCACTATCGCTCTTCCATGTTTCTCCCATCTGACACCTCCTTTATGTTCCCTCCACGGTATTGCCACTTGGCCACATCCTACTTAGTCGTTATCTGTTTTCCTTTCACCTTGATCCCATTACTTCTCAACCGATATCACGTTTTCTAAAAAAACACTAATTTGTTTTTGTAGTGTGAAGATAGCAAACCTAACACCACCGTTCATATCATCTCAAACGAAGTTCTTTTTCATTTATCAATCGTTTTCTATCTCCCCATCTCTTATTTTTTCTCTCTCTAGAACTTAAAAACTCATTACATCTCGATTTTGTTGTTTTTCCCTCTCTTTATTTTGGTTTGAAACGTTGAATTCCATTGTGTATTATGTTCTTGAAGGGTGATGATTGTAAGAAAAAGAAAAGACCATTACTGACTCGATTCTTCTCAACTATCTTTCACAAGGTATTTTAATCCCGCCACTTTTTTCTTCAAATGATATGATATTAAATAACTAATTATCAGGTAAGTGTTTTCTATAAGTTTCTTTGTGGAGTTGGGGGATAAACCCAGGTATATATGAATCTTGAAAGAATCTTAAAAAGTATCTTAAAACTTTTTGCAATCAATGAAAGGTACTCAATGGATAAGTTCTATGTTCCAAGTGATTATGTATGGTTATTGTTATTAGACATTTTTTTTTGAATTCTTTACTAATTACATTTTTAATCTAGGTTTTGAAGGGTTATCATGATTGTTGGGTGAGACTTTTACGACTGATGTGCCTATGCACTCATTCAACCAACTAGCATTGCTATTTATCTTTATAAGCCTTGTTTTGGTGTATTTAATATGCCATGCTTTTGTGATCACAACGAAAATCTTCATTATTCACTAATTTAATAATTTTCTTTATGATATATGCTAATATGGTGAAGCTTTTAGCTAGATACTTCCCAAATTTCACATTTTTATACCCTTGTTGAATCGGAGAAATCAAAGATGTTGTATGTATGGATTCTATATTGAGATCTCCTATTTTTGCATCTTCTGTTACTTATGGGACCCCAATCTTAAATGACCGTATTGTCCTTGTCTTCAAAGTTACTTGCGATGTTTTATATTTGAATAACAAAGAGAAGTTGTCAGAAAAGTATTGTATGCTTAAAACACAAAAGTATTGTATGCTTAAAAGGCATGATGAATTACTAAAACGACAGAATCACTGAAGTGAAAGTTAATTAACTATCTTTTTAAATTGTATTTACAAGTACTATTGTAGGAAACTTGATAAACATTTCATAGTAGGATAGTCATGTATAAAACTTTTAAACCACTTTTCACCATGTTGTACATTTAAGATATTATTTCTGCAGGAACATTTAGAAATGATATTGGTATGAGAATGTTAGGGACAAAATTTTTGATGCTTTTAGGGTGCATTTAGTTACGAAAAACTGTTTTCCATTTTCTGTTTTCAAAAAAATAGAACGAGTCTTCAAAGTTACTTGCGATGTTGTATATCAGAATAACAACGCGTTTCGTTAGAACTAATTTGATTTTCATGTTCTATTTTAGAAAATTAGAAAACATGTTTAGATGTCTATTTTCTATCGGTTTTTATTTTCCAATTTTTGTTTTATCAATTTAACATATATATATATATATATATATATATATATATATATATATATATATATATATATATATATATATATATATATATATATATATATATATATATATATATATATGAGCACCAAATCCACCCTCAAGATGTTGGCCCATCTACACTTGATTAGCTCACCTCGCTACCAACGACGTTTTATGAAATGAATCTTCAAGAGCCCACTAACTCAGATTGGTATATAGACATGGGTGCAATACACATTTCTTCGGATGCATGTACCTTACAAAGTATTTTTAATAAACTCATTCTTTTATCAATTCTTATTGGTTTTGGTTCACCCATACCCCTCACCAACATGGGGCATATCACACTACACACTGCTCATCGCACCATTCACCAAACTCTTATTCGATGTGATAGTACCAGGGAACTCTTCACCACCTCAAGCTCTTATTTCTTCAAGTCCGTCAAGTTGGCACTAACGACTCGGGCATCCCAAGAACGAAGTCCTTCTTCATTTAATTTCATCAAGCTTTTAATATGTCGCTCCATCCAATCAAGACATGATTGATGTGTTAAATTAGATGGGCCATGATTCATGAACCCTAGATGACTTGTGTTTCTGAATTTAAGAATATTAGATTACCGACTAAGTGGGGTTTATTGTTCAGATTTATCCTAAGGGGTTTAACGAGAAGATTTGTTGGGCTTTATTATGCCAATAAGGAGATTCTTACTATTCTATATGGTTTGTATATACGGCAAATGATTATTCTTTAATTATTTAGAATGAATTCAAGGATAATGTTACTCATTCAAAACGATCTAATGAAATCCCTTCATATTGTTTTTGGGCGTTAATTGTTTCATATGTATATGAGTATCACAAAATGCCAATCGATTCTACCGAAGAATCGAAGGTTGCCCATCAGATCGCATTTCCATCCAATTATACAAAGTTCTATATCAATTTCCTGTCTCATTTTTAAGGCAAAATCCTAAAGTGATACTTCAAGATATTCTAGATACGAGTGAGGTTCTACACGACTATCATACCTCATTGATTATTTCGTATCCGGTCAAGCCGAGTCCCAAAGTTGTTAAATCTTCGGAGGTTACGAAACCTTCTACTCGCAAAATGAAAACACCTGTTGAGAAACATGTTACGGTGCAGGCTTCAAAAAGACCTAGCAGAGGCAAAGCTGCTAAAGAAGCTATTGTTTCTGAAGGTGAAGAGGAACCAATTATTGCAGAACCGGTTGTTAAAACTACTGTGGTGAGTGACGTTTTCACTTCTTCTAAATCATAAAAGCATATAATTTTGGAAGCACCAATGTTTCCTGTTATTGAAGTTGAAGTAATAGTTACCGAAGCTCCATGAAGATATTTCAGTGTCATCTGAAAAGCTACAGAGATTCCAACTTGCGAAGTACCATCTATATCTAAAGCACTATAAGTTTATAACTTCTAAATTTCTGATTACTTCCGAAGTCACATTGTCTTCTATACATGTTCTTACTTCTTCTGAACCAACTTTCCTATTGCATGTTGCTATCAGTATTCCTTCACCCATATCTTTTCCTCATTTTACTTGGACTATTCCAAGAGGAGCTTTCTCCATTGATGAATGTGAATTATCAAGATCAAAGAAGAAGGAAACTAGATTTCTTGAGAGAAAATGTGAGCTGCAAATACATGTTCTTAACCTAAATTACAAAGAAAGCAAAACATATATATATTGGGCTAAATAGGCTAAAGTAAACTAGTGGGCTAAATAAAGCCCAAAGCCAGAAAACCTTATTAGACTAACATCCCCTCTCAAACTCACAATGCGACAGCTATAAGCATTGAGAGTTTGTCACACAAAAAACGAAATCGAGAAGCAGACAATGCCTTCGTAAACATATCAGCAATTTGTAGGGTTGATGGAACATGCGGCAAAGTGATGGTACCAAGTTGAAGATGATGACGAGTGAAATGGTAATCAATTTCTATATGTTTTGTCCGTTCATGAAAAACCGAATTCTTGGCAATCTGTATTGCACTGTTGTTGTCACAGTGCAAGGGAGTAGGATGAGAAGTGTCAACTCCCATATCAGCAAGAAGCCAACGTAGCCAAACAATCTCACAAGTGGTGACAGCCATAGCTCGATACTCAGCTTCAGTAGAGGATCAAGAGACAACATCTTGTTTCTTACTCTTCTATGAAATCAATGAGTCTCCAAGAAATATGCAAAAACCAGTGGTGGATTTTCGATCATGAGGATCGCTATCCCAATCAGCATCACTATAGGCACACAACTTGAGTGAGGACGTGGAAGGAAACACAAGAGTTTGGAATTGAGTGCCCCGAAGATATCTCAAGATACGGAGAACAGCTCCCCAATGAACAGTAGAAGGAGCAGTAACAAACTGGCTAGCCACATGAACTGCATGTGATATGTCTGGTCGAGTAACAGTAAGATAAACCAAGCTTCCCACAATAGTTCGATATAGGCTTGGATCTGACAAGGGGACACCGTCTGTTGGAGAATACCTAGCATTAGTCTCCAGGGGAGTATCAACTGTCCTGTTGTCAGAGAGTCGAGCACGTTCAAAAAGTTCAGAGATATACTTTGTCTGAGATAAAAGATAACCTTTTGAAGATTGAGCAACTTCAATCCCTAAGAAATAACGTAACAATCCCAAGTCTTTCATAGCAAAGCGGTAAGCCAAATCACGTTTCAAAGATTCTATACCATCATGATCATCACCAGTAATAATCATGTCATCAACATACAAGGATAGCAGAATCCGACCTGCATTCGTGCATCTAACGAATAATGCTGAATCATGATTACTAGGAGTGAAACCGAGAGAAGTAATCACAGTAGAGAATTTCTCAAACCAAGCACGAGGGGCTTGTTTGAGACCATACAAGGCTTTCCGAAGCCGACAAACTTCACCTGGTTGATGAGCAATACCTGGAGGAGGAGACATATAAACTTCCTCATGAAGTTCACCGTTCAAGAATGCATTCTTGACATCCATTTGGAATATCTTCCATTAACGAATATAGGAAACTGCGATCAGAGTGCAGACAGTAGTTATTTTTGCCACTGGGGCAAAAGTCTCCTCATAATCCATACCATATTGCTGCGAGTATCCTTTTGCAACCAGCCTTGCCTTATATCTTTCAATTGAGCCATCACACTTAGTTTTGATCTTATACACCCAACGACAACCAATCGTATGTTTTCCATGAGGAAGTTGTACAAGATCCCACGTATGAGTCTGATAAAGAGCCGTAAGCTCTTCCGCCATAGCATTCTGCCAACGAGGATCAGAAACAGCTTCTTTGTAAGACTCCGGTTCAGAAAGCCGATGTATATTTGCAATAAAAGATGCAAATGCTGGAGAATAAGAAGAATATACAAAATCTGGCAGTTTAGTAGTCTTATGAGTACGTACAGGTCTCGATGGTGGTGGATGATTTTCTTGAGCGGCAGCAGGAGTGGGAGCAGTTACAGACTGAGCAGGAGGGTTGTCTGGAGCTATGGATGGGTTGTCTGGAGCTATGGAAGCATCATCAACGGGGGAACTAGATGTAGTGCCATCACTATCAATGGTGAAAGGATCAATATTTTGAAGTTCTGACCGAGTCATGTTGTGAGACTGTACAGGAATAACATAGTAAGGAATGTGCTCCAGAAAAGTAACATGTCGAGAGACATAGAGTTTCTGACTCGTCGGATCATAACACCGATATCCTTTCTGACCAATACCATATCCCAAGAATACACAAAGAGCCGACTTTGGAGACAACTTGCTTCGTTCTACATGAGGCCGTAAGACAAAGCAGGTGCACCCAAATACCCGTAAAGATGAATAATCAGGTAATTGACCATACAACTTTTCATAAGGAGACATTCCAGAGTTGTGGCGAGTCGGGATGCGATTAATCACATAGGCAGCAGTAAGGATGGCTTCTCCCCAAAAGACACTAGGAACATCAGAAGATAATAACAAAGACCGTGCCGTTTCTACAAGGTGTCGATGTTTCCGTTCTGCTATACCATTCTGTTGAGGAGTATCAGTACACGATGATTGGTGAACAGTCCCATCAGATGCTAGTAACTGAGTAAAATCATTAGAGGTATATTCCCCTCCTAAATCACACCGGAAGCATTTTATGACAGCAGAGTGTTGGGTCTTCACAAGAGCTCTGAAATTGCTATAAATGACAAAGAAATCTGACCTGCGCTTCATAAGATAAACCCATGTATAACGAGTATAATCATCAATGAACGAAACATAATAAGGCGATCCTTCTTTGGAGGTTATTGGGGAAGGACCCCACACATCTGAATGCACAAGATCAAAAGGAGCAAACGAACGAGTGACACTATTATTAAAAGGTAAGGCAGAGAACTTTGCCAGTTTACAACCACAACAATCATAAATGTCAACATTGTTCAAACGACCTAACACACCAGTAGAGGATTAAAATTGTAAACGTGAAGCTGAAACATGACCCAAACGAGAGTGCCAAAGATAAAAATTTGAAGACGAATGACTTAAACGAAAAGACGACAAATCAACACTAGAGGCCGCAATATCAGAAACTTGGAGCTGCTCCAAAACATAAAGCTCCCCAAGTTTACGTTCGATCCCAGTCACCCTCCGAGACTGTGGTCCTGTACACAACAAATAGAATCAGAAAAGAAGACCCAATAACCAGATTTACACAACTGACTGACCGAAACAAGATTCAAAGCAAGTGTGGGAATATAATAGACATTAGTGAGAGAGATATGGGGGGTAACAACAGGACCAATACCCTCAACTGGCATAGGTGTAGCACTAGCTGACATCACAGAAACATGAGGACTAGCTGATAATGAAGAAAAGGATGACAAATGTGGTGACATATGATGAGATGCACCAGAATCCAATATCCATAAGGATGAAGGAATACCTGAAGGACTAGATGTTGATAGACCTGTATGAGACATAGATGTTGACATGGCAGTAGGATTGGAAGCAATGAACTGGTGAAATTGCTCAAAAACCTGTGGATCCAAAGCTGATGGTGGTGTCATATTCAAATCGTTCTCTGTAGAAGGTACAGTAGCAGCAACAGTGAACTGTGGAGGACGAAATGGTGGAAATGATGGACGTTGTTGAAACTGTCCAGGAGGCCTGTTGAACTGTGGAGGCTGAAACTGTCCAGATGGTCTTGTTTGGTTTTGATAATTTCCCTTCCCCAACAGCAATGGACATTGAGACTTCCAATGATTTTTCTTTTTACAAAAAGCACACTCATCAAATGCAACTTTCAGCTTAAACTGTCCAGGTGGTCTTGTTTGGTTTTGAACAGCAAAGACAGTAGGTGTGGCTACTGCCTTAGACCCTTTGTCAGATTGGGACTTGATACGGGTTTCCTCGGCAATCAACTCATGAACAACTGAATCCACTGTAGGAAGAGGAGTACGATGAAGGATTGTCCCACGTAAGCCTTCAAAATCAGACCTTAATGCCATCAAAAACTGGACCAATCTCTGCTCTTCCCTTCTAGAAATGTAAGGCTTGAAAGCCTTTAGTTCTGCAGATTCAGTTAGAGCTAATTGATCCCACAAATCAGACATAGAAGCATAAAAATCCTGAATACTTAGACTGTTTTGTTGGAGGGCTCGGATATCAAATTCTAGCTGATACTGTTTTGCAAAATTAGATTGAGTATACAGCCTTTCCAAATGGTCCCAAACTTCTTTTGCTGTGTCATACTTTGCTAACTGGGTGCCAATTGACTGAATGACAGAATTATTAATCCATGTAATAATTTTGGAATTATCAGTCTCCCAAGAGTCCAATAAAATAGCAAAATTTTCAGCCTTCTCGTCTGCTGGTTTTCCCTTTACACCTGTAACAATCCCCCACATAGCCTTGCCCCGTAAAAAATTCTTCATTACATAGCTCCAATACGCATAGTTTTTACCGTCCATTTGTGTACTAATGGACTGAAGAGAGTCATCTCTTGGAGCCATAATATCAATAGACAGTCAAGCAAATATTCCAAAATTGCCCTTATGCAGATGAACAAACAACCCAATAATAGCAGCAACAATTAACTCTCAAAATCAAACATTCAACCCAGAAACGAAGCAGAAAACCAACCAAATCGAGCCGAAAATATCAATCAGTACACATAAATGAAGCAGAAAATCATACCAAAAACCCTTAACAACCTATCTCTGATACCATGTGAATTATCAAGATCAAAGAAGAAGGAAACTAGATTTCTTGAGAGAAAATGTGAGCTGCAAATACATGTTCTTAACCTAAATTACAAAGAAAGCAAAACATATATATATATATTGGGCTAAATAGGCTAAAGTAAACTAGTGGGCTAAATAAAGCCCAAAGCCAGAAAACCTTATTAGGCTAACAATGAACATCTTGACAAACCTGCGAAAATAAACTTAATTTTTAGAAGGTGCTGGTTAACTTCGGTTTGTTTCGATGCTTTCGAAGCAAATTTTCAAATGACCAGATTTGGCAAAGTTGATGTTGATTTTAATGATAGGAAGGTCCTGATGACAACAAACTGATGTTAAAGTGTCACTTTATGAAGTTGAAGTTGAATAAAAAGCTTAATGAGCTTATCTGTTGATTATTCTAGTTCTTCATATGCTCAAGCTACAAATCAAGCACTTAACCTGATGAATTTGAAGTTATTTGAACATGACAAGAAGATGGAAAATGTCATTTCTAGTTTTAAGGCCACAATAACTCTTGCTTTTTCGAGTCGAATAAAAAAATCTAAAAAAGTTATGGTTTACCGAAATGGAGAAAATGGAGGAAGGTGTTACGAAGCTTCAAGATGAGAACAAACCGGTACATGATAGTTTTGAGAAACTTTTCGTAGATTTACAACAACAACGTGTTTATAATCAACAAAGCCTTAAATGACCCCTTTCCGAAGCAAGACAAAGCGAAGTTACTCTCGAATCTCCTTTATCAAGGGCATTAAACCACATTCGGTATCTTAGACCATGTTACAAATATTGGATAAAACTTTAACTCGTAATATAACATAAATCGGCAATAAATTACAATACATTTTATTATTGTCATTTTTGTTGTCTTTTTGTTATAATTTATCATTTATGGTTGGCTTAACTTACTAATATTGGATAAAACTTGAAGACGTGTATTTTGAATATGGAAATCATAATGTTCAAAATCACACTATTTATCTTTTCCTTCTAGAAACAACTTGTCGCGTGCGGATACTTTATTTTATGATGTAAACATCAAGCACGACATAATTGGTACGGCATCTTCGCATGCCAACAACCTCCCATGTAGCTAATTCCGTTCATACGATTGTACTTTCTATGTACCATTTTCTTTCTTAACAACGTTTTCTCAAATAAAACAAACAAGAATCATAATTGGCGTCTACTAACAAAATATCTTACAATCTTCAATAATATAATTGTTGTCATAATGCATTTGTAACTAGGGACGTTCTTGATTCCATCACTAATTAATCATCTATAAATATGTACACGTACATATCTACATATAGTATGTTAATTTATAATTGTTAACGTCACTGTTACGGCATGCCGGCCTTCTCAATCGTAATCTAATAAGTTTATATAATTATATTAAAATTTAACAAAATAAATGTTGACAACATCCTGGTACATTTCGTATGTACCCTAGTCTTTGGAACCGAGGTTGAAGCGGGTATAAATATAAGCTAAGTAGGTCGTCAAAAAATGAAGATTTTAAGCCCAAAAGCGATGGGTGTAAAGGGAAGTAAGCTAAGCAAGATTATTAGACGACGTTCTTCTTTAGTGCCAAAAGGGTATGTTCCTATATCAGTAGGTGTAAATGACGAAACAACTAAATGCTTCATCATTCATGCCACTACTCTCAGCCATACAGATTTTCTGGAGTTCTTGTGGAGGTCGGCTGAAGAATATGGATTTTCAAATAAAGGGATATTGAGGATACCTTATGAAACCAGAGAGTTCGAGGAATGGATGAAGAAGGATGGCAAGGATAAGTTGCTAAAGCTTAAACCAATCTAGCATCGTTTGAATGTTTAGTTTGGTTAGTAAGTTAGTGTATATTATTATGGGTTCCGAAGTTTTTTTAGCTAATAAAATTAATATTGTTATTGTACATGTTCCAAAACTAAATACAGTATTTTAAAAGCAAATCAAATCATCTATAGGCATGCTAGACAAATCATGTCACGTATAAATAATATCATCAACCAATGTAATGATAACATTGTTTGTTTTTAGATTTTACGTTTTCTAATTACCTCCCACACCCCCGACAACATTTTAGATATGATATATTTTGCCAGCTCAACAATTATTCTTACACTACCACCTCAACAACTATTCCTAGTTATTTATAATCAATGGTATTAAATAATATATTGATACATATAGTAATCTTTATTCAATTCCATGAATATTTATATATTACTTGAAATATGATGTGATTATATAGTTAAAATATTAATAAATATATAGTTTAAAAATAACTTAATATTATAACTAATTATAAAATAATAATTCTTGTAGTAAGTTAATATAAAATATTGTAATTATCATGAACTATATAATAGTATATAAATTTATTAATATCACATAATCTCAATAGTCTTTACCAACGGGTTGTTTGTAAAAAAAAAAAAAATACAAGTATAATTTTCGATTTAGTGTTATTTTTAACTATCGTCATGGTTGACTAATTTATATAAACATATATTAAAAGCACATCATCACAATGATATTTATCAGTGAATTGCGTGTCAATACGATCATATATAAGTTTTTATTTAGTCTTATATTTAGGGCAAATTACATAAAATCATTATATTTTCCCATTTTTATAGCTTAACCATTATATTTGTTTTTTTTTCCATGAAAATAACCCTACAACCACTATAACCACCGCCTATTGCCGATTTAATAGGTTACCACGAGAAATTGACATTTTTTTAAGAAAACAACACATCTAACATTGAATTTCGCAAATGACATAAGTGAAATTTGATAATCATCTGCGAAATCATCAAAACTACGACGTTTTAATGATTTTTGCTGATGATCTACAAATTTCATAGATGTTTTCTGCAAAATTATTGGGTCACACCTATTGGAGGTATAAAAATTTCATTTTAAAGACATTTTCAGTTTCAAGTGAGGATTTCACAAATTGTATCTGCAAATTTCTGTGATTTTCATCTGCACAAAGCTTTTTCCTAGTTGTAATATTCCATTAGATATCATCTCCGAAAACAAATTTCGTAGATAGTATATGTGAAACCCCAAATTCCATGTACGAAATTTTCAAATTTTTTCTATCAAATTAAGCTTTCCAATTATTTCAACATGACATTTGTACTACGAATTATGAAATCCGTACTGCGAAATTTGACATCTATTCATCGAATTCGGGAGAAAAAAAGTAATAGTTTTTATAGTTCCACCTTTGAAACAAAAAAAAAATCTCCTATCATTTCTCTCGAAAAAAACATGACTTCAAGTTCTCTAGATGAGCTTTTGTTGTTGGTTGTATTGATGGTTCAAGGCGGTCGATAAATGATGAGAGTCAACATATTAGGCCTTTTGTTAAAAACTATGACATTAAACTTTCATCACATATAAGTTTCTTTGATTTAATAAATTTGGTTAAAATGATGCCAGGTTTGAAATACAATTCTAATATTAGTTGGCCTTTCGTTAATATGCTAAAATAACATAAACAACCACAAATAAACAAACATAAACTATCATAAACAAACAATTGTGTACACAAGAACATAAATAAATATAAACAAACATATATTAATATAAATAAACAAATATAAATATAACTATCCAAATCTAAAACAGAGGAAAATATCAAAATCTTCCAGCTCAGAGTTTTTAGTTCCTGCAACCCAACCCAACCCACATTTTTTATTAAAAATTAATTTCTTACTCTTCCACCTAGACAACCCAACTCAGCTCAATTTTTCACACTCATTAGCAATCCAACCAAATTCTATATTTCAATTAAAAAATCACAAAAATATTATCAATATTGGTCTATTTTGTAAAGAAATTTTTTTACATGTTTTAATGTCTTTTATTTATTTTTTACTAAATATTATATTACTTTTTATTAGAAAAAATTTGTGTAAAAAAGAAAATTAAAAAAATAAAATTGAGAGAGAGAGAGAGAGAGATCCGGGTTCGTGGTGGTGACATATGCCACCAAAAAATTTCTGTTTTTGGTTTTTTTTAAATATGAATAATGTGAGAAGATCGGCTCAATACTACCGATAGGAGTAGTCTAAGCACCCGTAAAAATCATAGTACCCGGGCTACTATGGAAAAATAGGTTCTTTCTCCAAATCAAGAAACAAATATGAACAAACATTTTTAAATAAAATATAACTGATTATTAAAAACAACAATAATTATTAAAGAACCATAATTATTAAACAAAAATCAAAATATAACTGATTATTAAAAACAAATATAAATAACAATGACTTCATTGTTTTGTATTTATTCGTTTAACCAAACAAATAAAAGATCCAATACATATTTGTTTATTTATTATATAAATGAATTTTCTATCGAACCTAAATGATCATTTATCGTTTGGTTTGTTTGTTGCCTCAAATATGGAAAATTAACCGGACCAAAAATCAAAATCAAGAAAGGGAAAGAATAGCAGGCAGGGATACGTGGGTAGATGAGGTTTAGCGACGGGTGACTCCCTGATTCTTCTAGACTTTTCTCCACCTCCACCAGAACTTTCTTCGTCTCCATTTATAATCTATCTTTCTCTTACCCCCTTTTTACTCGTCAATCAAGGAATCAACCAATCAATTCTCCATCCTAATCTCAAAAGAAAGGAAAGCATGAGCAGAGTTGCGATTTCTTCTACTGGAGACGTAGATTTTGGTGGTCTAGTGAGCCATTTGCTGGATGTTCCTGATGCAATTGGGAAGATGATCTTCCCTTCTTCTCGTTCTCATCATGGATCCCGTAATGGCGAATCGGAAGGCAACATTGCCGTGGATATTCTGGAGACGCCCAAGGAACTAATTATGTACATGGACGTCCCTGGTTTATCCAAATCCGACATCCAGGTAAACGATTAGTTGATTTTATTTCAAAGGAAAACAGGGTTTTGGTTTGGAAATTGGGAGGTCAACTGAAGTTTCGTGATTCTTTGTCGTAGGTGACGGTGGAGGAGGAGAAATTATTGGTGGTGAGAAGCAATGGGAAGAGGAAGCGTGAAGAAAATGAGGAGGAAGGGTGCAAGTACCTGAGACTGGAAAGGAGGCCTCCTCGGAATCTGATGAGGAAATTCCGGCTACCTGATAACTGTAACATGTCGGCCATCAGCGCCAAGTGCGAAAACGGGGTGTTGACCGTGACGGTGGAGAAGATCCCTCCGCCACCCAAATCCAGGACTGTTGAAGTTGCAATTTCCTGAAGTGTTAAGTGGATAGTAATGTTAGCGATTTGTAGGGTGTATTAGTTGCTTTCAGCCTTTCATGTTCTAGTTACATGTCACTGCAATGGAATGGTCTGGTTTGATGCATTATTTTTCGTAACACTCTTGAAATTTACATCAAATCATCAATCATTAAAACAAAGCGGTCATCAAACATGATTACTTTCAATTCTAAAATATGTTAAATTCTATTCACCGGTACTTTAGCCCCATAATACTATTTTTGCAAAAAAAAAACTCGAATATATATATATATATATATATATATATATATATATATATATATATATATATATATATATATATATATATATATATATATATGGTTAGAATCAAATACATTTAACAATTATTGTGTGATTATAGGACCAAATGTGGAGCGTGTGATCGAAATAATCAACGGTGTTAGATTGAAGGGCCTAATTGTAAAATTATAACAAATTATTAATCAGATTTTGTAATTAAAACCTTATAAAGGATATTTAGTCTATTAATAAATATTTAAAAAATGATATATCCAATTTATCTCCTAATTTTGTGAGATTTCGTGAATAAAAACTGCAAATTAAAATTAAAATGTAAAAATTGAAAAGAACTGCACGCAGTACAGCACATTCTTATAGATCACATCACATTCTCAAATAATACAATTCATTCTTGAAAAATTAACTGTAGTTAAAAAAGAATACATAAAAAATATACATATTATAAAAGAATAAGCATTCAAAAAGAATAGACATTCTTAAAAAATAAAATTGGATTTCATTTTGATACATTAATCACACAGTGGAATAACGAGTTTTACATCACACATGACATTCTTGAAGAATAACGAGTATTAAAAAAAGATACATAAAAAATAAACATTCTTAAAGAATCATGATTCATTCTTTTGAGCATGATAGATAGAACATGTTTTTGTGATCTTCTGTGTTACAGTTATGCAAGAATCAACTTCAATACTGTTTTCCATTCAATATTTTGTATTTTCTACATTCCATTCTTCAAGAATCGGTTTCAATTTCGCATTCCATTCTTGAAGAATAACACATACTAACCTTCAATATTAACTCCACTGCTTCATCACCACATTCATTTACCACAATTCTCGGAGAATACCAAATATTATGATAATATTTTGGTATTTTTCTTAATAAGTAAAAGCAAACCACATCTCTTTACCACCATTCTCGGAGAATACCAATCTATTATGATAATATTTTGGTATTTTCCTTGATGCGTAAAAGCAGACCATGTCTTTTTATCACCATTCTCGGAGAATACCTGCTTTTTATGTATTTTAAAATAAGTGTAAATCATAAGTATTTCAAATATGACAAAAACTAAAAACATTAATAATAACAAAATCTATAAATATTAATAGTCATTGGAACATGAAAAAGAATAAGAAAAAGAATATCGTCGATTAGGTGATGCTTAGCATGTTAACGATTCATTAATACAATAAAGTACATATGTGGATAAATTGAGCAAAATTTAGTAGCCTGTAAACCATTTAATTAAGAATCATTGGTGTAAGAACCCGCGAAAATGTTGTAAAAGGGTAAAATAGTCTTTTGACACATTACAAGACCATTATGTAAAATAATATGTATTTGTGAAATAATATTATAAGAAATAAAAGTTTATGTGAAATTTGGAGTTTTATTGCGTGAATAGTGACATATGGCTGAAAAAGGGCAAAACAGTCATTTGACATAGAAATGACCAAATTGTCAATAAAATGTTAAGTTGGGAGTTAATGAAACATAAATTGCAAAGTTATGAACTCTTGGGCTATTTTTGAATAAAAGAGAGAAGCTAGGGGGCTAAAGTGAAAATATTTATAAATATTAAATATATATAATATATGAGAGTTATCCTACATTATTTGAGAACTCAGTAGAAGAGTCCAGAGAAAGACTAGAGAGAACGAGAGAGAGCTAGAGAAGAGAGGAGCACGGGAAGATCAAGAATAAGGGTGAGAATTAAGCTTCAAGTTTGAAGATTCTAGTTCCAAGAGGTAAGGTTTCATGTTCTAAGCTCCAAATTCTAGAACGGGAATCAAGTTTGATTTCTGATTTTTTCAGAAATCATGGTTCCAAAGTTATCATCTTATCCATCTTGCTCAAGATCATCAATTTAACATGTTTAGTGATGAATATGTTGAATTTCAAGAAAAGATGATTTTGCTCAAGAACCCTAAGTCACGGGTTTGAAAGTTCAGATGGTTTAGATGAACCTAACATGTTAGAAATGATGAAATGAACATGTAATGGTTGTCAAATTGATAAAAATGAAGCTTTGATGCAACAATTGTGAAAATGGGTTTTTAATCTCAAGAACCCTAGAAATGGGAAAAAGAGATGAAACTGATTTTATATGTTTCTTATAGTTTTTTTTTAAGTCAAACATGATATAAGTAATGCAAGAAATCAGTTTCAAGCTTGAAAATCCAATAAAACGATTTTTGGTAAAAAAAATAGTATTTTCGGAAGAATTTTCAAAGTTTTAAAGAAGATTTGATGTTTTTGTGGATCAAAGTCAGGTATAAGTTGGTATTTAACGCCTGCAAATGACCCTAAACCAATTAAGTTAAGTATTAAGAGCTTAATGGGGTGAATAGTGGAGCTGCAGTTTGGAAAAAACATCAAATAAGGCAATCTACTCAGCGATCGCGATGCGACGACCCCCATGGTCGCGACGCGATGCTGCGGCAGAAAGCCTGCTCGGTTCTATCCAATTTTTAAGACTTGAACTCGATGTTAGGCTTGTCCGTTTGGTCTGTAACTCATACCATAGCCTTAAAATGGTATGAAAACATATGGGAAATCATCAAATTCGTAATCCGACCTTGCGGAAAAAACACTGTAGTGGCAGTTGCCAAATATTGAGTTTATGTCAAAACTTGATTTTTAGAATTTGAGTTAGACTTGTCCAATTAACTCCAAATTTGAAACACAAGTCTAATATAGCCTAAGACTTCATGGAAAAGTGTCGGAACTGAAATACGACCCCTCGGGGGGTACTGTAGCAAAATACGCGTATTTCGGAGAAAATTATAAAATGAGTTTATTAGTGGTTATACATTTGTTATAACCTGAAGTTGTGTCATAAGAGACTCTTAAGCTATAGAAACAGTTATAGTACATACTTATTAATTAAGAATATATATATATATGTGATATATGTAGGAGGTGCTTCAAATACCATTGAGCACGGGAAAGGAAAAGGCGTACGTGAAGCTTAGTGAACCGTAACAGAATCAAGGTGAGTTTTATGAGGATTTCTCTAGTACATAGCAAAATGATATTTTCAGAAAAATAAGAGTTCCAAATGTTTCCAATTACTAAAGTTTGGAAAATAGTTGTTTAAAGTAGCTCTATACAAGGGCTAAGTGTTTCAAGCAGATTTTTAAGAAGTATACTTTGCAAAGTATTTTGAAAGAAGTTTCTTATGTGAACTAAGATGTCAAAATCAGTTTTGAAAGTATTTTCAGTAAAGAGTTATAAAGTGTATGAGTATGAGTTATTTATAAATTGTGTCCCATTTTGACCAATTTGAGATGTAATGAGATAAGAATTAAAGAAAGAAAGAAGTAAGAGCCAATTGTCCGGACTAGGATCACCCACATAATCGGGGGATCAGAAGACACTACTGGGATGGTACCTCCCGTCGCGAAGTAGTTGTCTAGCTTAGTATACCCTTGTGCTTGAATCCGTTCCAAGTCACAAAGGGGAGACAGAATGAGCATAACCTAGCGGCGGATCTGTTATGTCCCGCGAGGGGAGCTAGTAGAATGAATTAAATTAAACTAATTCATGAGTTTCAGTTGGTCACATGTACATGAGAAAGAAAACAGTTTTAAAGAATAAAACAGTTTTAAAGTAAGAAGCAATTTTTGAGAAAGAAAGTGTTTTTGAGTTTTGAAAAGAGAAAAGTATAGAGATTTGAGATTTGTTATGAAAATGAGTTTTTAGCAGTTTACTTGTTATTAGTTCAAGTTTAAAGCAGAAAAGTTTTGGGTCTAAACTCATATTACTCACGAGGCTTTATGTCTCACGTATATTGTTTTTTTAAATGCTATGTACTTAGGTGAAAGGAGCAGAAGTTGAAGTGGGACCAGTGTATATAAAGTAAGTTTAAATTATGGTTTTCTGTATTGAGTCTGTAATACCCTTTCAGAATAAAGTTTGTAAAAAAAAAATTAGTGACTACTTCATAGTCACGAGTTGTAAAATATTTTTGTAATATAAACTGTATTTGAATACGGTTTGAGAAAGGGGTGTTACAATGGGACTATAATTCTTGAAGAATGTATGAATGTTTAAAGAATGTATGAATTCTTGTTGTTTTCAATCCAATCTCATTCTTTATGGTTTGCGGATTAGACCCTGCACCATATCATTCACTAATTCAATACTTATTTGCAACATTCTTGATAAAAACAAATAATCATACTTCAAAACAAAAGACTTAACTAAATCTATTTTTTAGGAAAAAAAAGCCATCGCTAATAACATTTACAAGTGCCATCACAAATTTATGAATAAGCATAATCAAACTATAATTGCCATGGAAAAAGCTTCTCACAGAAGCAGGTATATATTAATAATCGGCTGAAGTAGGTATATATAAAAATATTATCATATTATGCTTTTTATAGTCATCAATTTCTATTATTTAGATTTTGCTTTTTATCATATTATGCTTTCGTTTTGTTTTAAGCTTCAGTTTCTATTAGGATTTAAAAATGGTTTCATGATGATGTATAAGTTTAAATATGTTAAGGGTTGAGCTTTTTTCATTGTACAAAAATGAATAGAAATTTGATTTTCAATAATGCTTGATTTTTGTGATAATGGCGGTGTAGGTGAGGTTGTTTAGTGATGCTGGTTGCGTATGTTTATTTAGTAAACTGAAAATAACCCTAAATCGCTCAATAATCTGGTTGTTGTAGTGAGCAATGGTGAAATGGAATTAGCAATGGTGAAACAGAAATCGGATTTACCAGTTACAAGTCGACAAGACATCGAAACGCAAAGTGAAACAGAATTTGCATTTAGAGAAATCGAACCTTGAAATTGTGACCGGTCAGTAGTGATCACTGATTCGTCTGCGTCTGCGTGGCCGGAGGAGGGGTTGCCAGTCTACGTGGGTGGAGAAGGAATGGTCTTCGGAGTTGTTGTCACTGCGTAGAGTCGGAGGCGGGACTTTGAGTTAGGGCACGATTTCATTGAGTTAGGGCACGATATCATCCCGTCTTTAAGAATATTGTGTATGGTCGTGGTTTGTTACAAGATTGGTGGAGATGGTGGCATATTAAGGCCGTCGAAGGTTAGGTTTAATGGCGATAGCCTGTAAACCATTTAAAAATATGGAGGAGATGTTGATGAACGGGGCGACCGATAAATACATTAAATATTAGGGTTAGTTAATATATTTGGTAACTGAAAATCTTATCCCTAAAAATATTAAATCTTATTAATTGATATATTTGTAATTTTACCATAATACCCCTATCAAATGATTGGACCACAATTGATCCTACATTCACACAATAATTGTTGGATGTATTTGAACCTACATTATATATATATATATATATATATATATATATATATATATATATATATATATATATATATATTCATTCTATAATTTCAATATTGAACCTTCCTATGAGCATTTTAGGGGGTGTTTGGGATTACTTATTTAAAACACCTTATGTTTTTATTTAAGAGTGTTTATTAGCTTATTCGGTGCTAAAAACAGAGTTTTAATAAATGTGTTTGGATTACCTTATTTGATAGCAAAATAAAATAAGTTCATAAATTGTATTTTAGTGTTTGTCAATTTTTGCTTATAAATGTCAAATGCCCAATAATGGTCCATGTGTGTGTATACATACATACATATATACATACATACATACATACATACACACACAAATATATATATATATATATATATATATATATATATGTGTGTGTGTGTGTGTGTTTGTGTGAGCATGAAACATAAATCTTGTCAAACTCAAGTGCTCAATATTGTGTTTCTCAATAAAGATTACAGTGACCACAATAGACTGCATAATTGATTCATTATCGATTTAGTCTGAGCACAGCCATGCATTTGATGTCAGCACCAAATCATCGAGGGGCCCAAGGATATCGCTTTTCATGTTAAGGCTGAAGGAACAAATAAATATTGATTACATAGAGCTTGTTTACACACCATGTCACAGTTGAACATTCCATGTATGGCTAGCAGTTATGGACAACTTCAGATAACACCAAAGTACAACACACTGTAGGACAAGAATCTCATGCATCTTTGTTTGAAGGATAAGATATTTGCAACTTAAATTTACTAGTGAGAATTTCCATGAAGTAATCTCTAAGTATAAGTGAAAGTTGTAACTTTATTTATGATTATGTAGAAGAATAGATGGATTGTTGTTAATATTTAGTGAATTTAGAGAGAGAGCGACAAAGAAAGAAAGAAATAGAGAGATTCAAGGTCGTAGTCTTCATTACTGAATTTATGATTATAGAATATAAAGAACAACTGAACTATAAACGAGAAAGCTAATTCAACTAACTGAAAGGTTTTCTGCAAATCTATGAACTAAAACCCTAAGTTCACATGCAACCTAAATTGGATCTATGTTTCTATCTTTGAACATATAAATAATTCCTAAAGGCCAGAAGAAAAAATCACTAAAGAAATAAATCAGAAAAACTAACCTTTAGGTTTTCTTGGAAGTTAAGTAACAAAAATTTCTTGCCTCAAATGGAGTCACACCCAAGCAAGGAATCAGGTCACGAAAATTCCAGAGAGTATTAGGGTAAAATGGCACAGACTAAATGGGGTCTGAGGCTCCCTATTTAGACCAACAGGAGCGGAGCGGGGAAGACACAGCGGTGTCCACCGTGGAGGTCATCACCGCACGGGAACACCGCCCCACCTGGGGTGTGCGGTGAAGGACCTCGCAAGGGGTTGGAAGCCCGTCCGGTGAAGCTTCTCTCTCTTCTTTCTCTCTATATGTCTTCCTTTCTCTCCTCTCTTTTTTATATGCAGTGAAAGTGAATGGAACGGACGAACGAAGAAGACGAAGAAAAAAAAAGGAAATAAAGGTTAGATTAAGAAAATTGGAGTTCTGGTCCTGTATTTGTTTTAAATTTACAAAATTGGTAAAAAGTTAAATATATTAATTTTAATGAAATTGTTTTCTTTTGTTAATTATTTTTTTAATTTAATTTAATATAATTTGTTATTTAGTTTAAATGAAATTATTTTAATTATTTAATTAAGAAAAAGTGAGGGGTTGGTGAGGGGTTACCATTTCCCAGAATTGTAGAGGTGAGGGGAAGGTGAGGTGGCGCCTATGTGGCACCAGAACCCCTGACACCAAGGGGTTCCCATACCTGTTGGTCTTATAGCCTCCAGCAGATAACCAGATAAGCCTTTAGAGATAAATATTTTTGAATTCAAATAAGATAAACCTTCTCATATCAATTCAAATCATATTTATCCTTATTAATTTCGAAATATATATATCCTATATATAATTTTGATGGCTTCTATTACCTGCTAAAATTGTCACTTACTCAACTATTGAATAATTACAATTTTAGTCCCTACACCTTTAATTAATTAAATTAATGACTAAATTAATTCCAATTAATTCCAGATTAATTTCTAATTAATTAATATAGTTTCTAATTAATATATTATCACTCTAATATATTAATAAACTATTTATTTTATTTCTATTGATTTATTAATCATATAATAAATCAATTTTTCTCTCTACTGAACTTTCTACCAAACCTCCAGCTATTAGGGCAACCCAAATAGACTTTGCCTCTATTAATTAGGTAAATACAAATTATTAGTCATGGCTTAGACACCTAATCCAACACTAACTTGTAACTAACTTTAAATGAAATCTAAGTTAATTTACATAAACGCCCTTTTGATAAAAAGATGAATTTGCCCTTCTGGTTCCTTTAAGGTAACACCCCCCCCCCCCCCCAAAAAAAAAGCTGGAGGATATGACAGGCACCAAGCTTAGAAGTAAATGATGGTGGTGAAGACAAGTAAGAGACTTTGTAAGAATGCCAGCTAGTTTTTATTTAGTATTAACATGAGATAATGAAATGAGGCCTGGTTGAAGCTTTTCTCAAACTTAATTGACAATCTAATTCAATATGTTTTCTGTATTCGTGAAATACAAGGTTGGTGGAAATGTATATGGCTACGAGATTGTTACATTTTAGTGATATAGGAGTAAGATCTCTGACTTGTAATTCAACAAACAATCGATTAATCCATGGAAGTTTAGCTTGAGCACAGACATGTCTCGCAAATCTATAATTCGCTTCTGTAGAAGAAAGGGAAACAATCATGTGTTTCCTAGATTTCCAGGAGATAGGACTACCACCAAACATAACAAAGAAGCCACTAACATATCGGCGTGTTGTTGAAGAAACACCCTTGAGAAAGCGTACCTTTAAGATACTTCAAAACGTCAAGCAGCATCATCATAATGAGGTGACATAAAGTTTGGTTGAATTGACTATGATATTGCAATGAAAAGGCGATGTGAGGGCGTATGAAAACGTGAAGAGTATCATCTTAATGAGGTTGACATCGCTCCTATCGTAGTCACTTACAACATGGTGGAACGAAAGAAATCAATAAGCATTGATATCACATACTTCGTGCATATCTAGATAATGTGTGTTAGCACTATTGGATGTCCTAAAATTATAATAATGTCCACGTAAACACATCATTGCCCATTTTTGTAACTAACACTGTAAAATATTTGACATTCTTGGGTTTAACATGATGTAGCATTTCTAGATTTTCTTCGAAATCTAACATTTGCATGTGCTCGAGAACGTGTTACTTTTCTTATTTTACCAAATTCGTTCGCAAATTTTCGAAAATGATGACAGCAATCTGATATTTCCATGTGCTCCAAAACGTGTTAATTTTCTTAATTACCAAACTTGTTGGGTTTCTTTTTTTTTGGCCCATGAGGAAGCCCAAATCTGTTTGGCCCAATTATATATATGTTTATTTCAGCCATATTTTCATTTAGGTTTGCAGCTAATTCCATCGAGAGAGAACAGAAAGAAAACAGAGAGCAAAAGAAAGGGTTTCTTCATTTCCGTTTTTCTTGATACCCCTGCAGTGTTTCATCATTTCCCGGAGATCCGTCGGTCCGTTTGCCTTGATTTTCGGACAGCGGCTTCCTAACATCCATACCGACATTCTGTCCGGTTGGCTTGTCCAGATCTGTTCCGGAGCATCGGGAATCGCTGCATCTGTTTGCTGCTGGACAGCAGCACTTTTTGGTGATATCTTTCATTTCTCTTTGTTGTTTGATTCCATATACTTGATGTAATTTGTTTCCAAGTATATGATGGTTATTGTATACCTCTAGTTCATCTAGAGAAGACTTTGTATTGCTCAAATATTGGTGGTAGTGGATTTGAAGCGGCTCTAGTAGTCCCGTGGTTTTTACTCTCGTTTTGAGGGGTTTTCCACGCTAAAATTCCGGTGTTATATTTTGGTTGATTGCTTACTGTTTTGGGGCTGATTAGATTGGTTACAAAATTGCATTGGGGCTGTTTTGGTTTTATCAAAAATACCTTATTTGTTATCATCCTCAAAGGTTCATTCGAGTCGGGAAAGTTTAGTCAAACGAAGATTAATTCCGCAATTATTGTTTACCGTTTGTGGCTGCGTTTTTTCCCATCAGTTTGGTATCAGAGCCATTGGTTCTTGTTATTTGGTTACTTGTTTGAACGATGGAAGATAAGACAAGTAGGATGGTTAATTTGAATGGTTCTAATTATCATATTTGGAAAGGCAAGATGGAAGACCTTCTTTATGTGAAGGATTATTATGCGCCTGTGTTTAGTACGGATAAACCTGAAGATAAAACAGATGCAGAATGGAATATTTTGCACAGGAAAGTTTGTGGGTATATTCGACAAGCAGTTGATGATAATGTTTTGAACCATATCAGCGGGGAGACTCATGCTCGTACTTTGTGGCACAAGCTTGAGCAGTTATATGCTCGGAAGACCGGGAATAATAAACTGTTCTTGATTAAACAGTTGATAGCTTTGAAGTACCATGATGGAAATCCTATTACAGATCATTTGAATTCTTTTCAAGGAATTATTAATCAGCTTGAAGGAATGGGTATCAAGTTTGAAGATGAGATACATGGCTTATGGCTCCTTGGCACTTTACCGGATTCTTGGGAGACTTTTAGGACATCATTGTCCAACTCTGCACCGGATGGTATTATCTCCATGGAATTGGCTAAAAGCAGTATTTTAAATGAAGAGACGAGAAGAAAGTCACAAGCTTCCTCTTCTAGTTCAGATGTCATGGTTACAGAAAACAGGGGGAGAAGTCAAAGTAGAGGTCCGAGTAACAAAGGAAAGCATCGTAGTAAATCCAAAGGAAAGTTTGCTAATTTTGAGTGCTATCATTGTGGTAGAAAAGGGCACACAATACGATTTTGCAGACAGTTGAAAAAGGAAAACAAGAAGGCTAATTACAACCAACAAAAGAACAACCATAAGAAAGATGAAGGTGGCAATGATGGTGCTGAAGCTAATACTGCTACAGAAGAGTTCTTTATATGTTGTGATTATGATATGGTTAACCTTGCACATGATGATTCGAGTTGGGTTATTGACAGTGGTGCTACGTGTCATGTGACATCACAAAGGGATTTTTATTCATCTTATACTCCCGGTGACTTTGGGACTGTTAAGATGGGTAATAGTGGGCTATCAAAGATTGTTGGCGTTGGTGATGTTTGTTTGAAGTTTGATACTGGGATGGAGTTGGTTTTACACAATGTAAAACATGTTCTAGATATTAGACTTAATTTGATATCCACTGGCTTACTTGATGATGATGGTTACCACAGCAACTTTGGTGATGGAATTTGGAAACTCACTCGTGGTTCTTTGATCGTGGCAAGAGGTAAAAGAACTTCAAAATTGTACATGACACATCCACAGATCTCTAAAGATAGGGTCAATGCAGTGGTGAATACTGATATGACTAGTTTGTGGCATAAGAGACTTGGTCACATGAGTGAAAAGGGTATGTCTCTACTGTTGAAGAAAAATGTGTTGACAGGTGTGCATGATGTTCATTTGAAGAAGTGTTCTCACTGTCTGGCGGGTAAGCAAAATAGAGTTTCCTTCAAGAGTCATCCTCCCTCTAGGAAGGAGAATATACTTGATCTGGTACATTCCGATGTATGTGGTCCCATGAAGACTAGATCACTTGGGGGCTGCTTATACTTTGTCACATTCATCGATGATCATTCAAGGAAGGTATGGGTTTATATTTTAAAGTCCAAAGATCAAGTATTTGGTGCATTCAAGCAGTTTCATGCCTTAGTTGAGAGGCAAACTGGGAAGAAGCTTAAGTGTATTCGAAAAGATAATGGAGGTGAATACATTGGTCCTTTTGATACTTATTGTAGAGAGCAAGGTATTCGGCACCAAAAGACTCCTCCAAAGACACCACAGCTAAATGGTTTAGCAGAACGAATGAACAGAACATTGACTGAGCGAGTTACATGTTTGCTCTCACATGCAGGATTACCTAATTCTTTCTGGGGTGAAGCTTTGAATATGGCGGTACATGTTATTAATCTTACTCCCTTTGTTCCTTTGTCGTTTGATGTTCCTGACAGGGTTTGGAGTAACAAAGACGTTTCGTATCATCATTTGTGGGTCTTTGGATGCAAGGATTTTGTTCATATTCCCAAAGATGAAAGATCAAAGCTTGATGTGAAGACCAAGCCGTGCATATTCCTTGGATATGGCCAAGATGAGTTTGGATACAGGTTATATGATCCAGTTCTGAAGAAACTTGTAAGAAGTCGTGATGTTGTATTTGTGGAAGATCAGACATTGAAAGATATTGAGAAGATAAAGATAGTTCCTCAATCTACTGATAATCTTATTGATTTGGATCCGGTCTCTCCTCAACATCTTGAGCCACAGAATGAAGATAATGTTCAGAATGATGAACAACATGGTACTGATGACAATGAAGTCCCAGATCAGTCAGAGTTAGATGATGAGTTGCATCCAGATCTACCAGTGCCAGATATACCACCATTTGTCCCACTTAGGCGGTCAGCGAGAGATCGTCATCCTTCCACCCGTTATTCTGCTGATGAATATGTTTTAGTCACTGACGGGGGAGAGCCAGAATGTTATACAGAAGCCATGGAAGATGAGCACAAAAGAGAGTGGGTTGAAGCTATGCAAGATGAGATGAATTCCTTGCATGAAAACAATACATTTGAGTTAGTAAAGTTACCTAAATGCAAGAGAGCTTTGAAGAACAAATGGGTCTACAAAGTGAAGGTTGAAGAACATACCTCACGGCCTAGGTACAAGGCTAGGTTGGTGGTCAAAGGATTCAGTCAAAGAAAGGGTATTGATTTTGATGAGATTTTCTCTCCAGTCGTGAAGATGGGTTCTATTCGGGTGATTCTTGGTTTAGCTGCTAGCCTTGATCTTGAGGTTGAGCAGATGGATGTCAAGACAGCATTCCTTCATGGTGATTTGTATAAGGAAATCTATATGGAGCAACCTGAAGGTTTTCAGGTTAAGGGCAAAGAAGATTATGTTTGTAAACTTCAGAAAAGTCTTTACGGGTTGAAGCAAGCACCAAGACAGTGGTACAAGAAATTTGAGTCAGTCATGGGGAAGCAAGGCTACAAAAAGACTACTTCAGATCACTGTGTTTTCTACCAGAGGTTTGGTGGTGATGATTTCATCATTTTATTGCTTTATGTTGATGACATGCTGATTGTTGGTAAGAATGAAGATAGAATTGTCCACCTGAAGAAAGAATTGAGCAAGTCTTTTGCTATGAAAGACTTGGGGCCAGCAAAACAGATTCTTGGCATTCGGATTACTAGGGATAGAGCTTCAAAGAAGTTACACATGTCACAGGAGCAATACATTGAGAAGGTGCTTCGTAGGTTCAATATGGATAAAGCTAAAGTGGTTAGTTCACCTCTTACTAACAACTTTAAATTGACTGATAAAGACTGCCCTTCTTCTAAGAAGGAGATTGAAGAGATGGATAGAGTTCCATATGCCTCATCCGTTGGTAGCTTGATGTATGCAATGGTGTGTACAAGGCCTGATATTGCACATGCAGTAGGTGTTGTTAGTCGGTTTCTATCAAACCCAGGTAAAAAGCATTGGGAAGCAGTGAAGTGGATTTTCAGATATCTACGTGGTACCTCCAAATTGGGTATAACTTTTGGAAAGGGGGAGCCAATGCTTGTTGGGTATACTGATTCTGATATGGCAGGAAACAAAGACAACATGAAATCCACTTCTGGATATTTGATGACTTTTGCAGGGGGAGCTGTGTCATGGCAGTCAAGACTACAAAAGTGTGTTGCTTTGTCTACCACCGAGGCTGAATATATGGCGGCAACAGAAGCGTGCAAAGAACTATTGTGGTTGAAAAGATTTATGCAAGAGCTTGGCTTTATGCAAAAGCGCTATGTGGTTCTTTGTGATAATCAAAGTGCTATTCACCTTGCGAAGAATTCTATGTTTCATAAAAGAACAAAACATATCGATGTGAGGTATCATTGGATTAGAGATGCTCTTGAAGACAAGTTGTTTGAACTTAATAAAGTTCATACCGATGATAATGGTTCCGATATGTTGACTAAAGCTTTAGCAAGTGAAAAGTTGAAGATATGTTGCTCGATCGCCGGAATGGCGAACTCTTCCTCATAGGCAAAAAGGGGGAGATTTGTTGGGTTTCTTTTTTTTTGGCACATGAGGAAGCCCAAATCTGTTTGGCCCAATTATATATATGTTTATTTCAGCCATATTTTCATTTAGGTTTGCAGCTAATTCCATCGAGAGAGAACAGAAAGAAAACAGAGAGCAAAAGAAAGGGTTTCTTCATTTCCGTTTTTCTTGATACCCCTGCAGTGTTTCATCATTTCCCGGAGATCCGTCGGTCCGTTTGCCTTGATTTTCGGACAGCGGCTTCCTAACATCCATACCGACATTCTGTCCGGTTGGCTTGTCCAGATCTGTTCCGGAGCATCGGGAATCGCTGCATCTGTTTGCTGCTGGACAGCAGCACTTTTTGGTGATATCTTTCATTTCTCTTTGTTGTTTGATTCCATATACTTGATGTAATTTGTTTCCAAGTATATGATGGTTATTGTATACCTCTAGTTCATCTAGAGAAGACTTTGTATTGCTCAAATATTGGTGGTAGTGGATTTGAAGCGGCTCTAGTAGTCCCGTGGTTTTTACTCTCGTTTTGAGGGGTTTTCCACGCTAAAATTCCGGTGTTATATTTTGGTTGATTGCTTACTGTTTTGGGGCTGATTAGATTGGTTACAAAATTGCATTGGGGCTGTTTTGGTTTTATCAAAAATACCTTATTTGTTATCATCCTCAAAGGTTCATTCGAGTCGGGAAAGTTTAGTCAAACGAAGATTAATTCCGCAATTATTGTTTACCGTTTGTGGCTGCGTTTTTTCCCATCAAAACTGCGCTCGCAAATTCAAGAAAATGACGACAATTATTTCCATGATACATATCAGGAACACTGCTCTAATGGCCAGGTCAATGGAATTAATATTATCAGACATGATTATTAAATGTTCCAAGTCTTTGATGCATTTGTGTAGTTTCTTTAAAACCATGTCCATGAATTATCGTGCCTTGGCATATAGATTCCATAGGCAACTAGTGAAATTTGGTTATTCATATCTATGTCGACCGTTAGTAGCATTGTGTCCGAAGAATTTGCCCTTAAGTTGGGCATCGTCTATTGTGATCACTTGACGGGTGCAACTACAAAACGACTGTCAATGCAAATAATTGGTGGTAGAAAATGACATGTATACATATATCCACATTTGTATGATAATGAAAATGAAGCTTACGATGCAACCAATTGTGAGGAACTAAAACTAATCGTCAAAGTTCATCGAGTGCATATCGATTTCCCCACCATGCATGAAATTCGCCTTCTTTAAATTTGTGGTAGAGTGACAAGTATTAATATGTGACATGGTGTCACAATTAGCCTTCTTTAAATTGTGAAAATACAACATAATATCAAATGAATCTTCTGGGTCCCTCCTCAAAAGTTCTAGTGCATATCACTTCACCATCTAAGCTTGTTTCCTATGTCAACTCTGAACTTCAAGTTGAAATCATATTGATTTCCTTTCCTTAATATATTCTGGTGTGCTTAGGAGACATAATCTCTTTCAATAAATGTTGCAATACCTTTTATTTGGCTTGACAATGATTAGGTGTAATTGCTTTCTTTAACAAGTGTGTCCATCAACACTTTTCCGAACTTAGAAAAGACACACTAGCAACTAGGATAGCCCTAATACGCCATTTATAATTTTTACCAACACATGCTGCCTTAAAACCTTCTTCTCTATATCCTTTTGTTTTGTACTGAAAACACATTTGCACACACCTTTGCACGCATTTCATTACCAGAGATAGTTTTAGATCTTTTTTTTGTTTGGAATATTTGTAGCTTTTTATGTGTTGTTGGTTGGTTGTCGTATGATGGTGTGGGTGTAAACATGTCGAACGCAGGAGATGAGCGGAAAGTCTTGGGGTCTGGCAATTCATGGGACTGATTTCATGCCCAAGAAAGATGTTTTTATTTTGTCATCATTGTCTTCGATCAGTTCTTCTAGGAATTACTTCTTTTAAGGTCGGACATCAATCGGATATCCCTAGACAATATTCTAAAGGCTCCTTGTGAGGATCTAGATTGAAATCATTAATAAGGGGGAGCACGTTCCGGTAATAAATACCCCAACATGTAGCAAACTCGTCATCACCAACTCATCTCTCTAGAGAAACATATTTAATATCTAATTGTTGGTGTTTCATATTCATGAATGGGAAATAATTTGTTTAAAGACTTGAATATTGTTGTGGACATTATATTTAAGGGGTAGTTAGGATTGCATATTTAAGATGCTTATTTGCTAATTGCGGTTTATCATCGTTAATAAATAGTTTTAGTGTTTGGATAGTTAAAATTAAAAGTGTTTATTAACTTAAATAATGAATTTTTGATAAGTTAGTAGATTCTAATTAATTTAAAATGACGTATGACTTATTTAAACCAAATTACTAAATTAACCCTACTATAACTATGTCTATATATATATATATAATGAATTTTTGATAAGTTAGTAGATTCTAATTAATTTAAAATGACGTATGACTTATTTAAACCAAATTACTAAATTAACCCTACTATAACTATGTCTATATATATATATATATATATATATATATATATATATATATATATATATATATATATATATATATATATATATATATATATTAGTTATTTTACATTTATAAGCAAAAATTGTCAAATACTAAAAAACAACCTATTCCAAACTTGTTTTTTAAAATTCTGTTTTAATATCGGATAAGCTAATAAACACTTTCACAAATTACCATAATTTATTTTAAATAAACAATCCCAAACACCCCTTTCACACAGATATGGATAATTTCGTAGTATCGCTACAAAACTGGCACAAAACTACATGCAGTCTTTAAAAGAAAACAATTCCTTGGTTGGATTCACAATTTAGCAGACTGCCCCACCACGATACCTGACGGCACAAAACAACAAGCAAGTTTTGCAATTAAGAACAAAAACCCCATGCCAATTTGGTTCTCTCTCTCTTTTTCTCATAAGAAGCCGTCTCGATGGTGAAATTAGAATATATTCAATGTATAGTTGATGGCCATAATGTCACATTAACCCAATAAAAATTAATAAAAAGAAAGAATACAAGAAAAAGTACACAACATGAGCGGCCAAATGTTGCGAAGGAAACTCGTATATGGATGTTGCTGCTTTAGAATCTTAACAAAAATGCTACTACTCGTACCATTATTCTACACTACCCACAAATAATGCTCTTTCTGGTTCCTTTCTACCCACAACCAGGAAATAACTCGCAAGACAAAAAAGTTTACTCGGTTGACACCTTCTTCTTTTTGGATTTGGACTTTTTAGCCCTCTTGGTTTTCTTTTGTTTCTTAGTGTCATTGGCATTACCATCATCATCATCATCATCATCATCCAACAAATGCTCATAATCTTCAAGACTTGCGAAAGGTGATGCACCAGCCTTCTTCCTTTTCTTAGGCTTAACATCAAACACATCATCTTCATCATCACTTCCATCTTCTGCATCCCCAATACTAACCTCATTTTCACCATCATCATCATCATCTTCTGTAACATCTGTTGGAAACTCCATATCTTCATCATCACTAACATTCCCGACCAAATCCTCATCATCATGATCAACAATCTGATCCAAATCATCATAATCATACTCACCATCTGCATCCAAAGCAGGATTAGTGGAATCCAAAATAGCTTCAATCTCTTCATTGTCACTTTCATCCTCATCAACTTCTCCATCTTCACCAATCAGGTCCTCTGCCACGTCATCCTCACCCACCTTCTTCTTCTTCTTCTTTGGTTTCTTGCTTGAATTCATCTTGTTCATGTAAAATCTATGGAACACAACGTCTTCTGGAGCTACATCCATTTCATCTAACTGGAGTATATCTGCCCCAATCAGATGCTTGTTCATGTCAAGCTGTTTTGCAGGTTCGATCTGAGAAGCACCATGCCAGTTTCTTTCTTTTGGTTTTTTCTCCATGAACTTGTCAAAGAAAGCTCCGAGTGAAAGATCGTTTAATGGGTTTCCATTGTAGACGATGTTGGCACCTGAGAGAAGGGTTTTAGCCATGGTGGATACTGAAGGATGTACATGTGATGCTAGCACCATTAATTCCCACCATCCCACACGGTCTGCATTGCTGTCATATCAAAACAAGAAACTCATTACACCTCTAAATTCAGGAAATGGCAACGAACTTTTAGTTATTTGTCTCACATCTTTCTAGTTTCCTTTCTTTCGATCACAGCATTGTACTTTTAATTTATTTTTGTTATTAAGGCGTTGTACTATGAAAAAAACTACTCAACTATAGCATTGTACTTTGAACTTGTTGAATAAATTACATTTTTGTAATGTTTTTTGTCCATGTTCAAAGTAAAATGAGTATTTTTGGAACCAAGCATTGAAAGAATCGGCTATACTCAGGGACCAAAAATAGTCATTTTACTGGGAATAAAGGCCAAAAATGTTACAAAGGCCTCAAATAAGGATCAAAACTGCAAAGGAGAACTTTTTAGGACCAAAATTGCAAAAATCAGCTATACTCAAGGACCAAAAATGTAATTTTACTTTAATTTTTTCCAAAGATTTGCCCAATTATAGCAGTGAAATTGCTTTGTATTTGAATGAATTGCCACAATTGAGTAGGTTTTTTGAAGTGCAATGATGTGATTGGAAGAACTGAAAGTAGGATGCTATAATAAACAAACCAACAAAAGTACATTGTTATTTCTTGCATTTAACGCATAAAGAAGCATACCTATAAATAGGTTCTCTATGTCGGGGGTCGTATCCTCCCGGTAACGAAGATTTTGCATTATGTACTCGTGGTTGGCTTTTAGCATCAACGGATGTCCTTTGACTTTCTTGGAGATCGGTCAAACCATCAAACCCAAGCAAGTCATCATCTTTTTCATCTGAGAACTCATCATCAGAACTGGGTGCTGGGGGGCCGTCTTCATCCTCATCATCATCATCATCATCACCATTGTTGCCATGAACAGCATCACCAGAACCACCTGGTTTATCTTGATCTTCAACTATGTCTTCAAAATGTTCAAGTTCTTCATCAGCCAACTCATTCTGAAGCACCATGTTCCTGTTCAAAAAGAATTAAATAAAAAACTTTCCTATATGGTTATCTGAAGAAGATGATGTAATAAAAAAATGCTTCACCATAGTGGCGGCTTTGATTTAAGGACTTCAGAAAGAAGAAAGATGCATGCACAAGCGTATTGTGGCGGTTGTTGTAAAGAAACCTGTCATTATAACTTTTTTATTAGGTAAATGTAATAAACATAAGAATTGAAGGTCTTAACTGTAAATTTTAGTACTTACCTGCAACAAACGTTTTGCAAAGGCAGACACCCTCTTTAAATTAAGATCGTTTTTCATAGCTCGCAAAAGAAGACCAATGAACATTTCTTCCTGAATAAGATTTGTAACTATTGAATATTAGCAAATGGGAGCTGATCCGTACACAACAGTTTTTTGCCGTACACAACAATTTATGTTTTACATGGGTTGTACAATATGCATAAAAAACATGATATTGTTGTGTATGGCTAAAAACTGTTGTGTACGGATCAGCTCCCTTAGCAAATATGCAAGATACTAAAACATTATGTAGCATGCAGACAAGTTTACTTGCCTTGGAAGTGTTCATGGCAGAAGGAAGTAATAGCTTGGAGTACAAGGCACGATAAAACCGGTCACTGACGATTTGATTTTTTGATGAGATTTTATCAAGAAGCATCAATGCTTGAACACCAACATTAAAGTTCTTTGAATGAACCTGTATACCACAAAGTGCAAATAAGTTAATTCTTGGAAATAAAAATAAAAAAAAGCTTGTTCATTTGTAAGCTTACCAGCTGAAAGAGCATTGGAGTTTGAGATTCAACAATGTCATCTGCTTCATTACTTGCAACAAAAGGAAAAGCCCTATTGACTCCCTGTTTGATAAAAGAATGATAATAAGCCATCAGTTATATAAAGAAAGGTATTTATCAGAAGCAGATATACTAACAGTTAAAAGAGCTGATAACAATCTTGAATCCATTTCAACATGAAGATCTGCATCAGTTTTAGCATCCTTGTCTTTGCCTTTTTTATAATCTTCTTTGGTCTTTTTAGCGCCACCAGCCTCGGATATAAGCACCTGTAACAATATACAAAAGTACAACCAATTTCTTTGATTACCATGTTACATTGGAAAATATGGATTAAATATAAGTTTCTAAAGAGTGCAAGGCCAATGAATAAAGTAAACTTACCTTGAATAGAGCAAAATACACATCTACCAATCGTTTTGCCACTTTTGGTCCGTCTCCTATGTGACTTAGACGGATTTGGCTCAAGAAATTAACCTACATATAAAGAGATTAAGTCAGATTAGATATAACAATTTTGACCACTGTTAGAAACAGCAAGCAAATATTAAAGTACACCAAAGTAAGTGATTGGGACATACACCATGGTATTTGGCTCGCAACACCAAATGAGGTCTGAAAAGAAAATTATCTACTTCATCAACCACAACTGCCTGTAGAGTAGCAAACAATAGGAAATGTTAGTAAAGATTAAAAATAGTAAATTTAGAAACATTCAACAACTTTAGGACCTATAAGCTAGTATACCTTCATATTTGGATGATCTGACAAAAGCTTTGACAAGAGATAATCAGCATTAGATGCAGCCTTATTTTCAGGATCCCCTAGCTGCAGACAACAAATTTAATGAGATAATAAGTATGGATTGTTAAAATGGTTTTTTTTTTTTTTTTTGAATAATTATGATGTAAAAGATATAAACCTTGTTTACAAGGGCAGAGAGCAATCTGCGCTCTTGTTCTGACTTGCTCCTCAGCAATGCATAAATTGTCTGCAAGCATTATGAAAAAACAAAGTCGTATATGTAAGCATAAAAGCAATAAAATTAACCATTTAAAAGATTATGCATTCAACAAACCTTTAATGCTTTGTCCTTGAGTGTAGCCAGTACATCTCTAGAAGCTTCTTCAAGAGCAAATATATAGCGCTCATACCTCTGTTTTAGGCATTCCTCCCAATGCCAGAATAGCAAAAGCGAGTTGCCATCCTTTGAATCTGGAAGATGATTCAAAGGCTGTTGAAAAAGTGTCCTTAGCTTGCGATCAGGTAATAGACTGGTAAGAAGAACGAATGCATCAATTAGTGAGGATGGAGATACTTATATATAACCAACCAGATGGTAGCAGGGTGCAAACCTTGATATGAACATTTCTTTCAGTGCTTCAAACCCCGTAAAAGCATAACGTTTCCCAACTTTTGAAGTCACCATTCCTACAAGTGCATCAATTGACCTGATATTTGCGATTGGATTGTCCCCAACTAGAACTGAGAACGCGGACACCTTATCAGTAACAGTCCCTGACCTCTGTGTAGCCATCACCATCTTAATATCTCCACTCTGCCCCCTGGACTGTTCGTAATCGTGTACGTATTGCGCCAACAACCTCTCTGCAAGCTCCTTCTTCTTCTCCACCAAACCCTTCCATTCTTCCACGTTCTTAAACTCAACTTTCTTTCTATTCACACCGCTTCCAATCAACTTTTCTTCGAGCTCGGCGGCGTCAGCATACCAAACACCCAAAGAACTTGCTTTGATAAGAGGAAGTTTTGGAAGATTTTTGAATTTATCCAACATTTTTGAATTATCAACAGAGAACTGTGCTTGAGCCTTGGGCTTAGGTAGTGGATGGGGAGGCTCTTCCTTGTTGCTGTTTTTGAATTTGTCGTTGTTCTTCTTGTTGTCTTTGAACTTACCATCGTTCTTCTTGATGTCATTTTTAGGGTTTTTGTTTATAGGGACGCGTTTACGGAAATCGGAGTCGTCAAAGCCACTGGAGGGAACAGATGAAGAGAGACCAAGTGAAGAAGCGAAGTTGGCAACTTCTGATTGGAGCTCGGCGTCATTGTCTTTGGATGCTGTTGCTAATGAAGTTTTCTTCTTCTGCTTTGTAATCGCCATTTTTTCAGGGCAATTGCACCTGTGTTGTATAGAAACCCTTTTAGGTTTATTTTTAGGGTTTTAGGCCGTTTGAGGGTGCAATGCTTGTTCGACGCTCCAATTTGGCAGCCTCTTGATTTTTAAGATCTGAATTTTTAAGAGGTCTGAGATTTTAAGATGGTCTGTATTGTTAAGAGCTGAAATGTTAACATGCTGTTTGGTAGGAACCTCTTAATTGCTGTGCTGAATGAAAAAAATGTCCATTTTACCCTTCTGTATTATTTTATTCTGAATAAATACTGCTGTTTTATAAATTAACTGAACCAACTTCTTGAATAATTTAAAAATATATGTATAAAATATCATAAAATTCCAAAATAAACACAGTCAAATTAAACAGAAATCCAAATCAAACATAAGTGCTTTCAAATCCACAACGACATACGAAAATTCAAACAAATCCTACAAGTTTAATTTCAAGCACCGGAAAATAATTGATTCGCAATGTGATGCATAAAACTATGATACGAGTGCATACTCACATGAATAGAGTTGAACATACTCACATTTTGTGTTCAAAGGCAAAAGCTTTATACAAATTTTGATGCATAAAACTATGATACGAGTGCATATTGATACAAAATTAAAGATGAGTTCAAGACAAAACCTTTATACAAAATTTGATGCATAAACTGTGATACGAGTTCAGATTGGTACAAAACTAAAGCCCAAGTATACCACAACTACACCCACTTAGAACTTGCCAATGGAAACAAAAGACCAAAGATGTAAATATTAAACTCAACTCAAATATATGATTTCAAAGAAAGTCGTTGATGGGCTCTTTTAAAGAAATACAAAATCCAACAAATTGTTTCACATCAGATTTAAGCCAAAAAAAGTTCAAATTTCAGTTTGTAACATCAGATTTCAGTTGCATTTTGTAACATCAGATTTCGGATTCTAATATCAGATTAGAGGGAAATAGAAACATCAGAATTATAGTTGAGCAAGTTTCACATTCCAGATTGTAAAATAGAAGCATCACAAGTTTCACATTCGGATTGTAACATCATATTTTCGTGAAAGCAGATTTCAAAAAAAAAAAAAAAAGAGTTTCGCAGGGAAATATTCATACCAGTCGTAGAAGAGAACCGGCAGCGGCGTTGGAGAGCAGCGGCGACGGCAGCGGCGTCTCCGGCTAGAAGAGAACCGGCGAGAGAGGAAGATGACGGCGAGAAGAAACGGCAACAGCGAGAAGGGACTGTGGAGAGGAGAAGATGTGAGAGGCGAGTTCTCCCGTTTGATATGTCGTAGGCGGAAGAAAGGTAGGGTAATTTAGGAAGTAGCGCGTTATTTTTTCAATCAGATGTGCCCTAAAGGCTCGAGCCAAAAAGAGGGTTGAGTTTTAGCATGGACAGAAAATAAAAAGAAAAGAAAATGATGAGAGAAAAGAATGGAAGGGAAAGGAAATGAAAGTTATATTTTCGTGTTCTCGAGTCGAAAGAAAATTAAAGGAAAGAAACGTTTTATGTGTTCCCGAGTGGAAATGAAGGGAAATGAAAGTTATAATTAAGTGTTATTTTTATCAGTAATTTCCTTTCCTTCCAAATCCTTCCAAATCGGAAGGAAAGTTAGGAGAGAATATTAACCCTCCAATTCCTTTCTCTTCTTTCCACTTTCTTCCGTAAAAAAAACTCGGGAACATAAAAACTTTTCTTTTCCTCCCAGTTCCACCCATTTCTCTCCCTTTCTCTCGTTAAATGAGACTCGGGAACACAGCGTAAGTGGTAAAACTTAAGAGATAAACAAATCGTCTCAAAATCTCAATCTGTGTGATTCAGAGTTCACCTCTTAATAACCCAATTAAGAGGTAAATAAATAGGGCCTTAGTATACTATGTTTTAAGTTTTAACGACAAAAAATAATTACCCCCATCGTATAATAACCAAAAATCTTTTTTTTTTTTAAATAGGAAAAATAACTTATCAGGGTAACCAATTATTTGTTTTGTTCACATTTGATCATTTTTTTCATGTTTTATTTGTCATTAAACTATTTATTTTGTTCATGATACATTCTTATGACCGGAATAGCAGGTTACAGCCTAATTTGCATCTACGTGACAAATAAGTGGCATCTACGTGGCTTTTGAAGGTATGGAAAATGACTTATAAGGGTAACCAACTATTTGTTTTGTTTACATTTAGTTTCTCATACAAAGTACACCCAAAAATTTTCAAACAATAACACATTAAAATGGACATACTTGTACTCAAACCATGAAAACAATATGTTATCATAAATTAATTACATCATAAGGTCCTCACGATACATACCAGACATTACAAATAATTTAACTAAAGGACAGGCTCTAAGTTGTCTATCTCTCTTTATCACATGTCTTCCCCTATCACTGCTACAGATACCTGCAAAACAAGATAACACTCAAGTGTAAGCTTATAAAAAAAGCTTAGTGAGTTATCTCCAACATACTCCACATATTTCTCTTAATGCCCATTCTCATTATTCACTCTTGCTATTCTCATTAGCAAGTAACATCTCTTCTTTATAACTGAAACCTACAATTACATTAGCTTACAATACCAGTTAATTATTAGCAACTTCAATTCATAAATAAGTACCACAACTGGGACTACTCATAACTCATACATGAATACTTGCATAAACTCCTTTTACTCATAACTCATTCAAGAACAGTCACATAGACTCCTTTTTAAAACCAATCATACTCCATCTCAACAACCCCCATGGTTGTACAATTCGACTCAAGAACTCTGTAAAGCAATCACTTTAGCATCTACTCGGTTTATAAAATCAACATGTATATTTAACTCAACTGTTGTTACTTACAAGTAGCAATGCACTCCATCCATGATTGCAACAATAACCACAACATAGCACACACACACACATATTAATTATAACTCTACATAAGTACTAAAGAGTACTCACCTGATATCGACATAGTGTGTAAAATACCCAAATTACACATATCGGGCTTCTGTCCACTAGAATTGGTTGTAACACCACAATCTAAATCAATTCTCAAACATCCACAATCATCTCAATAACATCTAATTCAAAAGATGTAGTAATTGAAAGAGGAAAAAGAGTATAAACGTAAATATCAACTCTATATTTACCAAAACCCCCAAATTTGTGGTTCTACTCATTCAACCGTAGAAACTCGAAAATAATCACACCAATAACTCTAAAGGCATCCATTAACAATCTACTAACAACATATATAACAATATATAGCTAAATCATGAAATTGAAATTTAGGGTTTCAAAACCCCAAAACCGAGAAATTACTCACCTCGATGAATTAAGAATCGTGAACGTGTTTACGGGGTTAGATTGAAGTCTCCATATGCTTCCTTACACACCTCCTGGCTCAATTTGGCAGAAAATCGTCTTAGAATGCTCTGAAATCGAATTGGGGGTGTTTTTCCCCGAAATGAGCATTTTCTGCACATTATATAGGTCTGTCACGTGTACACGACCCCTGTAGACCTACACGACCCGTGTAGGTCTGTTTTGACCCTCGGACTGCTTTTTGAACAATTTCTACACGACCCTTGTAGACCTACACGACCCGTTAAGTCTGAAAGTGTTTCAGATTGGTTTCTAAAGCCTTTTTACACGACCCATGTGACTCTACATGACCCGTGTAGCATCTTTTTGGCACTTTTAAGGCTCAATCTTCTCCTAAATGGGTTTCTAACCACCCAAGCTCATACAACAACCTAACTAATCTTAATCACACCAAGATTAGTACATAAGAAAGGCTTCAACCTCTTCTTACTCATTAAACAACTCAAAACTCAAAGGCATTCATAAATGATTGCCACACGACTCTTCGCAACTCATAGCTAAAACTATACCAACTATAAGGTAATAACTCTACTTACCTTAATAAGCATTTAAAAAATAAAATAGGTCTTACAAATGCCTAGTTATTTCTCATCAACAGGACTAGTCAAAGTTGCTGATATTATGTGAGTGCCCATCAACAGGACTGGTCAAAGTTGCTAGATATTGCTAAATTCTCCTATAATCTCCGAAAAATGAATCCATCGGGAGGATCCCCTTTGAGGTTGACACGGGATAACATGATCTTACCCCTTATGCTTTTGACATCCACCTATTTTAGAATTAGTCCCTTGACAATCATTTTTTTAAATAACGGCATGAAGAAGCAGATGAAGCTCAATATTACCTTGACAAAGCAAGGTAGAAAATGAAAAGTGGGATAGACATGAAATGGCACCCCCTCAAGTTCCAAGTTGAAAACAGGGTTATGTTGAAATTACTGCCTAATTAGTTCAAAGCCTTGATATCTTGCACAATGGATTATTCATAAAGTTGGAAGGACCATTTCTTATAGTCAAATGAATCGATCAAGCTACCTACCAATTAGAGTTTCCCATAGATATCACTTGGTGGTGCATATGAGCTTGCTAAAACAATATCATGAAGAAAAGGAAGATTAAAACAATAACAAATCCAAGAGGTCGCGAATGACCATTACAAATCAATTTGATAAGGAAATCGAGTGCATATTGGTCGATCGAGTAGTTTGAAAGTGGGGTGTACCAAACTACAAATAGTACTTGATTCGATGTAATGGTGAAAAAGAGAACGATATAGGTTGGCGACAAAAATAATCTCTTTGGTAGTTCACAAAAATGATATGACGCTATAATGAAGACACGACGAGGACGTCTTGAAATTAAGTGGCAACCCAAACCCAGGAAGTTGTTGAAACCCAAGTTGATGCCTTTAGGTCTAGTCCAACCCACCAAATAACTTCCTTCTAGAAATTGTCTTTTTTATTGCTTACTTTTGGACTACTTGTCCCTTTGTATTCTATAAAATGCCTAAGCTACATAAAGGTCTTTTCCCTTCATTTGTATACACACAATATTGAAGCAATAATACAAGTATATTTTCTAGCATTTATTGATCTTTACTTCTTCAAATGTTGCTTTGTAGCCTCTTCGTAGTACTTTCAGCTTACTTAACATTTTAACCTCAAGATCTTTAAGGTCACACGGGTCTATAAATCAACTGCATGGCAATTAGCCATGTAGACCTAATCCAAAACAAATGCAAACCACATGGACGAAAAACGTTAAAATTAATAATAATAATTTAATTTGTTTTTTTATTTAACCACATATGATTTGTGTAATCCATACAAAATTAAATTTTATTAACAAGGAGTTTATAAAAACTATTTATTTGGGACGTTTTAAACAACTACATAAAAAAATTATGATTATAACTAGTAATGCATAACACCTAATCAAGGTACAACTACACATCGGTGAATACCGGAATGCAATATATTTTAGCCTTCATTCTCGAAATCGTCCATATCATAGTCATCATTTCAAAAGCGTCATATTAGGTAACCGCCAAATAAATGGAATTCGGTTTATGTAAGCGACTTCAACCGAAACAAATCTGCGTATGGAGTATGGCTCAAAGTTGGGCATTCCTAACAAGAGAAATACATGTAGTTATGCAACTTGCTACAAATAATACAAGGAAACAAGCTCATATAAGACATACACATTGTACATTTTGACATAATGTAGCTTCAACGATCCACACATTTATTGCTAAGATATGATAGTACACTAGACACATGCTTCGGGTAATATTAGGGAACAAATTAAAGGATATATATATATATATATATATATATATATATATATATATATATATATATATATATATATATATATATATATATATATATATATATATATATATATATGTGTGTGTGTGTGTGTGTGTGTGTGTGTGTGTGTGTGTGTGTGTTTTCGATTTGACCATAACAAGCTTATAAACATTGGGAATATAATATACAAAACAAAATTGTTGCTCCTTAAAAATGAGCTGGTTTTTTAATGTAAAATATAGATTCATTTAGCAAGATAATTTTTTTTACATCGAGATGGAGGGTAAATGGACAAACAAGTTATGCAGTTAATCCTTTTTAGATTGCAAAATCAATTCTTCAAAAAACAATGTACATAAATCTTGGGGTCATATTAATATGTATGACTATTTAAACTTTATTGATGAGTTCTACAACCTCTGGTGCCAGAAAAAAAAAACCAAAAATATCAAATGCAAATGGTATAAACACATGTTAATTATTCATGCAGTCTTTTTAGTATTGTTGTCACTTTATGTGACAACTTTTAAAGAAGCATGCCCTTCAATGAAAGCCCCACTCCCCAAACTTGCGAGAGGGGAACCCATATTTGATCCACACATGCATTTTTACCCCCATCCATCCAAAAACTAAAGCGTATACTGGATGGATGCATATTTTTCTTAACAGAAACATCATACACCTAGTTACATCCAAGAGAACATCTCAAACCATATCATGTCGGTTGACAACTGGAAGCTCTTTATAATGTATTGTGTGTTCCCCAAAAGTGTTAATGTATGCCTTGCGACAAAGTGGCCATATCTCATCAACTGGAAATATTAGAATCAATAGATAATACTTAAGGATAGATACCCTGCTTCTTCTAATACTTATATCAGGGTTCGTGCGATATTTAGGCGATTCTCTCGTCTTTAGATCTACTAATGGACCATTAAAGCATAATAGTAACCGAAATAGGATTAGACATGAAACACTTATATTTGGGATGCTACTACAGCTATTGTATAGCCAAATACACATGATTTGCTAGTGATTAAATTACCGGTTCAACTAGTTCACAAACACACACATGAGGCTTGATCTTGGTACAACAATAGTTAACCGGAAACTTTAGATTAGAAGTCTAGACTATCGATACTTGGGAGGAAGAAAGAACAATGAGAGTCTAATTATGCTTAGCCCAATATCCACCTTCTAGAAACTGGGGGTTATCTAGATGAGCTAGTATATTACAACGATGCAAGGATTACGTCCTTTTATATGTATAAATTAGGGTTCCGTGGGTAAAGCCATCGACCCTTTTCCATGCTAAAGATGAGGAAAGCACATGGGGGATTCATTTCCTTGTTTGCCTAGTATACTAAGTGAGCCTTATCTCCTCACATTGATTGATCCACAAACTGATCACCTCATTTTTACCTTTGTGCATCTGTCTTACATGTATTCTTGTCATCAAATTTTACAGAACACCGTGATTGTTTATTAGCAACCCATTATAGAGGGTGCACTAGGAAACATACCTACAATAGCTTTTTGTGACACTAATTCTCGTATGAGATACTTTGATGTTGGTATCCCCGCAAATAACAAAGGGTAGCACAACATTGGGTGTTTGTATTGGCTTTTAACAAGGATGGTTTTGCAGATGCGATGCATGATCAATCAGGTTGATTTGTTCTTCTACGGGAACCAGGGAGGTAAAGGAAGAAGCCAAAGAATTCCAACATTATTTTTAAATTTGTTACTGGTCACAAGATTCAGATGTTTTTGGTACCGCGAATTTCTTTTTGAGGTCGATATTGTTCAAGATTTATGAATGGTATACCAGGCAAATCCAGCTCATTTGCTGCTTTTGAATGTTCATATGATTCTTTAATGAATTAATTTAGTGACAATACATTTTAAGGTTGCTATGAGATATGAAGTTTGGAAACTAAATAAGCACTTTTAAATCCACAAGAAAAGTAGATTAACAAACAAGGAAGAAATAAAAACACCATCCAACCTGACTAAACAAGTAAAATACAATAAAAAAAAATATTTACAAAGATTCAAGTATTGTCAAAAACATCTGTACTTTTTTACTCTTCCTCTGTACTTGTACTAGGGTTTTGATGGTCTCGTGTATGCTTTTTTTATATTTTTACAAGGGTTGTTTGTTAACATACTTTTCTTTTCTTTTTTTAAAAGGGTTGTATATTGTCTTTATATAAGTCGCAGATACTTTTTTGTTTCTCTAATGGTATTATTTCTCTTACCATTTATTTGTGCTCAGCAGCAACCCACATCCTTTGGAGGGGAAGATTCTAGATTTTGTTGGCAAAACTCATTAAGGGAACATAATATCCCCATTAGTCACCCATTCTGCAAATCTATCCGAAAACCCACCTCTACCATCCTACAACAAAAAACAAATAATTTAACTTTCAACTTAACAAACAAAATAAATAAAGAAAAACTAACCTTCACGTTAGTAGCACATAACTCATTATCACTAGCAAAAGTGCACATCTCATTCACCACATTATCAGTCGATTGACCACCCATAGGCGACCCCACAAGTGTTGACCTGCACCCAAGAAATTAAGACTTACAGCTTCACGAATAAAAACTTGTTGTGTCAGACTTTAAAAAAAAAAAAATTACCTTTCATATGTTTCATCTTCACATGAATTTCCAGACGATGAAAGCCAATCAACATCAAGAAAATTTGAACAGTTGAAAGAATCCCTGTTGTAAAATATGCGATCACTGTTTGGGCTTTCTTTTATTAAATCACTTTCATGTAAAGATTCTGATTGTGTCTCTGATTCTTCATTTGTTTGTGTGATTCCAATAGCACTACTTCCTTCACAAAGTACGTTGCCATCATCAAATATCATGTTCCCAACAGATAACGACCTTTTAATCATCCTACATTTATAAATAAATAAATAAAAAAAAAAAAGTAAGCATCCAGATCTAACACCATACAATAATAATCTAAAAATTAAACAAATAGTACCTAGCTTTTTCCACAAAAAAGTTAGAACCTCGGCTTCCAACATCATAATGCTGATCTGAATCCAATTCCCATAGTGCAGGTTTACCTATTTGTGGCTGATAGTGTCCTAAAAATCTGCTCAAACAATAACTATGTTAATAATCATGGAGTTTAAATGTATAAATGTTGAAAAAAGTTAACTTACACATTAATGGCATCCTGCTTTTCACCATCCATGTAAGCATTACTGTAGTAACGCTGTAGAGTTCTAAAGAATTCCTGTGACTGAGTTGCTGCTTTCCATTGACCTCTTCTTTGACAAAATATCTAAGAAAAAAACACTTAATTAATTATATAAGATTATATGTAAACATGTATAAATGCAAAAGAGATTATTATTTATTGATCCATTACCTTGTTATGGGCTGCGGACCCGCCATATTGTAGTGCCAAAGTGTCGCCCATTTTTTCATAAACTTTCATTAAATCTTCTGCTAAATTGGAATCAAGCTCAATGACAGTGGTGTCTATGTATCCTATGGTGTGAAGTTGGCGGCCTAATGCAGCCCAACCGTATGCAAATTGAGCAACATTTGTTCGATCCAAACAGTCTATACAGTTTGTTCTTAAAACTCCTGTTTGATATTTAGGAGGTTTCAAACTAAAATCATCACTCTCTTGTGACATTGAATTTGGGATCACTTGACAGTAAAAGAAACCTGTTAGGTTCAATGCATAAGTTGCTACTTTCCCCAAAAGTGCCAGCACATTTGTAGATTTGTTTCTTGAATATTTGTTTAAATCCCAGTGAAGAAACTTTAATCGATTTTCCTCGGGTAAATCTTTATTAATTAATTCGATCGCATTAGCAAACTCCACTCGTAGGAGGGATTCTCGGGGTTTCTTTTCTTTCGTCTGCAATGATAATAAAGAAATTATAAGAATTAAAAAAAAAACAAATTTTTTTTAATCTTTATAGGTCAAATGAACACTTTTATAGTTACCTTGATAAGATTCAATATAATTATTGGATTTCCGTATCTTTTGACAAGATTCTCGAAGTGAAGTCTTGTGGCATTGTATGTTTGGTCCTTTTTTGACACTAGATAGGGAAGTAAATCAAGTAATTAGGGAAATGAAGATTGAAATCTTAGTTACTTAATTAAAAAAATTTAAGTACTCTTACATATGATATCGGGTTTAATATTTAGTCTTGAAGTTTCCTGTGACCAAAACAGGGGAATTGAACCCCGGTTTTGAACAACAGAGCTTATTTGCACAGGGCATCCTTCAGGGACATCTTCAAATACAATTTGTTCTGTTTCAACATCATTTGCAACACGACCTTTCTCATTTACACCTCGTTTCAAGTATCTATATAAAAAATAAAAATATATTTAACTTACAGAAAAAATAGAGGTTTACAAAGATGAAGAAAAAGGTAATCAGTCACATACCTGGTTCCAGCATAATGGCGAGACCTTCTAGCAATGAGGGTCAAGTTGAAGTCCTTTTCTGCTATTGAAAGTTTGACCTGTTTGAAGTAGCCATAAACTAGTGCTACTGTCCAGAGATTATTCTTCAACTGATTGTGAATCGAGCTAGTTAAGAACTCATTCCAAACAAACATTGTTTCATTAAGAAACTGCCCTTTATCGTGAGTAGATAGATTCTTTTGAAAAGTATGCATGATACGGTACGAGTAGCTGAAATAGAAGTCCTTTGTAAGATCCACTGAGCATAGAAGCTTCTTGTATCTATTCAATGAAACCAAACATTAAAACAAAGACTTGTAATGAGCAAAAAGATTTACATGTAGAATTGACAAAATACCTGTTTTCATTCTTGGAGTAAGCCACACTCGGTTGAACTGTAGAATTGGGAATTGGTAAGATCTCGCTTTTGGTAATACCGTATACTGCATGACCACAGATTACACCAATCTTCCTTCTTTTTGTAATGAGCAGCATGTAATAAGGTCCCAAAAACTTTATGAACCCTAAATCACAGAAAAGAATGGTGAGAAATGAGAACCAGAGATTATTAGATGTTGGAAAACATTAGAATAGAGCGTACCAACAATTCCATAACAAGTGGTAACAAATCTAAGCCCCCCTGTGGAGTTATTTCCATCGTGTATACGCTTTAGTAGCTCACAGCATTCAGTTTCTGTGTATGTTGTGGGATCTTCTGTGATATTTAGCTCGGCAGGTTCTGACCTGTCAATCTTTAATACTCTCCATGTTGATCTATCTTTACTCCGTCCAATCATGTAAAAGTTCTGTAAGAGGCAAAATTTTGTTAATAATTAACGATTCAGGTTGAATTACATAAGGATCTTATCAAGTTAAACAAAAGATAGATATAAAGAACTACGCATTAATTGCACAAAAAGGTTAACCTACAAACAGTTTAACTCGCGTGAACCGAAAAAAGGAAAAAAAGGACTGCCCTAGGTAAGCCACATAAAGGTTTTTGTCGGTGAACTAAAAAAGTTATTTGTTAGCTCCAAATATGCCCCATCAAGAACTGTTTTACTGCTCCGTTGATGAGCGTAATCTTATAAAATCTGGAATATTCTAATTACATGTTAACTAAATTTTAAGAAATTGATGGCCCAAAGCAGAAGATCATATAGTCCAAACAATAGTACTTAAAAGAGTTGGATTAGGGAGAAGACAGAGAAAATCATACCGAGCGAGTCTCGTAGAGTCTGAATTTTTGCAGATAGGCATTGCTGACTTTGGGGACCTCTGTGATCCAATCGTGTTGGTCATCCTTCGAAGCCATTGTTCCGGATCCCCGAGCCTCAGGCCCGGGCAATATCACGTAAACATACAAGTTGGAATAGATTTGGCGATGAACTAGGCAGCCAGAAACCCTAACCTTGGGATTCCATACATCATTCGCTGAAATTTAAAAACTTCAGAAATTACGATACGTAGACGAGTAGAACACTTAGGAATTCGGTAAACTGAATGGAGACAGCATACGATAAGTCTTTCCCGTAAAAGAGCTTCAAGAAAATGTCTGAAACAAAGATAAATGAAGATCCGGCAACGACGGAGGAGCAGACAGAAGAAAGAAATGGATTTGGAAGATGTGATGAGAGAAAGGAATGGAAGAAAGTTAATGTCCAAAAGCAGGTGGATAGATTTGAGTCGAGATCGAGAGAGAGAAAGAGAAGGAGAAAATCACAGCTCCGGCGACTGCATCCACATAAAATAAAAATGATACGAAAATTGAAATTATTGAGTTTTGTAGATTTAGAAGAGGAGGAAGAGGGTAAGCGTGTAGTTAATAGTAAAATGTCCAGGTTGATTGGTTTGCAAAAAAAATAAATTTATGACATGTGCCTCATGCGCCGTGTTTAATCTTTAGTCTTTTTCACATTAATGATTAAACAAACAAACATAGGTGTTGAGTATTATGTATCATTTAAGCTTGCATAATAGCAAAAATCAAATCAATTGTCAAAATAAATCCTAAATGTGAAAGCAAAGATCGCCATGTAACAACCATTAAACATTTAACTTTTTATTAAAATGAAAAAAAGCCTGATATTTTTTATTCAAAAACCATTTTCGTTCCTATTACTGGGATTTTATGTTCTCGTAACAAAATTGTAGCTATATATTGTTTCTTAATGGATGATTTTAGCGAAGAGCAAAAATCGAATTGCATATAGAAAAGTCAAAGAAAACGTATAATTGGAAACTGAAATTAAGCGGAACGACGTCTTTCCGATCGACGGCGAAAACCCCATCAAAAGAAGGTAATTTTCACTTTGAGATAATGTCATAAAAGCCCTTAATTTTGTAGAAATGTTCGGTTTTACCATTTTACGACTTTTGTGTTCACTAAACCCTAAACTTTGCAAAAAAAATCATTTTTACCTAAAACTTGTCAATTGAATTTCCCATAAAAACCCTTAAGTTTGCAATATTTTGTGTTTTTAGCCCAAGTATATTTTTTTCATATAATACCACCACCCACCAATATTTTCGGCGTTGTTAGACGTAACGCATGTCAAGACGAGTCACGGTGTGTCATGACGCGTTATGACATAAGTTTTTTTTGTGTGAGACTTGTTTGTTCTTGTTTGTTTTGTATTTCTTGATTGGACATTAAACTTTTGAGTTTTTGTTAAAATTTTGTTATTAGTTGTTGATAAAACACTTTAAAAAACAGATATGTTTGATATATATATCACGCATTGAAAAACGTATATTACCGTCATGACTCACAAAGTCACGCATTGAAAAACGTCATGACTCACAAAGTCGCGTAAAAGTTGAGGCTTGATATTACCGTCAAGTCAGGCTTCACGTCATTTGGAACTTTGTATATAACTATCAATAAGAGTATGAATAGTAAAACCTTTTAATTTTATCCGCATAAAAGAAATTCTAAATACGTTTTACATAAATAAACGCTAGCTTTTTTTTCTTTGCGAGTGATATACATTTTTTTTACGAAAAACTAGCTGAATAATACATTGTCATTGTAAAAAGGTTCAGTGTTGAGTTTCTTAAATTAGTAATATCCAGTCTAGTCTTTCAATCAATATTATAAAACTATCGAGTATGCTTGTAACTTCTGACTTTTGAAACACACAACTTATTATTGTTTTATTTCAAAATTCGAATAAGTTTTAGAAATTATTCGTAAAAGTACTTAATTGTTAAAAAGATGTGGTTGAAACATGAAACTAGTTATTCTTTTTGTTTTACATCATTGAATCATATATTAATATTAATACTTTATTGTCTTTTTCTGGATATAAATGAGAAAATTAAAAGCATGGAGAAGACGTGTCCACATGGCCATGGTAGGACTTTGAGAGGTCTAGCTGTGCATGGTGACGTGTCGTTGTTCGATTGTTGCTGCTGTCTCTTAGCTGTCATCATTTGCCAACTAGTATTACCTATTTTATCACACTTTTATCTTCACAACATGGTGACATGCTATCAAATAAAATTCATCTTCATCATATTTAAATCTTTATATGGCGACACCGAGATTGTAATTGATTATTTTTTTTTATGACTAAATAAATATGCAACAAAAACAAACTTTTAGTTCTTTTATAAGTAAAATAACAGCACCATCGTTTCTCTTTTAATCTAAAAGTAAAACTAAGACGGCAATAAACAATTCAAGTTTCGCTATCAATGGTGATGATTGCATACACGTTTTCTGCAGAAGAATAAATAAAAAAATTAATTTATTTCGATTTCTTTGTCAAGTATACATCAAAAAACTCCCACTGATAGTTATTATTATTTTTTGAACCGCAAAATGATAATTATTTGAAAAAAAACTTCAAAAAAATGATATTTATTTAGAAAAACAAACTTCAATAAATGTTATAAAGGATCATATAGTTACACATTTGTTAGAAAATAATCCAGAAGTCCACACATAGTTTCCTTTGAACAATTATATCCCGGAAGGCCAGAATCAAAATTCAATGATGCATTGGCATCGTTTTCATATTTATATTTTAAAATATTTAAATAATAAACTAGAAATGGGTCTCATCACAAAAACACGTGAAAATGGAGGGGAAAACAGGTTTTCTTCCATTACTTGCGCCTACCACAACGCCCACGTCTAAGATGCAATAATATTTGCAAAATCTTTTCTTGTATTTCTTTTTAGAACTGTCAATTTGTGACAAGTATGAGGAATTTGTTTGTTTTTAACAAAATATGTAGGATGTTTTATTTTTCAGTCATTATTGCAATTAGTTTATATTTTTTTGGAAGTTTTAGACTTTAGGCCAAAAAGGAACTAATTGATATGAAAATAAAACTTTGTTGACCTAACTGCTTAAAAAGTCTGTATTTGTACGAGTAGTCTAAATAATAATTAACGTAAAACAATATCACCAAAATATACAAGTCCTTTTCGTCTTTTATTTTTTATACAAACACGTCATCAAGTTACGGTGATTATTAAATATGTATGAATGAAACTTGGAAATTAAGAGACCAGCTCGATAGAGAAGAGATTGCCGGAGAAACAACCGGCGAACTTTGGAAAAACAAAAACGGCGATAATGATGTCAACGTTGAAATCATGGAAAAATCTTCATCGCGAAAAGAGCCAAAACATCGTTGGTTACGGTCCGTTTCGCGCATGATGACGGCAAAATTAGTTCAAATTCAGGAATTAAATATAACTAGTTTTGGACTGGCCGCGCGATGCTGCGGAAGCCCGGTATATTGAAAAACGTAGCTCGACAAAAAACAAATTATATAAGGGGCGAAAAATGTAACTTTAAAATATAATAAGGGACCGGTATCGTAACTTACGAAATATCAATAATATAATTTTATAATAAATAGGGATGAAAAGAATTAATTTGAAATTAGTTGAGGGGAAAAAATGTAAATATAAAAGTTTCCTATAAAAAGAATGAAAATTGCTATTTCCAAATAAAAGCTTATTTGAAACTTGTATCATATGTTATAAGAATAATACTATGATCTGAATTTAGTAGTTATGGATCTGAAAATAGCAGGTACCAATTGAATAGGATAAAGCTCTCACAAACTCGTTTTCGTAATTAATATATATATAATACTAATTAGATTAAAAAACCTAAAGGACCCAGACGTAATGGACCCGAGCAAGAGAAGTGCCCAACATAAACCATGTTGGGCTTAAAACACAATTTGTGCCCAATTCAAAAGAAGACACGCCTAAAAGGCTAAAACCATGATACCATGTTTGTTGGTCATATTTTCGGTAAATTTGTTATAAAAGTAATATATATATATATATATATATATATATATATATATATATATATATATATATATATATATATATATATATATATATATATATATATATATATATATATATACGCATTGGTCACAAACACAATCGAATTGCTTTCTATGTTTTTTTTATGAGAGGTTGTATATCTTCCTATTAAAATTTTCTACCCATCTTCATACTCACTAGATTAATACAATTGTCAAAAACAAGGGATTCGATTAAGAGAGAGGATTAGTGGATTCCACATTACGTTATTTAGTAGGTAGGAAGATGAAGTAGGAAAATTTAGTATGAATAAATACAATTCATTTTTTTATGCAGGTTGATTGTCACATTCATAGGAGTCAATATCTTTTTTTAATATCTATTTACAAATAATACATTTATTGAAAAATCATGATAAATATATATATATATATAGGTTTTGATTCTCTAAATAGAATGCAATATTTGATTTAATATATATCTGAAAGCCTTATATAACATGTATTGTTGATTATGTCATGTTAATAAATTGTAAAAGTTGAATTTGGTTGGCTTTATATGTAAGAACCCGCAAAAGTTGTAAAAGGGTAAAATGGTCTTTTGACACATTATAAGACCATTATGTAAAATAATATGTTGTTGTGAGATAAGAATGTAAGAAATAAAAGTTTATGTAAAAATTTGGAGTTTTACCGCGTGAATAGTGAAATTTGGCCGAAAAGGGCAAAACGGTCATTTGTCATGGAAATGACCATTATGTCAAGAAATTGTATTAAGGAGCTAAATTGGTAACTAATAGAACTTGGGTTGCAAGATTTTGGGTCATAGGACCATTTTTGAACAAAAGATGGAAGTTAAGGACTAAAATGAAAATATTTTATAAAAATTAAATATATATATATATATATATATATATATATATATATATATATATATATATATATATATATATATATATATATATATATATATATGAGAAGATATTATATCTCTCATTTACTGGAACTTGGAAGCAGCCTCTAGAATTCTCCAGAGAGAGAGCACGGAAAGAACGAAGGACTTGATCATCTTGCAAAGGAATTGAAGCAAAACACTTGGAATTAGTGATTCCAAGCCTAGAGAGGTAAGAATTCTAAGCTTTAAACTCAAAATCTTGAGCGGGGATTATGTCTTGATTTCTGAATTTTCCAGAAATCATGATTCTAATGTAATCATCTAACCTATCTTGCTCAAAATAATCAAGTAAACATGTTCTAGTAATTGAATATGTTGAAAAATCAAGAAAAGATGATTTTAGTTCAAGAACACCAAGCCACGGGTTTGGATGAACAAGTGGTTTTGGTGAGTCTAATAGGTTAGAAATGGTGACAGGAACTTGTAGTAGTTGTTAATTGGATGAAAATGAAGCTTTGATGCAAAAATAATGAAATGGGTTTTTTTAGCTCAAGAACCCTAGAAATGGGTTTATGAGTTGGAACTGATTTCATATGATTCTAATGGTTTTGTTAAGCCAAAAATGTCATAAGTGAAGTAAGAAATCAGTTTCAAGCCTTAAAAATTCCATAAAACGATTTTTGGTGAAAAATGGTGTTTTTCGGAAGAATTTTCAAGATTATAAGAAAGATTTGATGATTTTGAAGTTTAAAACTAAGTATAAGTTGGTATTTAGGGCCTGGAAATGACCCTAAACCAATTAAGTTAAGAATTAAGAGCTTAATGGGGTGAATAGTGGAACTGCAGTTTGGAAAATCGTCATTTAAGGCAATATACTTTGCCTTCGAGTCGCGACCAGGTAGTGGTCGAGTCGCGAGGCGGCTTGGAGTCGCGACCAGGTAGTGGTCGAGTCGCGAGGCGGCGCCAGCAGAAACATGCAGTTTTTGCATTGAGTCTCCTGCCAAGTTCAATTTGATTTTGAGATTTGGTTCAAAACTTGTCCGTTTGACCTCAAATTTTAAACATAGGTCTATTATGGCCTAAGACTTCATGAAAATTTGTCGGAACCGAAATACGACCTCCCGAGGGTACTGTAGCAAAATACGCGTATTTCGGAGAAAATTATAATATGAGTATTTAAGGTTATACATTTGTTATGACCTGTAGTTGTGTCATATGAGACTCTTAAGTTATAGAGTCAGATGTAGTATGTATTAATTGAGTAAATATATATAATACTTATATAGGTGGTGCCTCAAATACCATTGAGCACGGGAAAGGAAAAGGAGTACGTGAAGCTTAGTAAACCATAGCAAAATCAATGTGAGTTTTATGAGGATTTCTCTAGTACATAGCAAAATGATATTTTCAGAAAATGAGATTTCCAAATATTTTCAAATACTATAGTTTGGAAATAGTTTTGAAAGTAGCTCTATGAGCTAAGTGTTTAAAAGAGATTTTAAAGAAGTTCAGTTTTTAAAGAAGTATAGTTTGTAAAGTTTTGAAAGAAGCTCCATATGAGAGCTAAGATATTGAATTTAGTTTTGAAATTATTTTTGATTATGAGTTTAAAAGTTTATGAGTTTGAGTTTATTATAAATTGTGTCCCATTTGACCAATTTGAGATGTAATGAAGAAAGTAATGAGATAAGAACTAAAGCAAAGAAAGTAATAAGAGTCAGTTGTCCGGACTAGGATCACCCACATAATCGGGAGATCTGAAGACACTACTGGGGTGGTACCTCCCGTCGCGAAGTAGTTGTCTAGCTTAGCATAACCTTGTGCTTGGATCTGTTCCAAGTCACGAAGGGGAGACAGAGATAGCATAACCTTGCGGGTGGATCTGTTCTGTCCCGCGAAGGGGAGTTAGTAGAATGAATTAAATTAAATTAATTCATAAGTTTCAGTTGGTCACAAGTAAAAGAGAAAGAAAGCAGTTAAAGAAAGAAAGCAGTTTTAAAGAAACAAATTAGTTTTAAGAAAGAAAACAGTTTTGAGAAAAGAAGCAGTTTTTGCGAAAGAAAGTATTTTGAAGTTTTGAAAATAGAGAAGAAAATAGATTTATTGTAAAAATAAGTTTTAAGCAGTTTACTTGTTTATATTTCAAGTTGAGCAGGAAAGTTTTGGGTCTAAAACCCATATTACTCACAAGACTTTATGTCTCACGTATTATTTTTTTAAAATGCTATGTACTTAGGTGAAAGGAGCAGGAGTTGAAGTTGGGACCAGTGTAAGATACAGATAAGTTTGAATTATGGTTTGTGTATTGAGTCTGTCATACCCCTTGAGAGTAAAAGTTTGTAAAATTTATGTAAAAAAAATTAAGTGACTTTTTCATAGTCACGCTTTGAAGATATTTTGTAATATGAACTGTATCAAACTACGGTTTGAGAAAGGGTTGTTACAGTTTTGGTATCAGAGCCATAGTTTAAGCGAACTAGGTGTCAGTACTTGAACCTAGACTTAAACTATGTGAGAGTTAAAGAGAGTACATACTTGGGTATGATGTAGAAAGTAAGTAGAAATGGGAGTAAATTCTTAACAGTGGAACATGAGTTCTGGTGGTAAACTGGAAGCAAATGTGTATAGGTGGTTATAATAATATGGGCCCGTACTATCATAATCACAGGATATACATTTGAGTTTGGTGGAACCACACAGGAATCATGTGAAGCTGTAAGGGATAAGTGTAAGAGGTTTGAGGGGTATAGGTTCAGTATACCTATGTAAGAAAATTAAGTATGACTGGAAATACTTCAGCATAAAAGAAAAAGTGTTAAAGATGAAGTAACAAGTATGAAGTATGTAGTGGGGAAAACACCATATCTTACATGAATCAGCATGAAGTATATGTAATAAAACATAAGAAAGTATGAGTGAAGAGTACTGAAAATAAGATGACAAGTATGAAAGGAACCAGTAAAAGAGACATGACCAAAATGTATAAAGGTATTGAAAACTCTAATGGAAGTAATGAAGTATATAGTACAAATATAAAAGAAATAGTATAACTGAAAATTCTGTTGTCTAACGGAAACGAATTATGATTATGGAATAAAAAAAAATAATAATAAGAGTAATGTCACTACAGTGACCAAAGAAAGAAATATTGGAAAAGAATGTGAATACAGATATATGAATGATATTCATATAAGAAAGAAAAATGAAGCATTTAAGCAGAAAAAAAAAGAGAAACGAACCGGGTTTGTAATCGTAGACAAACCCAAAAGAGGTATAAAAGGGTACAGAATAAATATTGAGAAGTAGTATGATGTGTTGTTCATGGACAACCAAGAGATTAAGGTATGTACATAATAATAATAATAATAATAAGTTGTGATTAAATATGTTAATATAAAATGAAAGCAAAATACTTAACTAAGTATTAGATAAGGAATCAAGGACAAAAATGAAAGTGTAAGAAATCGGAAGTCGTGACTTCCAAACTCGAAAGTAATATGACAAGTAAAGACATTTAATAGATGGAGCAAATACTAAGTATGAAGTGTACTATAATGAGTAACAAAGCAAAGTAAGTTACCTGAAAAAAAATTGTTAAAGACTATGAGCAAGTTGCATTGTAATAATGCAAGAGAATGAGTTTAGAAATGGAGATTGAATGCCTAATCAAGTGTTAGGCGAAAAGTTAAAGATAAGACAGACAACGATGATAATGAGAAGAATATAAAGACAGTTATCAAAGAAATGGTCATTTGAAATCAGATTTAGTGACCATATAAATTATAAATAAGAAGAACTGTGAATGATAAAAGGATAACTGAAAGAATGTGAGAAAAAAAATGACTGAGAGTCATAAATAATATGAGATAAAGAATAAAAGCGAATATCCAGATAAGTATTAGACAAAGAGTCAAATATGAAATAAGAACTAAAATAAAGAGACAAGAAGTTACTATCTCTAAGCGGAAGTAACGGGTAAAAGTAGCCAAAGATTAGAGAAATGGTCAGTACATGGCTAGTAATTATGGAACATAAGAAAGTGTATAGTGTATATCGCTTTAAGATACATAAAAGTAAAGAGAGTAAAGAAATGAAGCTTAAATAAAAGAACAATGCAATGTGTTGGGCATATAGCCTTATGACACATAAAGAGAAATGGTAAAAAGTATAATAAAAGAAATTTTGGGTATCCAATCTAGGAAGTTTACAAGTAAAATATATGAGACATAGAGACTAAATGTTTATGAAAAATGGTGGTAATCTGTAAGATTATGAAAATATTGTATGCTTAATAAATATAATGAGATAAAACAAGTAATTGTTGAGTCAGAAATGCCAATCTTTATTGAAATGTTGTTATGATGCAGTCAGGATAAAAAGAGAAGTAAAAGTTATTTTTGACATTAGCCATAGCAAGTAAAGAGTAAGTAAGAGATAGAGTGCTAAACTAAACATTAGTGTGAGAAATAAGAACTACAAGAAAATACTAAAACATAAGTAATAATATGAGAATGGTACATGGGGTACCTAAGAAGATAAGAAGTGTACTCATAAGAGTACTGTAAGAAAGCTGAGCAATAAAAAGGACAAGATTATATTAGAAAGAATAATGAGTAAAAGAGATTGAAATCTCATAAATTATAAAGGAGGATGAAAGAAGTATCTAGATCGATAATATGTCGAAATGGGAAAATAATACAAGTAAAGACTGATATAAGACATGTATTGATAAAAGTAATACATGTAAGTAACGAAACGATAAAGGTAATAACCTCATGTGAATGTATGAAAACTAGTAGTAAAGGCAAAGAAAAGCTTTAGTAGTAATAATATCAATACCTTTGATAAAAAGGGTTTTGTCCATAAAAAAAATAATAAAGATAGAAAATTCTTTGAGAATCAAAGGTAAATGATAAGACAAAAGAAGCAAGAGCAATGATTGACTTTTGAAGAGTCAATTGTTCTAGTATATGTAGATATTAGAAGTTGTAAAACTTCTAAAGAAATGCATAAAGGTAAAGTGGATGGATATCATGTAAAAATATATATGTATATGAGATTTAAGTCTAATGACAAGAAAGAAGTAATTAGAAATGTAGATTGACTTTTGGAAAGTCAATTTTCTATAATAAAGTATGAAGTGATAGAGTCTCTATAAGAAAAGAGAGAAAGTAAAAAAAAAATATGAAATTTACTCAATAAGAAGAATAAGAAAAAGCTTTCGTGTAATACCTTAATTTTAAATTATAGAATAATTATGTTAAATATATATTTATACGAGATTAGATGAGTTAAAACGTGAGTTACGATGTTTAAAAGTTAATCAAAGAAAAGTAGGATGTTAAAAGAGATAAAAGAAACAAAAGAAATTGGTTTAAGTGCAACCCGGGTCGTGTAATTGAGTCCGGGTCGTGTTTGACTGGAACCCGGGTCGGGTCGATTAAACCGGAGCGGGTTACGGCGGAATCAAAGCGGAATTTAGCGTATCAAAACCCGGGGCGGGTTGAGCAGCCCGGGTCGGGTTGCGGGTAAAAACCCGGGGCGGGTTTGACAGCCCGGGGCAGGTTCTGCGCAGGGTATAAATACCCATTTCTCCTTTCCATTTTCATTTACGAACAACAAACCACTTAGGGCGATTTTTGAGAGCTGATGTGCGATTTTTGAGCTTTGAAATTTGAGGTTTAACGTGGGAAAAAGCTTGGTAAGTCGGATTTAATACTTGAGTTTCGTTCTTGAGTTCTTGAATTGAGTTTTGTATATCTTGAGTTCTAGGGTTCCAAAACCCTAATTGCCAAATCCGATTTTCTGCTTTGAAGTAGCTCATTTATTGTTAATAGATAGTTAATATGTGTCGTGTTGAGTCTCTATTATGGTTATTGTCAAATTCCTACGGTTGATTTGGTAAGAAACCGCAAAAATTGGGAGTTATGAGTAAATAGTGTATGATGTTCATAGATTGTGATCTTGTTAGCTATTAGTTCTTGATCTAATGAGTTAGATGTGGTTAAATTGTTATGAGAATGTTGAAGTATGATATGTGATGTTGTTTTGAGCAGATACACATAGGAGGGAAGGAGATACACGAGGCACGGGTGGACCACGGACTGATCAGACATCAGGTGAGTGGTTATAATTCATTCTAAATAGTTTGATTATAACTAAATTGACTTATTGTACATCTTAATTGGTTGAGATAACCAATTAACCTGACTTAAACAAGATTGAGAATTTCTTGTTGATGTGATTGCTTAGCTTGGTTGAATACATTCAATGACTGAGATAGTCATTGAAAAAGAGATATGTGATTTAAATTTTGGAAATTTTGATAACTATTAGATTGATTTCTAAATCTTGATATATTTTCTCACTGAGCTTAATTAGCTCATAAAAGTAGTTATATGATCTGTGTTATAGGTGACAGGGGTAAGAAGATAGCAGAGGGATGATTGCATGGATATGGGACTAGACTTGAACTGTTTGTAAACCTGAATACACTTTTTGTATAGTTTTGTAAACGGTCTTTTGTAAACCAGTTTTTGGGACCTGTTGTTTAAAAGTACTTGTTCTTGATTTCTACTTGTACTTTTGTTGCTTAATCTTGATTATACCATGATCACTGTGTTTATTTTTGAGTGATTATGATGTAATCCAGAGATAAGAAACTGGGTGTTACAAGTTGGTATCAGAGCAAGAGTTTGAGTGAATTAGACTTTAAAGAGTAAACTCTAAACTCAAACTATTAAAGAGAAGTCCCATCTTGTCCTTATGTAATCATTCTTTAAAACATACATTATGAGTATGTGTGTTATTTCGAGAATTTTGATGAGATATGTGATACGAAAAGAGTATTGAGATAAACGAGATTATAACGAGTTAAATTTCTTTTCAGCCTCATTATGAGTTCTGGAAAGGAGAAAGAGGGAGGTGATCACCGAGATGAGCATTCGGGATCACAAGATCAAAGACTGGGGCCCCAGTCTGAAGGCGAGAGACCGCCTGAGTTAACAACATCACTACAAGAGTTGATTGCTGCAGAGGTAGCAAAAGCAGTTAAAAGTTTATTGCCTACCCTAGTGAGACCTCAGACGGAGGTGACAAATAGAAATGATCGAGATCGACCTCCTATCACACCTGTGGTTGGGGAGAGACAGAGAGAGCCGGTTATTATACCTACTAAAATCGGAGGGTCGGGCGAACTAAAGGGTTGCAGTTATGAGACGTTCCGCAAATGCAAACCGAATGATTTCTTCGGTACTGATGATCCTGTTATTGCACGAAATTGGTTGACACATATTGAGAAAGTTTTTCGTACGAGTAAGTGTGCGGAGAAAGATAAAGTTGAGTATGCTACAAATTGTTTACACAAAGATGCTCAATTCTGGTGGGAGAACATAAACCTCGATATAGAGAAAGGATTGGAACCAGAACCAACTTGGGAGGAGTTCAAAATGAAGTTTATGAAGGAGTATTGTTCAAATACTGCAATGAAAAGTTTGGAAGAAGATTTTCTGAGATTGCAGCAGGGAACGCGGTCAGTACAGGAGTATACGACAGAGTTCAATGAGAAAGCCAGATTTGCTGCTCATCAGGTGGATACTGAAGAAAGAAAGATTGATAGGTATCTGTGGGGATTGAGGACCCAGATACGAGAGTTTTTACAGAGTTCCAGTTTTACAACTTATCAGCAGATCGTTGAGGCAGCTAAATCTCGAGAAAAAGAACTGCGGAGGCAAGATAGTGAAAGGAAGGGGGACCAAGGAAGCAGAGGCCAGAAGAGGAAGTGGGAAGGAAGACCTGAGGGTAGTTCTCAAAAGCAGCCAGTTCCGAGTTATCAATATCGAGGTGATCCAAGAAAAACTGAGAACAAGTGGTGTGATAAATGCCGTCGAAAACATGCTGGAAATTGTGATACGAGCACCCCGTCTCTTATGTGTTATCAATGCGGGAAGACAGGGCATATGGCTCGAGATTGTTTGGAGAAAAATCGTGTGTGTTTCAATTGTGGGGAAAGTGGTCATATTCGCCCGGATTGCCCAAAGTCGAGAACTGATTCACGTCGTGAGACTCCGAGGGCGGGACGAAGTGATAATCGGGGCGATAGACGAGATAGAGGCGGTGGGAATGTTAGAACTCGAGCTTTCCAGATGACCGTGGAAGAGGCTAGAGAGCGACCAGATGTGATTACAGGTATTTTTAGCCTGAACTCTCTTCGAGCTCGTATGGTGTTTGACTCTGGTGCATCAATTTCTTTCATATCTGTACCTTTCGCGTCTCGAATTAATGTACCGGTGTCTAAAATGAGTGAGAGCTTAATAGTTGATATTGTTGACGGGAGAGATGTTATAGTGAATACTCAATATATAAATTGTCGGCTTGAAATCAATGGGATTTCTTTCCTTATTGATTTGAAGCCGATGAATACTCGTGCATTTGATGTAATAGTTGGAATGGACTGGTTAGATAATAATATGGCAAATATGGATTGTCATGGAAAGATTATTTCCGTGAGAATTCCGAGCGGGTCGCAGACGTTAATACGAGGTGAACGCCGTTTTCAACATATTCCGGTTGTATCTTTCGCGAGAGCGCGAAGGTATACCGAAAGAGGTGCTCTTTTGTTTATGGCACATGTTGCCCCAATTTAAACCGAACATCCCACTGTGAAGGATGTTGAGATAGTGAGAGATTTTGCTGATGTTTTTCCTGACGATCTTCCGGGCTTACCGCCAAATCGTCAATTGGAGTTTGTTATTGATTTAGTTCCTGGAGCTAAACCGATAGCTCGAGCACCCTATCGATTGGCGCCGTCCGAGATGGAGGAGTTAAAGAAACAATTACAAGAACTTTTGGATCGCGGTTTTATTCGTCTGAGCTCGTCTCCGTGGGGTGCGCCGATACTGTTTGTTCGAAAGAAGGATGGTTCTATGCGTATGTGCATAGACTATCGCGAGTTAAACAATATTACTGTGAAGAATCGTTATCCCTTACCGAGAATAGACGATTTGTTAGATCAATTGGAGGGAGCGGTATATTTTTCAAAAATCGATTTGAGATCGGGATATCATCAGCTAAGAGTAAGAGAATTTGACGTCCCGAAGACAGCATTTCGCACCCGGTACGGTCATTATGAGTTTTTAGTAATGCCGTTCGGTTTGACGAATGCCCCAGTGGCTTTTATGGATCTGATGAATCGAGCTTGCCATCCATTTTTAGACAAGTTCGTAATAGTGTTTATTGACGATATTTTGATTTATTCCAAGAGTTGGGAGGAGCACAAACAACATTTACAATTGATTCTAAATCTTCTTCGTAAAGAAAAATTGTATGCAAAATTTTCGAAGTGCGAGTTTTGGATGCAAGAGATCCAGTTCCTTGGTCATGTGATAAATAGAGAAGGAGTTAAAGTGGACCCTGCCAAGATAGAAGCAGTAATGAGTTGGGCACCACCCAAAAATCCGACTGAGGTTCGGAGCTTTTTGGGACTAGCTGGCTATTACCGACGATTTATTGAGAAATTTTCGAGTATTGCCTTGCCCTTAACAAAGCTGACCAGAAAGATAGAGAAGTTTGTCTGGGCTGAAGCACAACAAGAAGCTTTTGAAAAACTGAGACAGGCATTATGCGAAGCTCCGGTGTTAGCTTTACCTCAAGGTGTGGAAGACTTTGTCCTTTTTACCGATGCTTCACAGATCGGTCTTGGATGTGTATTAATGCAAAGGGGACGAGTAATTGCGTATTTGTCTCGACAGCTGAAGCCTCATGAGCAAACTTATCCAGTACACGATTTGGAGTTAGCCGCCATTGTTTTTGCACTAAAAATCTGGCGACATTACCTTTATGGTGTGAAGTTCCAGATATATTCAGATCATAAGAGTTTAAAATATCTGTTTGATCAAAAAGAGCTGAATATGAGACAACGAAGATGGATGGATCTTTTGAAAGATTATGAGTGTGAAATACTTTACCATCCTGGTAAAGCAAATGTAGTGGCAGATGCGTTAAGCCGAAAAGAACCGCCTATTCGAATCGTTTCAGCTCGAATGGGAGTGGTTAGTAAATTACCAGAAATGATTCAACGTGCCCAGAGAGAAGCCAATGACATGAAGAGTGAGAGAATGGTTGGCTATGTAGATAAACTAGTTGAAAATGCACAAGGAGTAAAGATTTTTCAGGGACGAGTGTGGGTCCCAAAACACGGAGACACGAGACAGCTGTTACTTGAAGATGCACATTGTACACGGTATTCAATCCATCCAGGTAGTACAAAGATGTATAGAAGTTTAAAGCCATTTTACTGGTGGCCGGGAATGAAACGTGATGTTGGGAGATATGTGGAGAAGTGTCTGACTTGTTTACAAGTCAAGGCAAATCATCAGAGACCATACGGGTTAGTTCAACCACTACCTGTACCGAAGAAAAAGTGGGATGAGATTTCTATGGACTTTATCACCAAATTACCCCGAACTCCACGAGGGTTCGATTCAATATGGGTAATAGTTGATAGATTGACTAAATCAGCACAGTTTATTCCTATACGAGAAGATTACCAAGCGTCCAAATTAGCAGAGATCTATGTTAGAGAGGTGATGAGACGACACGGAGTACCAACCTCTATAGTCTCCGATCGCGACAGTCGTTTTACTTCTCATTTTTGGCAAAGTTTTCAAAAACATTTGGGAACTAAAGCCTTAATGAGTACGGCTTATCATCCGCAGACTGATGGTCAAACCGAGAGAACTATTCAGACGTTAGAAGATATGCTTAGAGCTTCGGTGATTGATTTTGGAGGTAGTTGGGACGATCATCTACCTTTAGCTGAATTTACATATAACAACACCTATCATTCCAGCATACAGATGGCACCTTTTGAAGCTTTATATGGTGCACCGTGTCGAACACCAACTTGCTGGACAGAGATGGGAGAGAAACCATTGGCGGGACCAGAAATTGTAGCTGAAACTGAAGAAAAGATACAAAGCATTCGTGAGCATATGCGAGTAGCTCAAAACCGCCAAAAACAATATGCAGACAAGAGAAGAAAGCCATTAGAGTTCCAAGTTGGAGACATGGTGATGTTAAAAGTGTCCCCGTGGAAAGGAGTAATTCGTTTTGGTAAAAGAGGGAAGTTGAGCCCGAGATTTATCGGACCCTTTCAAGTCTTGGAAAGGATTGGAGCAGTTGCATACAAACTTGAACTTCCTGATGAGTTACGAGGTATTCACAATGTGTTACACGTGTCACACCTTAGAAAAACATTACATGATAAAGCTATACAAATACCTTTGGCCGGAGTTCAGTTAGACGAGAAACTGAGATATCAAGAGATGCCGGAAAGAATCTTAGACAAAAAGATCAAAAAGTTGCGAAATAAAGAGATTGGCGTGGTCAAGGTACAATGGCGACATCATAGAGGAACCGATGTCACTTGGGAAGCCGAAGAAGAGATGCGGTCAAAGTATCCCTTTCTGTTTCAAGAGATTCCGAGGACGGAATCTTCTGAAGGGGGTAAGAATTTGTAATACCTTAATTTTAAATTATAGAATAATTATGTTAAATATATATTTATACGAGATTAGATGAGTTAAAACGTGAGTTACGATGTTTAAAAGTTAATCAAAGAAAAGTAGGATGTTAAAAGAGATAAAAGAAACAAAAGAAATTGGTTTAAGTGCAACCCGGGTCGTGTAATTGAGCCCGGGTCGTGTTTGACTGGAACCCGGGTCGGGTCGATTAAACCGGAGCGGGTTACGGCGGAATCAAAGCGGAATTTAGCGTATCAAAACCCGGGGCGGGTTGAGCAGCCCGGGTCGGGTTGCGGGTAAAAACCCGGGGCGGGTTCTGCGCAGGGTATAAATACTCATTTCTCCTTTCCATTTTCATTTACGAACAACAAACCACTTAGGGCGATTTTTGAGAGCTGATGTGCGATTTTTGAGCTTTGAAATTGGAGGTTTAACGTGGGAAAAAGCTTGGTAAGTCGGATTTAATACTTGAGTTTCGTTCTTGAGTTCTTGAATTGAGTTTTGTATATCTTGAGTTCTAGGGTTCCAAAACCCTAATTGCCAAATCCGATTTTCTGCTTTGAAGTAGCTCATTTATTGTTAATAGATAGTTAATATGTGTCGTGTTGAGTCTCTATTATGGTTATTGTCAAATTCCTACGGTTGATTTGGTAAGAAACCGCAAAAATTGGGAGTTATGAGTAAATAGTGTATGATGTTCATAGATTGTGATCTTGTTAGCTATTAGTTCTTGATCTAATGAGTTAGATGTGGTTAAATTGTTATGAGAATGTTGAAGTATGATATGTGATGTTGTTTTGAGCAGATACACATAGGAGGGAAGGAGATACACGAGGCACGGGTGGACCACGGACTGATCAGACATCAGGTGAGTGGTTATAATTCATTCTAAATAGTTTGATTATAACTAAATTGACTTATTGTACATCTTAATTGGTTGAGATAACCAATTAACCTAACTTAAACAAGATTGAGAATTTCTTGTTGATGTGATTGCTTAGCTTGGTTGAATACATTCAATGACTGAGATAGTCATTGAAAAAGAGATATGTGATTTAAATTTTGGAAATTTTGATAACTATTAGATTGATTTCTAAATCTTGATATATTTTCTCACTGAGCTTAATTAGCTCATAAAAGTAGTTATATGATCTGTGTTATAGGTGACAGGGGTAAGAAGATAGCAGAGGGATGATTGCATGGATATGGGACTAGACTTGAACTGTTTGTAAACCTGAATACACTTTTTGTATAGTTTTGTAAACGGTCTTTTGTAAACCAGTTTTTGGGACCTGTTGTTTAAAAGTACTTGTTCTTGATTTCTACTTGTACTTTTGTTGCTTAATCTTGATTATACCATGATCACTGTGTTTATTTTTGAGTGATTATGATGTAATCCAGAGATAAGAAACTGGGTGTTACATTTCGTTACATTAAAAGAGAAGTTGGGTAACACACTTGCCCTTTCGTTATCAGATGGGACAGAAGATTTTGAAGTATACAGCGATGCCTCACATAGAGGGCTTGGCTGTATGTTGATGCAGAGGGGGAAGGTTATAGCCTATGCTTCCAGATAGTTGAAAGCCCTAGAAACAAAGTATATTACCCATGATATAGAGCTTGCAGCGATTGTATTTGCCTTGAAAATTTAGAAGCATTACCTGTATGGTACAAAGCGCAGGCTATTCACTGATCACAAGAGTTTGCAGTATGTGTTCACTCAAAAAGAGTTGAACATGAGACAGAGAAGATAGTTAGAGTTGATCAGCGACTAGGATTGCGAGATTGTATACCATCCAGGTAAAGCGAACGTAGTAGCAGATGCATTGAGTAAAAAAGTTCCTGAGAAAAGAATCAAGGCAAGATCGATGCAAATAGAACTAGTGTCCAGTATTGTAGAGCAGATCAAAACAGTCAACAAAGAGTTGAAGAGAGCGAAGATTTGAAAGATGTGAAACAAGGAAAAGACATGCAGTTTGAAATACATAGTTAAGGGTTAAAGACTTTTAGAGCCCGCATTTAAGTGCCGAAAGCAGAGGGTTTAAGGAAGTTGATTTTAGGAGAGTCGCATATGTCAAAGTATTCCATACATCCAGGGAGTACCAAAACTTATCAAGATCTAAAGAGACAGTATTGGTGGCCTGGAATGAAGAAGAGGATAGCTAAGTACATCTCCAAGTGTGTCATTTGTGCACAAGTCAAGGCGGAACATCAAGTCCCGCATGGAGATGCTCAGTCATTGCACATTCCAGCCGGAAAGTGGGAAGATGTAACCATGAATTTTATCGTTGATTACCAAGAACGAGAAGAGGTTATGATTGTATATGGGTCATAGTGGACCGATTGACTAAGAGTGCACTATTTCTAGCCATAAAAGAAATTACCCCATTGGAGAAGTTAGCCCAGTTGTACATAGATGAAGTGTTAAGAAGATATGGTGCACCGTTGTCCATCGTGTTAGACAGAGACCCCAGATTTACCTCTAACTTTTGGAGAGTCTTACAAGAGAAAATGGGGATGAGAATTCAGCTAAGTGCAGCATATCATCCACAAACGGATGGTCAGAGTGAGCGAACAATCCAGATAGTTGAAGACATGTTATGATCATGTGTGATGGATTTTGGGGGCAGCTAGGATGAACACTTGCCACTAGTGGAGTTTGCATATAACAACAGCTACCATTCTAGCATTAAAATGCCACCCTTTGAGGCATTGTATGGTAGAAAATGTAGAACCCCTTTATGCTGGTTGGAGGCGGGTGAGACTAAGCTTACAGGACCAGAGATTGTTAGAGTGACCAATGAGAAGATTGGAGTGATTCAAGCTAACATGAAAGCAGCACAAGACCGACAGAAGAGTTACTCCAATTTAAAGAAAAGACCGTATGATTTGCAAGAAGGTGATTTAGTGATGATAAAAGTGTCGCCATGGAAGGGCGTAGTCAGATTTGGTAAAAGAGGAAAGTTGAGTCCAAGATACATTGGACCTTTTAGAATTCTGAAGAGAGTTGGATTGCAAGCATTCAAGCTGGAGTTACCATCAGAACTCAGTGGAATACATGATACCTTTCATGTATGCTACATGAAGAAGTATTTTGGAAAGGAAGAGTTAGTGATACCGTATACAGACTTGAGGGTGGAGACCCCAAGCAGATTGATTGAAGAACCTAAAGCAATTCTAGAAATGCAGACTAAGAAGTTAAGGAATAAGGATATTGACATTGTACTAGTCAAGTGGAAGCAGCCGTTAAGGTCAAACCTAACTTGGGAGACATTGGAAGAAATGAAGAGAAGGTATCCAAATGTTACAGATTTCGAAAAGATTCCGAGGACGGAATCCGCTTAAGGAGGGGTGACTGTAAGAACCCGCAAAAGTTGTAAAAGGGTAAAATGGTCTTTTGACACATTATAAGACCATTATGTAAAATAATATGTTGTTGTGAGATAAGAATGTAAGAAATAAAAGTTTATGTAAAAATTTGGAGTTTTACCGCGTGAATAGTGAAATTTGGCCGAAAAAGGCAAAACGGTCATTTGTCATGGAAATGACCATTATGTCAAGAAATTGTATTAAGGAGCTAAATTGGTAACTAATAGAACTTGGGTTGCAAGATTTTGGGTCATAGGACCATTTTTGAACAAAACATGGAAGTTAAGGACTAAAATGAAAATATTTTATAAAAATTATATATATATATATATATATATATATATATATATATATATATATATATATATATATATATATATATATGAGAAGATATTATATCTCTCATTTACTGGAACTTGGAAGCAGCCTCTAGAATTCTCCAGAGAGAGAGCACGGAAAGAACGAAGGACTTGATCATCTTGCAAAGGAATTGAAGCAAAACACTTGGAATTAGTGATTCCAAGCCTAGAGAGGTAAGAATTCTAAGCTTTAAACTCAAAATCTTGAGCGGGGATTATGTCTTGATTTCTGAATTTTCCAGAAATCATGATTCTAATGTAATCATCTAACCTATCTTGCTCAAAATCATCAAGTAAACATGTTCTAGTAATTGAATATGTTGAAAAATCAAGAAAATATGATTTTAGTTCAAGAACACCAAGCCACGGGTTTGGATGAACAAGTGGTTTTGGTGAGTCTAATAGGTTAGAAATGGTGCCAGGAACTTGTAGTAGTTGTTAATTGGATGAAAATGAAGCTTTGATGCAAAAATAATGAAATGGGTTTTTTTAGCTCAAGAACCCTAGAAATGGGTTTATGAGTTGGAACTGATTTCATATGATTCTAATGGTTTTGTTAAGCCAAAAATGTCATAAGTGAAGTAAGAAATCAGTTTCAAGCCTTAAAAATTCCATAAAACGATTTTTGGTGAAAAATGGTGTTTTTCGGAAGAATTTTCAAGATTATAAGAAAGATTTGATGATTTTGAAGTTTAAAACTAAGTATAAGTTGGTATTTAGGGCCTGGAAATGACCCTAAACCAATTAAGTTAAGAATTAAGAGCTTAATGGGGTGAATAGTGGAACTGCAGTTTGGAAAATTGTCATTTAAGGCAATATACTTTGCCTTCGAGTCGCGACCAGGTAGTGGTCGAGTCGCGAGGCGGCTTGGAGTCGCGACCAGGTAGTGGTCGAGTCGCGAGGCGGCGCCAGCAGAAACATGCAGTTTTTGCATTGAGTCTCCTGCCAAGTTCAATTTGATTTTGAGATTTGGTTCAAAACTTGTCCGTTTGACCTCAAATTTTAAACATAGGTCTATTATGGCCTAAGACTTCATGAAAATTTGTCGGAACCGAAATACGACATTCCGAGGGTACTGTAGCAAAATACGCGTATTTCGGAGAAAATTATAAAATGAGTATTAAAGGTTATACATTTGTTATGACCTGTAGTTGTGTCATATGAGACTCTTAAGTTATAGAGTCAGATGTAGTATGTATTAATTGAGTAAATATATATAATACTTGTATAGGTGGTGCCTCAAATACCATTGAGCACGGGAAAGGAAAAGGAGTACGTGAAGCTTAGTAAACCATAGCAAAATCAATGTGAGTTTTATGAGGATTTCTCTAGTACATAGCAAAATGATATTTTCAGAAAATGAGATTTCCAAATATTTGCAAATACTAAAGTTTGGAAATAGTTTTGAAAGTAGCTCTATGAGCTAAGTGTTTAAAAGAGATTTTAAAGAAGTTTAGTTTTTAAATAAGTAGTTTGTAAAGTTTTGAAAGAAGCTCCATATGAGAGCTAAGATATTGAATTTAGTTTTGAAAGTATTTTTGATTATGAGTTTAAAAGTTTATGAGTTTGAGTTTATCATAAATTGTGTCCCATTTGACCAATTTGAGATGTAATGAAGAAAGTAATGAGATAAGAACTAAAGCAAAGAAAGTAATAAGAGTCAGTTGTCCGGACTAGGATCACCCACATAATCGGGAGATCTTGTAACACCCCTTTTCTCAAACCATATTTAAATACAAATACAGTTTATTTTACAAACATATTTTACAACTCGTGACTATAAAGTAGCCACTTAAATTTTTTTTATTTTACAAACTTAAACTCAAGGGGTATTACAGACTCAATATAGATAACCATAATTTAAACTTACAGTATATAAACTGGTCCCAACTGCAACCTCCGCTCCTTTCACCTAAGTACATAACATTTAAAAATAGTATACGTGAGACATAAAGCCTCGTGAGTAATATGGGTTTGGAGCCAAAAACTTTTCTGTTCAAAACTTGAAATATTATAAGTAAACTTGCTGAAAACTCAATTATGTCATAAATCCCAAAATTTCTTTTCTTCTTTACTTTCAAACTCTAAAAAAAATACTTTCTTTCTCAAAACTGCTTTCTTTCTCATTTTCTGGTGACCAACTGAAACTCATGAATTAAGTTATTTTAATTCATTCTACTAGCTCCCCTTGCGGGACAGAACAGATCCGCCCACTCGGTTATGCTCATTCTGTCTCCCCTTTGTGACTTGGAACGGATTCAAGCACAAGGGTATACTAAGCTAGACAACTACTTCGCGACGGGAGGTACCATCACAGTAGTGTCTTCTGATCCCCCGATTATGTGGGTGATCCTAGTCCGGACAACTGACTCTTATTTCTTTCTTTCTTTAAAACTTATCTCATTACATCTCAAATTGGTCAAAATGGGACACAATTTACAAATAACTCATACTCATACACTTAATAACCCTTTACTGAAAATACTTTCAAAACTGATTTTGACATCTTAGTTCACATAAGTAACTTCTTTCAAAATACTTTGCAAACTATACTTCTTAAAAATCTGCTTGAAACACTTAGCCCTTGTATAGAGCTACTTTAAAACTATTTTCCAAACTTTAGTATTTACAAACATTTGGAAATCTTATTTTTCTGAAAATCTCATTTTGCTATGTACTAGAGAAATCCTCATAAAACTCACCTGATTCTGCTACAGTTCACTAAGCTTCGCGTACGCCTTTTCCTTTCCCGTGCTCAATGGTATTTGAAGCACCTCCTACATATATCATGTGTAACTACTCAATAAATACATACCACAACTGACTCTACAGTGCTAAAGTCTCATATGACACAATTCCAAGTTATAACAAATGTATAACCATTAATAAACTCATTTTATAATTTTTCTCCGAAATACGCGTATTTTGCTACAGTACCCCCCGAGGGGTCGTATTTCATTTCCGACACTTTTCCATGAAGTCTTATGCTATATTAGACTTGTGTTTCAAATTTGAAGTCAATTGGACAAGTCTAGCTCAAGTTCCAAAAATCAAGTTTTGGCATGAACTTAAGGTTTTAGCCACTGCCGCTACAGTGATTTTTCCGCAAGGTCGGATTACAAATTTGAAAGTTTCCTGCATGTTTTCATACCATTTTAAGGCTATGACAAAAATTTCAGATCAAACGGACATGCCTAGCTATGGTTTCTAACTTTTATGGTTTCTAACATTTTGGTCCCTGTCTGGAGGGCGCACTGCGCCAGGCATTGGGCGCACTGCGCCTGGGCGCACCCCGCCTTGATCCTGGGCGCACTGCGCCTAGCGCCTGGGCAGACTCCTGATCAGTCGTGATTTGGCACTATAGCATGCAGTTTTGACATTTTAAGTCCTTAATCTAGTTCTTAATCATATGGGGTTTGTTCCCTGACTAAAACCCTCCATTAAAACAAGGTTTTAACCCATTAAAATCACTTCAATAAATCAATTGCAGGAATTAAAGTTCTTGACCAAAATTGCAAATTCTCAAGAATAGCAATCTACTTCCATGTTTTTGGGTTAAGTTCTTAACTAATGGCTTATTGGAAGCATTAGCCACTTAAACCACATGATTGATAACTGAAATTTCAGTTTCAATTCAACCCAAGAACCAATTCAAGACTACACCCAAAAACTTAGGTTAGAACAAAGGAAATCTTACCTTGTTTACTTTGGAATCACCAATTCCAACCTTTTCATGATTTCTTGGCAAGGAGTCTTGAACCTCTTCTTCTTCTCCCGTATTCACTCTCTTTCTCTCTAGCTCTCTCTCGTATATTCTGAAATCTTCCACTGGGTTCTTCAAATAATAGGGGATAATTATCATATAATATATATATTTAATTTTTATAAAAACTTTGCATTTTGGTCCCTAGCCTTCCAATTCTTCTACAAAAATGGTTCAAGAGTCATAACTTTACCATTTATGCTTCATTAACTTCCAACTTAACATTTTCTTGACATTTTGGTCATTTCCATGTCAAATGACCATTTTGCCCTTTTCGGCCATACTCCACTATTCATGCGGTAAAACTCCAAATTTCATATAAACTCTTATTTCTTATATTATTATTTTACATAATACATGTTATTTTACACAATAGTCTTATAACGTGTCAAAAGACCGGTTTACCCTTTTACAACTTTTTCGCGGGTTCTTACAGTCACCCCTCCTTATGCGGATTCCGTCCTTGGAATCTTTTCGTAATCTGTGAAATCTGGATATCTTCTTTTCATCTCTTCTAACGTCTCCCAAGTTAGGTTTGACCCTAATGGGTGCTTCCACTTGACTAGTACCAATTCAATCTCCTTGTTTCTCAGCTTTTTAGTCTGCATCTCTAGAATCGCTTCAGGTTCTTCAATTAGTTTGCTAGGAGTCTCCACTCTTAAGTCTGTATACGGTATCACTAACTCTTCTTTTCCAAAGTACTTCTTCAAGTAGCATACATGAAAAGTATCATGTATTCCACTGAGTTCGGGTGGTACCTCTAGCTTGAACGCCTGTAACCCAACTCTCTTCAGGATTCTAAAAGGTCCAATGTATCTTGGACTCATCTTTCCTCTCTTGCCAAATCTGACCACTCCTTTCCATGGCGACACTTTTATCATCACCAAATCTCCTTCTTGCAAGTCATACGGTCTCTTCTTTAGATTCGAGTAACTCTTTTGCCGATCTTGTGCTGCTTTCATGTTGGCTTGAATTACTTCAATCTTCTCATTAGTTACTCTAACAATCTCTGGCCCTGTAAGCTTAGTCTCACCCGCCTCTAACCAGCATAAGGGAGTTCTACACTTTCTACCATACAATGCCTCAAAGGGTGGCATTTTAATGCTAGAATGGTAGCTGTTATTGTATGCAAACTCCACTAATGGTAGATGTTCATCCCAACTGCCTCCAAAATCCATCACGCATGACCATAGCATGTCTTCTAATGTCTGGATCGTTCGTTCACTCTGACCATCCGTTTGTGGATGATACGCTGTACTTAGCTGAATTCTCGTCCCCATTTTATCTTGTAAAGCTCTCCAAAAGTTAGAGGTAAATCTGGGGTCTCTGTCTGACACGATAGACAACGGCGCACCATATCTTCTTAACACTTCATCTGTATACAACTGGGCTAACTGCTCCAATAGAGTAGTTTCTTTTATGGCTAGAAATAGTGCACTCTTGGTCAACCGGTCCACTATGACCCATATACTATCATAACCTCTTCTTGTTCTCGGTAACCCGACAATTAAGTCCATGGTTACATCTTCCCACTTTCCGGCTGGAATATGTAATGACTGAGCATCTCCATGCGGGACCTGATGTTCCGCCTTGACTTGTGCACAAATGACACACTTGGAGATGTACTTAGCTATCCTCTTCTTCATTCCAGGGCACCAGTACTGTCTTTTCAAATCTTGATAAGTCTTGGTACTCCCTGGATGGATGGAATACTTTGACTTATGCGACTCTTCTAGAATCAGTTTTCTCAATCCTCCTGCCTTCGGTACCCAAATGCGGTTTCTGAAAGTCTTCAACCCTTGACTGTTGATTTCAAACTGCATATCTTTTCCTAGTTTTTCATCTTTCAAGTCTCCACTTTCTTCAACTTTCTGCTGAGCTGCTTTAATCTGTTCTATAATGTTGGACACCAATTCTATGCGCATCGACCTTGCCTTGATTCTTTTCTCAGGAGCTTTTATACTTAATGCATCTGCTACTACATTTGCTTTACCCGGATGGTATATAATGTCGCAATCATAGTCACTGATCAGCTCTAGCCATCTGCTCTGATCAGCTCTAGCCATCTGCTCTGTCTCATGTTCAACTCTTTTTGAGTGAACACATACTGCAAACTCTTGTGATCGGTGAATAACTTGCACTTTGTACCATACAAGTAATGTCTCCAAATCTTCAAGGCAAACACGATCGCTGCAAGCTCCAAATCATGGGTTGTATACTTTTTCTCTGGATCTTTCAACTGTCTGGAAGCGTATGCGATAACCTTCCCTCTTTGCATCAACACACAGCCAAGCCCCCGATGCGAGGCATCGCTGTACACTTCAAAGTCTTCTGTCCCATCTGGTAACGTAAGGACAGGCGCGTTACACAACTTTTCTTTCAATGTAGCAAAAGCTCTTTCTTGTTCTTCTTGCCATCTAAATTTCTCTTCTTTCCGGGTTAGCCGTGTGAGTGGCACTGCTATACGGGAGAAATCTTGAATGAATCTCCTGTAATACCTTGCAAGACCGAGAAAACTTCTAACTTTTATTGGCGTCTTGGGAGGCTCCCATTTCATTACTGCTTCAACTTTTGCTGGATCAACTTTTATACCTTGGATAGAAACAACATGTCCAAGGAACTGCACTTCTCGCATCCAAAACTCGCATTTGGAGAACTTTGCATATAGCTGTTCTCGCTTCAAGGTCTCAAGCACTGCTCGCAAGTGACTCGCATGTTCTTCTTTATTCTTTGAATATATCAGTATCTCATCGATAAACACTATAACAAATCGGTCTAGGAACGGTTTACAGACCCGATTCATTAAGTCCATAAAGACCGCTGGTGCATTCGTAAGACCGAATGGCATTACTAGGAACTCGTAATGCCCGTATCGTGTACGGAACGCTGTCTTCTCTACATCACTTTCTTTCACCCTGACTTGGTGATACCCAGATCTTAAGTCAATTTTTGAGAAATAATCTGCTCCTTGTAACTGGTCGAACAAATCATCTATTCTGGGTAACGGGTAACGGTTCTTGATGGTAATCTTGTTAAATTCTCTGTAATCAATGCACATCCGCATTGATCCGTATTTTTTCTTTACAAACAGAACTGGAGCACCCCACGGAGAAGAACTAGGCCTGATGAAGCCTTTATCTAGTAACTCCTGCAACTGGGACATTAATTCCCGCATCTCTGTTGGTGCTAACCGGTACGGTGCTCGGGCTATTGGGGAAGCTCCTGGAACAAGATCTATCCGGAATTCAACCTGCCGTTCTGGTGGCAAGCCTGGTAATTCATCTGGAAAAACTTCTGGGAATTCTTTTACTACTTCTATGTCTTTATACGTCTGTTTTACTTTGTCTTCAGTCATCACATAGGCCAGAAAAGATACACACCCCTTCCTGATACATTTCCGGGCCTTAGCTACACTGATGATACTGGGCACATGCTTTCTTCTTTCCCCATATACGTACACCTTAGCTCCTAGGGTTTTAATAGACACCCTCTTCTGACCACAAGCTATCTTCGCATCATTTGCACCAAGCCAATCCATTCCGAGTATTACATCAAAGGACTTAATTCCAATGGGAAGAAGATTAAGTCGGAACTTCTTGCCGTTGATGTCAAGTTCACAATCTCGGTACATATGTTGAACTTCAACGAATTTCCCGTCCGCCACTTCTACCTCAAAAACTAGATCTAACAATTCTAATGGAACTCTCAATCTGGCTCCGAATCCATGGGACACGAATGAATATGTAGACCCAGAATCAAACAACACATATGCAGGTGTCGAGTTGATCAGTAGTATACCTGAGACCACATCGTGCGTCTCCCTTGCCTCTTCCCTGGTGATCTGAAAAGCTCTAGTCTTCACCTTCCGGGGTTCTGTCTTCTTCTGAGCTGTTGACATCATAATTTCTCCTCCCTTGTTTGGACAGTTGAAACTATATTGCCCCATCTGATGGCATGAAAAGCACTCCACTTCACTAGCTTTCTTTGCTTTGTAGTCTTTCATTTTGTGACCGAGGCCGCCACAATTAAAACAGGCGTTTGATCCCGCACGACATTCGCCACTATGTTCTTTTCCACACTTTTCACACTTTCTTACACTTCCCGGTCGAGTCCGACTCAGGCTTGTTTTCCCCTTTTTCTTTGAATTTCCGCTGCTGCTACTCATTGTCTTTCTCTTGTCACTAAAACTTGGTCTTTCGTCATTTCGTCGTTTCCCAATATCCTCCACGGTTCGGGCAGCATTGATCGCCCCATCTAATGTTTCAGCTTTCTTTACTTCTAGCTCATAATTCCATGGCAAACCCCGGACATAGCGGTTAATTCGGGACCGCTCACTGGGGTAAGACTCCCCCACAAAAGGCAACATGTCGCAAAACTTATTCGTATATTCGTCCACCGTCAATTCTCCTTTCTTTATTGTTAAGAAATCTTCGTTCATTTTCTCCAAATCTCGCGTGGGACAGAATTTATCTTTGAGACACGAGACAAACTCCGCCCATGACCAGCCATATACAACATCTTTTCCCAAACTCTCGTATTTGGTATTCCACCACACTAACGCATCATCTTTCAACTGCCGAGAGGCATAGTTGACTTGGTCTTTTTCGTCACATTTGCTTGCTTGCATCACTTGTTCGATTTCTCGGACCCATCTCATTGTCACCTTTGGCTCAAAACTGCCATGATACTCGGGCGGTTTACAAGCCATGAAGGACTTAAAGGAACAACCCTTCTCTTTCTTCCTGTTTTCTCCACTCCCTTCTTCCTCGGTCGCCTTTTTAGAGACTTCTTGTGAAGAATGGGCTCGAGGTTCACCCATTCGGCCATCGATAATGTTATTCACATCTTGCTTCAGCTCGTTTCGTAAATTATTGATCAGATACTGAATTGCTTCCATAGTGACAGGTGGTGGTGGTGGGTTTGGCTCAGCCCCATCATTTCGAATAACATGTCCGGGTCCACTTCCTCTTGAAGAAGTGTGACTGCCCTCACCCCTGTCAGCTGATGGTGTCTGTCCTCCTCCTTCCATTACTATATAGATAAACAAAATTTCTGTTTAATAAACATTTCTATATAGTATTTCGTAAGCGATATCATATTATCTCCTTATCTTGACTGCACTTTTATAACAGTCATACTCACTCTATAACTCCTATAGGTCTAAGTGTACATCTACATTACTAAGGCACCTTACTAATACTCTTGCTACTTTAAGCCTAGGATGGTATTCCAATCTAATTCGCTTAAACTATGGCTCTGATACCAAAACTGTAACACCCCTTTTCTCAAACCATATTTAAATACAAATACAGTTTATTTTACAAACATATTTTACAACTCGTGACTATAAAGTAGCCACTTAAATTTTTTTTTATTTTACAAACTTAAACTCAAGGGGTATTACAGACTCAATACAGATAACCATAATTTAAACTTACAGTATATAAACTGGTCTCAACTGCAACCTCCACTCCTTTCACCTAAGTACATAGCATTTAAAAATAGTATACGTGAGACATAAAGCCTCGTGAGTAATATGGGTTTGGAGCCAAAAACTTTTCTGTTCAAAACTTGAAATATTATAAGTAAACTTGCTGAAAACTCAATTATGTCATAAATCCCAAAATTTCTTTTATTCTTTACTTTCAAACTCTAAAAAAAATACCTTCTTTCTCAAAACTGCTTTCTTTCTCATTTTATGGTGACCAACTGAAACTCATGAATTAAGTTATTTTAATTCATTCTACTAGCTCCCCTTGCGGGACAGAACAGATCCGCCCACTCGGTTATGCTCATTCTGTCTCCCCTTTGTGACTTGGAATGGATTCAAGCACAAGGGTATACTAAGCTAGACAACTACTTCGCGACGGGAGGTACCATCACATTAGTGTCTTCTGATCCCCCGATTATGTGGGTGATCCTAGTCCGGACAACTGACTCTTATTTCTTTCTTTCTTTAAAACTTATCTCATTACATCTCAAATTGGTCAAAATGGGACACAATTTACAAATAACTCATACTCATACACTTTATAACCCTTTACTGAAAATACTTTCAAAACTGATTTTGACATCTTAGTTCACATAAGTAACTTCTTTCAAAATACTTTGCAAACTATACTTCTTAAAAATCTGCTTGAAACACTTAGCCCTTGTATAGAGCTACTTTAAAACTATTTTCCAAACTTTAGTATTTACAAACATTTGGAAATCTTATTTTTCTGAAAATATCATTTTGCTATGTACTAGAGAAATCCTCATAAAACTCACCTTGATTCTGCTACAGTTCACTAAGCTTCGCGTACGCCTTTTCCTTTCCCGTGCTTAATGGTATTTGAAGCACCTCCTACATATATCATGTGTAACTACTCAATAAATACATACCACAACTGACTCTACAGTGCTAAAGTCTCATATGACACAATTCCAAGTTATAACAAATGTATAACCATTGATAAACTCATTTTATAATTTTTCTCCGAAATACGCGTATTTTGCTACAGTACCCCCGAGGGGTCGTATTTCATTTCCGACACTTTTCCATGAAGTCTTATGCTATATTAGACTTGTGTTTCAAATTTGAAGTCAATTGGACAAGTCTAGCTCAAGTTCCAAAAATCAAGTTTTGGCATGAACTTAAGGTTTTAGCCACTGCCGCTACAGTGATTTTTCCGCAAGGTCGGATTACAAATTTGAAAGTTTCCTGCATGTTTTCATACCATTTTAAGGCTATGGCAAAAATTTCAGATCAAACGGACATGCCTAGCTATGGTTTCTAACTTTTATGGTTTCTAACATTTTGGTCCCTGTCTGGAGGGCGCACTGCGCCAGGCATTGGGCGCACTGCGCCTGGGCGCACCCCGCCTTGATCCTGGGCGCACTGCGCCTAGCGCCTGGGCAGACTCCTGATCAGTCGTGATTTGGCACTATAGCATGCAGTTTTGACATTTTAAGTCCTTAATCTAGTTCTTAATCATATGGGGTTTGTTCCCTGACTAAAACCCTCCATTAAAACAAGGTTTTAACCCATTAAAATCACTTCAATAAATCAATTGCAGGAATTAAAGTTCTTGACCAAAATTGCAAATTCTCAAGAATAGCAATCTACTTCCATGTTTTTGGGTTAAGTTCTTAACTAATGACTTATTGGAAGCATTAGCCACTTAAACCACATGATTGATAACTGAAATTTCAGTTTCAATTCAACCCAAGAACCAATTCAAGACTACACCCAAAAACTTAGGTTAGAACAAAGGAAATCTTACCTTGTTTACTTTGGAATCACCAATTCCAACCTTTTCATGATTTCTTGGCAAGGAGTCTTGAACCTCTTCTTCTTCTCCCGTATTCACTCTCTTTCTCTCTAGCTCTCTCTCGTATCTTCTGAAATCTTCCACTGGGTTCTTCAAATAATAGGGGATAATTATCATATAATATATATATATATTTAATTTTTATAAAAACTTTGCATTTTGGTCCCTAGCCTTCCAATTCTTCTACAAAAATGGTTCAAGAGTCATAACTTTACCATTTATGCTTCATTAACTTCCAACTTAACATTTTCTTGACATTTTGGTCATTTCCATGTCAAATGACCATTTTGCCCTTTTCGGCCATACTCCACTATTCATGCGGTAAAACTCCAAATTTCATATAAACTCTTATTTCTTATATTATTATTTTACATAATACATGTTATTTTACACAATAGTCTTATAACGTGTCAAAAGACCGTTTTACCGTTTTACAACTTTTTCGCGGGTTCTTACAGATCTGAAGACACTACTGGGGTAGTACCTCCCGTCGCGAAGTAGTTGTCTAGCTTAGCATAACCTTGTGCTTGGATCTGTTCCAAGTCACGAAGGGGAGACAGAGATAGCATAAACTTGCGGGTGGATCTGTTCTGTCCCGCGAAGGGGAGTTAGTAGAATGAATTAAATTAAATTAATTCATAAGTTTCAGTTGGTCACAAGTAAAAGAGAAAGAAAGCAGTTAAAGAAATAAAGCAGTTTTAAAGAAACAAATTAGTTTTAAGAAAGAAAACAGTTTTGAGAAAAGAAGCAGTTTTTGCGAAAGAAAGTATTTTGAAGTTTTGAAAATAGAGAAGAAAATAGATTTATTGTAAAAATAAGTTTTAAGCAGTTTACTTGTTTATATTTCAAGTTGAGCAGGAAAGTTTTGGGTCTAAAACCCATATTACTCACGAGACTTTATGTCTCACGTATTATTTTTTTTAAATGCTATGTACTTAGGTGAAAGGAGCAGGAGTTGAAGTTGGGACCAGTGTAAGATACAGATAAGTTTGAATTATGGTTTCTGTATTGAGTCTGTAATACCCCTTGAGAGTAAAAGTTTGTAAAATTTATGTAAAAAAAAAAATTAAGTGACTTTTTCATAGTCACGCTTTGTAAGATATTTTGTAATATGAACTGTATCAAACTACGGTTTGAGAAAGGGGTGTTACATTATATGTGTGAATGTGAGAGAAAGTATTTTTTTAATGAGAGAATTGTTTGTGATCGATTGCTGATAAACATAGTCTAATGAAGATTTTCATGACCAATTCTCAAAAAGTTCAGGAATGTGGGTCTTACTCGAATAGATGCGACAACAACTGATTGAACGAAAACATTATCAACAATTCAACATCCCTGAAATTCAGTGGAAGTCTTTATAATAGTTTCCGTCACAAACTTGAATTGGGCCCCAAACATCAGAAGACCTAACAGGGCAACAATCAAACTCATATCACAAACAATCTCAATCTCAAACTGAAACCTCATTTCGTAACAACCACTCAGGCAATAGGTATCTCAATCTCAAACTAAAACCTCATTTTGTAACAATCAAACTCATATCACGAACACTCTCATTTAGTGGGAGGCTCACTTTAGTCAAATTTATAATTGGTAGCCTCCCACTTTATTACATTTTATATTCAAATCCCTTAAGAAAGTTAGACACATCGAGAAGCATCTTAACAAAACTTTTGTGGGGAGATACAATGAAAAATAAAGAAAATAAATTAGGTAGCTTGGAACAAAGTTACTTTTCTTAAAGATTACGAAGGTCTTTGAGTCGGATGGCTTAGGACTTGTAATGTGTGGAATCGGCTGCATGCTTGTCTCTTAAAAGTAATTAACATTCTTGATCAGGTCCATGAAAATCCCGAAAGAAAAAATATATTTTGGATATTATTCAATTGATTCATAGCTTCAATTCTATGAAAGTAGTTGATGCCATTCAAGTGAACTAGTGGTTCAGGAATAGGGCAAATAAGTAGGTCAACTGAAATGCTTGGTGTGTTTCGCCTTTTACTTTTGGTATTTTTTTGAATCGTGGGTAGAGTGGGAATAAGCGTTTATGATCAAATTTTGGTGGATATATGGTATAACTTTTAGTTCAAATTTTTATGTTGCTTCTGTTTGGATCTGGGTAGGGCAGTGGAGGAGGGTGGACGTTCTCAAGTGAGGTTGGGCATGGGTTTAGTTGTATCAATCCAAAACTATATAAGCTTTTGGGGTGTATTATTTCTTATGTAGGGTATATATGAGTTAATATGAATATTCTTTTTCTTGGTGTAGTTTTGTACACAATTATTTCATATGGTGTTTTCTTTCGTTTGGTGTACATATGGATCTGATTTTCTATGATGTGTGTTTTTTCTTGTGCATCAATTTAGTGTAATTCCTATTGGTTTTTCATTTGGGGGAGGTGCGGGTTGGGATTAGACATTTATTTTTAGCATGGTGTTTAGATTCCGAGCAACTTTGCATAGTTTTGGCATGAGTTATTTTGTTTATGGGTTAGGCTTTGAACATGTACAAGTTTAATTAGTTGGTATGCTAAGGTTGGCTTATGTATTTTGTGCTTTTTCTTTGCAGTGCTAATTGGGTGGGGTTTGTTGGCATGTGTTTTCTCCTTTGTCGTGTGTGGTTTGCTTGTCACAAATGTATCTTGTGACTACAGTGTGACAATACACAAGTTCTAGGAGCAAGTTTTCTCTATCCCATATACTTTCATGGTTATAGATGCCTCGATCATCTAGTTTTTCCTAGTTTGATGGTAATTGGTTGGCTCAAGGTTTAAACCTACAAACCTCTCATATCGTTAAGATCATAAATGTGTGATATCAAATTTGAGGCTCGACTTGTGGTTTATGGTTTAGTGTGTTTGACACTTTGGTTATCTCATATTTTGAGATGAATACCTTGTTGGATGGTTGGTTTTTTGGTCTCTCATGGATTATAGCTTTGAATGATTGGTTACTTTATGGAGATACAATCATCTTTCATAGGTGTCCCAAGTATCTTCAAAATTTTGGAATTTTGGCGGTGATAATTTTTTTGTACACATCATGTTTTTGTTACTTTTTCTCGATGGCCTACCCTTCACACTTTTATGGTTATTCATAAGTTTTGGGATTCTGAAGTTGATCATCATACACACATAGAGACACACACACATGCACACACGCACATACATACACACACACATATATATATATATATATATATATATATATATATATATATACATATATATATATATATATATATATATATATATATATATATATAAAGAGAGAGAGAGAGAGAAAGAGTGAGAGAGAGATAGAGAAATATAGAAAAAGAAAGAGAGTTAAGATTAAATGTGAATGTGATTTATCGTGTGAGTGTATGCCCATTGGATTGAAAAGATCAAGGCTTAGACGATGGTGGTAGTTTTGTAATTAAACTCAAAGAATAAAAAAAATTAAAATCTGCGTGTTAAAATAGAGAAAAAGAAAGAGAGTTAAGATTAAATGTGAATGTGACTTATCGTGTGAGTGTATGCCCATTGGATTGAAAAGATCAAGGCTTAGACGATGGTGGTAGTTTTGTAATTAAACTCAAAGAATAAAAAAAATTAAAATCTGCGTGTTAAGGGTAAAATGACTTTTCTGTATAATTATAAATAAGGAAACGATTTGGTTTTGAGTATCAAAACTAAAAATAAGGAGCATGATCTCCACTATATAATTTTGATACACATTCTCAATTGTTAATTCTATAAACATTATTTTATGTGAATTACGATAATGTTGAAATACAAAGTTTAGAATGGAACGAAAAAGATCAATGTGACAACCAAAAAGTTTTACGCTTTCAAGATATCATTTGTCACTTAAACGTGTTATGGATGGACGAAAAGGTCAAAAGAGGTAAGAACATGGAAATGTATGGGTTAAAACCTTTTATTAAGCTATGACGAGATATTACCTCAATTAGAATTTGGTTTTAGCGACCTAAAAGAAAAAATGGGAATAAAGGACCAAAAGTGAAAATTTTATTGAATATTCTTTAAAAATTAATATCTCAAAATATAAAAGGGATTGGGCAAAAGTTAGTTATCTAGATAACTTTTGTAATATTTGAGATAATAAAAATATAGGAAAAAGATTCGGGTCATTTGGAGTTGTAACGAAGGAGTTATGATGAAATTAAAATGGCCCAAAAGTGACAAAAATGACCAAATGGTCATTTTCAAGGATTAATAGCAGAAAATTCGTTGAGATTCAGACTTAAGTCAGTAAGAATAAATTGCTAAGCTCATTCCCACCTTTCTAAAGGTGTAAAGTTTGCGAAATTGGGATACCGTATGAAGAAGTAATGGCCAAGGAAAAATAGGGAAAATAATAAGTTAAGACTAGAAAATTTCTCTAAGGCAAAGACTTGGGGGTATTTTTGGTATTTTGGACCAAATAAATCAGGACCCGGTTTTGGAATACTGTGTACGCGTCTACCTTATCTGATGTGATTTTCCCCTACTCGAAAACACAAAACACACATACCTGATATGGAAGTCAGAAAAATTGGAACGAGTGAAGGAAATCGCAAGAGAGGAGATCGATCAGAGAGTATGAGATTGAGATTAAAGAAACCAAGATTAGTCTCCGGTTCTGTTCTACGCCGGCGGTGGTGTGTGTGGGTGCGTATTCATATCGAGATGCGATTAGGGAGAAGAGGAGGCCAAACTCGGCCCTTGTGGTTCGCGATTCTAGCAGAAACGGGGGTTGTGAGGCGGAGAGATAGAGCAATATGCGATTAAACACACACACACACACACACTTACTTTATCGATTGCGTGTGTGCATGTTCGAATCATTCAGCAAGGGACGACGTTAGGGCCGGACTTAGCAGCGATTTTTGATGCATTGCCGCTAGTCACCACTATCGAGGGTTGCCGGAGGCAGCAGCGCCGGCGGAAAGAGCTGGCGGAGCCGGTGGTGGTCAGGGATGTTTGCTAAAGTCCGATTTTGTTGACCTGGAGACTTCCAACAGTTCCAATGTCACTAATATTGACAAGAATTTCAAGGTAAACTCTATATTCTTGGAACCCTAACATTGCTAGTTGGAGGTAAAGTAAATACAAGCTGAAATTGGAATATAGTTCCTGAAAACAGCATGCAACGAGTCCAAGAATATTAGATTGTCAATATATGTGCTTATTGGGTTAAGAATTTATTAGTTTGGAGTATTGGAAATGGAAGCTTAATATTTGATATAACCGAATGTATTTTTACAACAGGTTTGAGGATTGGAACTTTGAGATATGATAGTAAAATATGAAGAGACACATTGCTTGAATCTCGGGATAACAATCCCGTTTGGAACTGTTGGTTTGTTTAGACGAGACAAAACAGCCCTTTAATCAAACGCTTTCAACTTGGGAGCAATTGAAAGGTAACCTTTAAATCGAGATTGTTAGTGGAAATGACAACAAGATCGGGTGGTCGTGGCGGTACTTTGTATCCAAATTATTGTGACAAAACAGCCCTTTAATCAAACGCTTTCAACTTGGGAGCAATTGAAAGGTAACCTTTAAATCGTGATTGAATTCACACAAAATTAGAAATGATTATGGAGATAAGTTAGAATAGTGATAAAATAAAAGCTATTTGAGGAATTATCGTACAAACATGGAATTGATTTACATACATGTAACTTACGAATGTGATTTGGAGTTTATTAAAGATGTGGGAATGGAATGGTGAATTCCAACTTTAATGGGACAACATTAATATGAATTACATTATTTTAAAAGAGAGCTGTGAATTTGATTTGGAATAATATTAGTTTTGAGTGTTTTTGGTAAATTGCTAGAATGGCATTAAAGTTGAAAAATACCAATTAAAGTCTTAATCTTATGATTTTCAGGTGTGGTATTAATATGAAATTTAGACTTTTCTAATAATTGTTGTGATCGGATGGAATTGGTGATTCCATCATTTAAAAGGAGAAACAATGGAATTTGGGAACAAACAATAATACAATTTATAACAGTTTCTATTTTTTGAAACTTTATTGACTTAAGTTTGTCAAAATGACATAAACGAGTAAAATAAAAGATGTTTCGACGCTTAACCATTGAAATGAGCTTATAAACCGGTAAAAGTTTGTATATTGTCAAAATAACCTTGTAGAACCCGAAAAATACCATTTGTGGTCAAAATGGGACAAAAGGGTAAAAATGTCTAAAATTTGGTATTATAATTTGAGAATCACGCTTGGACATTAGAATGGAATTAGATGATGACTAGAAGTAGTTCAAGAATGATTAGACAAACATTGTATTTTTTTAATTATCTAATACGTTCTAATCTCCTATTAGATTAATAGAGATTAAACGACGCTTGGAAGCAACGAAATGATAGAGTTATGGGGATTAGTGTAGCTAGACGTATCTAGCTACTAAGGTGAGTACATGTGGCTTTTTCCCACTATGGGGTACATGGCAAATTATTGATAAAGCTTTAATGTGACGTTTTTGAATATTAAATTATATGCAAATCATTCTAGTTACGATATGATTATGAAAGTTTTATAAGATGATTTTGAAAGAATGTTTTGGCGTCAATGTAACACCCGATTTATTAACAAAACACCCCATAAAAATTTTATTTTTTTTTCAAACATATATTTTACATTCAAAACCATATTCAAAGGGGTAATAGTTAATACAAACAGGCACAATAGTATCAAGGATTACAGTATACTAGTATTATACATCCTTCAAGCCGGGCTGTTACTTCAACATTACTGAGTCCCTAGTCACGGACTTTATCTTTCCCCTTAGCGGGGTCACGCTCACCTGCAGGGACATATCAAATAAACACTGTGAGCTATAAAGCCCAATGAGTAATCAAATCTGCAATAATATGTATAAGAATAAAATCTCTATACAAATCAAATATGCATTATCTCATGACATATGATCGCATATGGCTCACGGGTTTGCCCCGCTTTTGCCTAGACTCACGGCTCCGTTCTACCATATCAATGACTCACGACTTATCCGGTATTGCCTTTTTAAAGTTGACTCACAGCTCCGTTCTTGTCTATAGCAGACTCACGGCTTATCTGGTATTGTCGTATTGTTGACTCACAGCTCCGTTCTTGTCTTTTTCAGACGCACAGCTTATCTGGTATTGTCTTTTATTCCATCATTAAAGCTGTCAAATTCGTCCCCAAAACTGTTTCCATCTGCAACTGTTCACCCAAAACTTATCACATCGGATATAAGTGAGATTACTCACCTTGATGATCGCTACAACTAGTTCTTGTTGGTTCTTGCCTTTTTGTACGTTCTACGACAATTTGTCCCGTACCTATATATTCATTTGTATACACAATGATTATAGGTTACCAATCACTTTAATTGACTCTAATGCATAAGAGTCTAATATAACACCATTTCCAATCATTTTCGAGCAATAACCATCGTTATAAAAATTTAATACACTTCCCGAAATACGCGTATTCTACTACAGTACATTCGGGAGGTCGTATTCTCATTTTAATAATTTTCCATGAAGTTTCATGCCATATTAGACCTATGTTCAAAATCTCAGGTCAAACGGACAAGCCTAACATCAAAATCATACTTGGGAATTGCTCAAAATATTAACAGAAGGTTTCGCGACCCACCCCATGGTCGTGTCGCGACTGCTGCTGGTACAGACCACTGAGTTCGATTTTTATGCTATAAAGTCCCATTTTCTAATATTAAGTGCTTAATACACAACTCAATCAATGTGAATTGTTTCAGGACCAAAACCATTCATTTACTTCAAGTTTTAAACAATGGAATTGGTGATTCCAATCCATTTCAAGAACTTCCCGTTTTTTAAAATTTTGGTCCTAAACCGGAATTATCAAGTTTTAATTACTTTTACTGATTTATTTCAATCAATTTAACATCTGGAACTCATTGTAAACCATTAGAATCAAGTTAATCACAAGAACTCACAATCTAGGGTTCTTGATCAAAATTACCAATCTTAAAAAATAACAACCTACTTCCATATTCTTGAGTTATGTTCTTAAAGCATGACTTATTGGAAGATTAAAGTCGTAAAACTTCGAGGATCTTGACTGGAATTTCAGTCATCAAGTTCCTCTCATGAAGAACCCACAAAAACTTAGGTTAAAGATACAATTACTAACCTTTGATGCTTCAAAATCTTCAATTCAAAGCCTAAAATCGGATTTCTAGCTTCAATCTTCAAGGAAACTCCAAGATTCTGCAGAGAATTGCACATGAAAACCCTCTCCCGATGCTTCTAAATTCTTCTGCACATGTGGAGAAACTTTTCCCCTTTTTATACCTCCAAAAATTTCAAATTAGCCCCTGGAGTTCCATTTCTTGAACTTTTTCCACATTTATCAAATTTTATGACAAAAATCTGTTTTAATAACATTTTAAGTCCAAAACTCAAGATATTATTACACACCAAATCATTTTCTGTCCAAAAGACCAAATTACCCTTTTAATTATATTTACATATAAGGAGTATCTTGGTGTTACAAATTCTCCCCTCCTTTAAAAGATTCCGTCCTCGGAATCATACAAAAAGTTGAGGGTATTTCTCCCTCATTTCGCTTTCGGTCTCCCATGTCATGTCGGTACCTCTGTGATATCGCCAAAGCACTTTAACCATGCTGATTTTCTTATTCCGCAACTGTCTTACCTTTCGGTCTAACACCCTCTCGGGTTGTTCTGGATATCTCAACTTCTCGTCTATTTCAATTTCAGCGAGAGGCACCCGCTGAGACTCGTCAAACAAAGTCTTCCTCAAATGGGACACATGAAATACATCATGTATACCATGGAGTTCATCGGGTAATTCCAATCTATACGCTACAGCTCCAACTCTTTGGGATATGCGGAAAGGTCCAATAAAACGAGGACTCAACTTTCCTTTCTTCCCAAAACGAATTAAGCCTTTCCAAGGGGATACCTTAAGCATTACCATGTCCCCCACTTGAAATTCCAGCGGTTTTACCCGTTTATCTGCATACTGCTTCTGTCGATTCTGGGCCACTTTCAAATTTTCTCGAATCTGTCTAATCTTTTCCTCAGTCTGTGCTACAATCTCAGGTCCAGCTAATGGCTTTTCCCAAACTTCAGTCCAGCAAGTCGGAGTACGACACGGTGCTCCATACAATGCTTAATACGGGGCCATCTGAATGTTGGAATGGTAACTATTATTATACGCAAATTCTACCAAAGGTAAATGATCTTCCCAGCTTCCACCAAAATCTATTACACAGGTTCTCAGCATGTCTTCCAAAGTCTGGATAGTTCTTTCACTTTGACCATCGGTCTGTGGGTGGTATGCAGTACTCATAAGTACTTTTGAACCCAATTGTTCTTGAAGACTTCGCCAGAACCGGGAAGTAAATCTGCTATCTCGATCTGACACGATCGATACCGGTAACCCATGTCGGCAAATCACTTCATCTATGTAGATTTTCGCCAACTTATCAATCTTGAACTTCTCACTAATCGGTATAAATTGTGCCGATTTCGTCAAACGGTCAACAATTACCGATACCGCATCGTGACCTCGCGATGTCCGCGGCAACTTGGTTAAAAAATCCATAGTAATATTGTCTCATTTCTTCTCTGGAATTGGCAACGGCTGGATTTCTCCGTAGGGTTTCTGATGGTTTGACTTCACTTGCAGGCACGTCAAACACTTTTCTACGTATCTTCCAACATCTCTCTTCATTCCAGGCCACCGATACAACGGTTTTAGTGTCCGATACATCTTGGTACTGCCCGGATGAACTGCATATCGACTATAGTGTGCATCTTCTAGAAGCAAGTGCCGCACCTCTCCTTGTTTTGGAACCCACACACGACCTCTAAAGATTTTCAATCGCTGTGTGTTTTCATCCAAATGCTTCAAATACCCAACCATTCGTTCGCTTTTTACATGCTCAGGTTTACACGCTTCTTCCTGTGCCAAACGGATCAGTTTGGGTAATCGGCTTGCTACACCCATACATGCGGATGTAACTTTCAAAGGAGCTTCTTTCCGACTTAGAGCATCTGCCACCACATTCGCCTTGCCAGGATGGTACAAGATTTCACAATCAAAATCTTTAAGTAGATCCATCCATCTTTGTTGTCTCATATTAAGTTCTTTTTGGTCAGATACTTCAAGCTTTTATGATCCGTATAAATAACAAACTTCACGCCATACAAGTAGTGTCTCCACAACTTCAATGCCAAGATCACAGCAGCTAATTCCAGATCATGAACTGGATATTTCTTCTCGGCTTCTTTTAACTGACGGGACGCATAAGCTATCACCCGACCTTTCTGCATTAACACACATCCGAGGTCGACTCTAGAAGCATCACTATAGATTACATATTCTTCTCCACTTTGCGGTAGTGCTAACACCGGTGCTTCACACAAGGCTTGTTTCAACCTTTGAAAAGCTTCTTGCTGTTTTTCCGCCCATTCAAATTTATCACCTTTCCTGGTCAACTTGGTTCACGGAGCAGCTATCGAGGAGAAATTCTCGACAAATCTTCTATAATAACCTGCCAAACCAAGGAAACTTCGTACTTGAGTCGGACTTCGAGGCGGTTCCCACTTCATCACGGCTTCAATTTTCACTGGATCGACTTTCACCCCTTCCGCATTAATCACATGGCCAAGAAATTGAACTTATCTTAGCCAGAATTCACACTTGGAAAATTTTTCATATAATTTTTCTCGACGAAGCAACTTCAACATTTGTCGCAAGTGCACTTCATGCTCGGCTTGGCTTCGCGAATACACTAGGATGTCGTCTATAAATACTATCACTGAAGTATCAAGAAACGGACGACATACCCGATTCATAAGATCCATGAATACGGCCGGAGCATTGGTTAACCCGAAAGGCATCACCAAAAACTCATAATGGCCATATCGCGTGCGAAAAGCTGTCTTCGGAATATCAGATTCTCGAATCTTCAACTGATGGTACCCTGATCTCAGGTCAATTTTAGAAAAGTAAGATGCCCCCTGTAGCTGATCAAACAGGTCATCAATTATTGGTAGCGGATATTTATTCTTCACCGTGATCTTGTTCAATTCCCGATAGTCAATACACATACCCATTGACCCGTCTTTCTTCTTAACAAACAGAATAGGGGCTCCCCAAGGTGATGTACTCGGTCTAATAAAACCTCTATCTAACAGTTCTTCTAGTTGCTTTCGCAGTTCCACCATTTCTGAAGGTGCTAAACGATATGGAGCCCGAGCAACAGGAGCAGCTCCCGGAACCAGTTCAATCGTGAACTCTACTTGTCGATCTAGTGGTAACCCTGGAAGTTCATCTGGAAACACGTCTGGAAATTCATTTACAACATTTACATTTGCTACCCCCACCTTTATTGGCTTAGCCACCGCTACATAAGCCAAATAAAACATTCCCCCTTTGCTAATGCAGCTTCGAGCCTGAGCAAAGGAAATAATCGGCATCCTCAACCGTGGTCTTTCACCCTGAATCTTTATCCATTTCCCTTCCAGTGACAATACTGTAATGCTTTTGTTTCTACAATCCATGTTAGCATAATTCGTTGCTAACCAATCCATACCCACGATTACTCCAAATTCATTGGTAGTCATCGGCTTCAAATCTATAGGAAAAGTGGTCCCGTAGATTTTAAGCTGACAACCTTCCAGGTGTTCAGAAACCTAGACATATCTACCATCTGCTATAGCTACTTCCAAGCTTTCATCCATAGGAGTTAGTGGTACATTTAAACGAGACATCAGAGACTTCGATACAAAACAATGTGTAGCTCCTGGATCAAATATAACATATACAGGTATGGAATTTAGAGTGAAGATACCTGTAACCACATCAGTCTTTTCACGAGCTTCTTCAACAGTCATCTGAAAGGCTCGCGAGGCTACTGGTCTTCCCCGGTTCTTCACCTCTTCCTTCTTTCCTCCTTGTTCATCTCTGGACCTCTCACTAAATGCTCCAGATTTCAGCTGTGGACAATTTAGGCGAATATGATCCGTAGTTCCGCACTGATAACACCGTCGTTCTGCCCGACACTCCCGTGTAGTATGTCCCGTTTTCCCACAATTTCGGCAATTAATCGGTACAGTATCAATTCGACAACTTCCTGAGTGCCTTTTCCTGCACTTCTCACACCATTTTGCTTCATCTTTTTGGCCTTTACCCTTAAAGTTAGACCCAGCTTGTTGTGACTTTTTCTGAGGCGTCCACCCTTGGTTTTCCGCCTTTCTTTTGGTTTCAGTTACTTTCTTTTCATCTTCTTGTCTTTTCAGTTATGTCTCCCTTTCAGTGGCCCTATCCACCACTTGTCGGAAAGTAGACAATTTAAGTGGTTGCACTATCTCTCGGATTCGGGTCGTCAATCCCCAAACATACTTGTCAATTTTTCTCTTTTCAGTGTTTACTTGATGCTCAGCAAACCTTGCCTTTTCCAGAAAGCTCAAAGTATATTCTTGGACATATTTAGAACCCTGTTCCAAGTGCAGAAATTCATCTTCCAATTTCTTTACAGCCACTTCCGAACAATACTCTTCATTAAACTTAGTCTTGAATTGCTCCCAAGGTATTGATAGGGACGAATCAGGACCCAATGACTTGCTATAAATCTGCCACCAATGTAATGCATTGCTCGTCAATTGGTTTGTAGCAAACTCTACTTTGTCCCCATCAGCACATTTACTGACCCGGAACACTTTTTCAATGTGCATTATCCACTCCATTGCCTGAACTGGATTGTCTGTTCCCAAGAATTCTTTTGGTTTGCAGCCAAGAAAAGCTTTATAAGTACATCCAATATTCTTTTCAGAAGCTTCCCCGCCTTGTTTTTCTTTTTCCGTACGGGCATGGCTTTCTCCCTGACTCTCAGTTTCGGGTTGTCTATCATGAGTTCTTTTCGTAGCTTCTTCACTCTGGTTATTCCCTAATGTAGGCATCATTTCCCTAACCACTTCTGCCACAATAGCCCGTATATTCAGTGGATTTTCCCCCACTGGTTTCCTCAATGGTTCCCTTGCTCTTCGTCCATCTGAGCCTTGGGCTGGTCCACTCCTTGATGTTCCACGCCCCGAACTTATACTAGTAGGATTACTTCTTGTGTTTCTCATACTTGAAAATTCAACAAACAGTTAGATTACATATATAATAACAAACTTATATACGTCTAACGGTCCATCATGTCTAATTTCTCTCAAGGTTTAAGTCTAGGAATCTAATCTAAAAACACCTAGTTCACTTAAACCACGGCTCTGATACCAACTTGTAACACCCGACTTATTAACAAAACACCCCATAAATTTTTTTTATTTTTTCAAACATATATTTTACATTCAAAACCATATTCAAAGGGGTATTAGTTAATACAAACAGGCACAAGAGTATCAAGGATTACAATATACTAGTATTATACATCCTTCAAGCCGGGCTGTTACTTCAACATTACTGAGTCCCTAGTCACGGACTTTATCTTTCCCCTTAGCGGGGTCACGCTCACCTGCAGGGACATATCAAATAAACACTGTGAGCTATAAAGCCCAATGAGTAATCAAATCTGCAATAATATGTATAAGAATAAAATCTCTATACAAATCAAATATGCATTATCTCATGACATATGATCGCATATGGCTCACGGGTTTGCCCCGCTTTTGCCTAGACTCACGGCTCCGTTCTACCATATCAATGACTCACGGCTTATCCGGTATTGCCTTTTTAAAGTTGACTCACAGCTCCGTTCTTGTCTATAGCAGACTCACGGCTTATCTGGTATTGTCGTATTGTTGACTCACAGCTCCGTTCTTGTCTTTTTCAGACGCACGACTTATCTGGTATTGTCTTTTATTCCATCATTAAAGCTGTCAAATTCGTCCCCAAAACTGTTTCCATCTGCAACTGTTCACCCAAAACTTATCACATCGGATATAAGTGAGATTACTCACCTTGATGATCGCTACAACTAGTTCCTGTTGGTTCTTGCCTTTTTGTACGTTCTACGACAATTTGTCCCGTACCTATATATTCATTTGTATACACAATGATTATAGGTTACCAATCACTTTAATTGACTCTAATATATAAGAGTCTAATATAACACCATTTCCAATCATTTTCGAGCAATAACCATCGTTATAAAAATTTAATACACTTCCCGAAATACGCGTATTCTACTACAGTACCTTCGGGAGGTCGTATTCTCATTTTAATAATTTTCCATGAAGTTTCATGCCATATTAGACCTATGTTCAAAATCTCAGGTCAAACGGACAAGCCTAGCATCAAAATCATACTTGGGAATTGCTCAAAATATTAACAGAAGGTTTCATGGTTTCTGCCTCGACCACGCGTCGTGACCCACCCCATGGTCGCGTCGCGACTACTGCTGGTACAGACCAGTGAGTTCGATTTTTATGCTATAAAGTCCCATTTTCTAATATTAAGTGCTTAATACAAAACTCAATCAATGGGAATTGTTCCAGGACCAAAACCATTCATTTACTTCAAGTTTTAAACAATGGAATTGGTGATTCCAATCCATTTCAAGAACTTCCCGTTTTTCAAAATTTTGGTCCAAAACCGGAATTATCAAGTTTTAATTACTTTTACTGATTTATTTCAATCAATTTAACGTCTGGAACTCATTGTAAACCATTAGAATCAAGTTAATCACAAGAACTCACAATCTAGGGTTCTTGATCAAAATTACCAATCTTAAAAAATAACAACCTACTTCCATATTCTTGAGTTATGTTCTTAAAGCATGACTTATTGGAAGATTAAAGTCGTAAAACTTCATGGATCTTGACTGGAATTTCAGTCATCAAGTTCCTCTCATGAAGAACCCACAAAAACTTAGGTTAGAGATACAATTACTAACCTTTGATGCTTCAAAATCTTCAATTCAAAGCCTAAAATCGGATTTCTAGCTTCAATCTTCAAGGAAACTCCAAGATTCTGCAGAGAATTGCACAGGAAAACCCTCTCCCGATGCTTCTAAATTCTTCTGCACATGTGGAGAAAGTTTTCCCCTTTTTATACCTCCAGAAATTTCAAATTAGCCCCTGGAGTTCCATTTCTTGAACTTTTGCCACATTTATCAAATTTTATGACAAAAATCTGTTTTAATAACATTTTAAGTCCAAAACTCAAGATATTATTACACACCAAATCCTTTTCTGTCCAAAAGACCAAATTACCCTTTTAATTATATTTACATATAAGGAGTATCTTGGTGTTACAGTCAAGCCTACAATGATTACAAAAGTATGTTTCTGACATTCAGCCTACTATGCTTATGAAAGATTTAAATTGTTAATGTTTATATTATTGTATATGCGTTTCATGGCATTATATGATTTATTGTACAAAAGAAAAGTTGTTATTTATGCATGCATAGAGTGTGATTGCATGAGTCAGCGAGGTCCGGACACGTCCCCGTAACGGGACAAGACTCTACTGGGATGGTACCTCCCGTCGCTAAGTAGAAGTCTTTCAGGCGTCATTATAGGATGATTTATTCTCCTATTTTGGCGAGCTTTGGTCTTTATAGACCTTTAGGCGCTGTATATAACCGCGAGCTTTTGTCACGAATGTGACCTGGTCTTTTTGGACCCAAGGCGCGGGTAGGAAAACCCGTGAGCTTTGCATTGGTGTGTGTGAATCATGCATTCCATATGCACCTATTATGTATCACATATTGAATTGAATATATTGTTTAAGTTTCAAGATTTTATGAGCTGGTTTCGCAAAGAATTTTTGAATGTAAATGTCATCTATATGACTTAGATTGTAAAGAAGTTTTGAAAAGTAAAGGTCATATTACATGACTTCTTTTGCAAAGGATTTTGAAAAGAAATATTCCAAAAAAATAATATTGCTTATAAAACCTTTTCAACGATGTTTTGAGTCTAAAACCCATGTAGCTCACGAGACGTTTTCGTCTTACGTATTCTATTTTATGCCATGTATCCCAGGTTTTAGACACGAGAGATAGAAGCAAGTAGATGACCCGAGGTGATTGAGATTTTAGATGGAGCGAACCTTGGCTGATATCCTGGTTTGTAATCCTAACTTGCTTTCTATGGTTTAGTTTGGTATGAAGTTCTAACCCCCGAAGTTGTTCAAATATCTTTACAACTAAATGGTTTTTGTTGGGACCGAAGTTTTAAGACATGACATGACGTCATGAGAAAAGTTTTAAAAGTTGACATTTTGTCACATAATGATTTAAAACACGATGGAATAAAGTTTATCCGCTTTTGGCGCTACTGTGTTTTAAAGTTTATGCGCCTTTGGCGTTATTATGTTTTTCAAAAAAAAAAAAAAACGAAAATCGGGGTGTTACAATCAAGTTCGAGACTAAAAGAGAATTTCACCTTCAAGTCCATGAATACGTCAACGAATCCTTAAACAGGGGACGATGATGATGATTTTGTTGCTCAATTGGATGGTACAAACCAATTATTCATCACATTCATGAACTCGAAAATGATTTATAAATAATCTATTCGCTTGAGGGGTTTTTTAATACTTACTTTATTCTTGTTTCAACAAATAGAATTTAAGTTTTTTTTTAATGTTTACGCGATTTTTGTTGGAAATACATAAATTAGGGTTTTGGAATTACATGGTTGCAATTATTAAAGTAAAATGTAATGATACACGTGTTACATTACGTATTCTAGGAGAATGTTAATCATAGTTCACAACGTGCATTCATTATCAAGAAAGCACTAATGTGGTATTCTTCAATTATATGTGTAAGAATTTACTGTATAACAATAGTAATTACAGGAACTTGAGTGATAGTCTTTAAGAAAATGTGAAAGATTTTTGCGAAAATCAATAGCATTTACAACCACTTATGTAGTATTCATTTAGAATATGTGATAGAATCTTGACTAAAATAACATAAACTACAAGCAAGTATTTGTTATTATTTAAGAATACTCTAAAAATATAAATTACATGCGTTTGAGTGGTATTTTTTGAGAATATGTGAAAGAAGTTTGGGTAAATAAATTTCAAATACATGTACTAGTGTGATATTCTTTTAGAATGTGTAAAAGAATGTTTCCTAAAAGGTTACAAACATCATGCTAGTATGATATATTCTAAATTCATTTTGTCTAAAAAAAGTGAAGATGAGTTATTCTTTTAGAGCTTATTATATTTCTTAACCTCAATAAGTAAAGGGATTTTATTCGTTAAGAATGATTGTATATATTTTCATTATAGGAATAACAACAACAACACCAACACATAAGGAAAACCAAAAAATAGAATAAAAAGAAATTATAGATGTCTTAAGCTCACAAAGGAAAAGTAAAAATACAAAGGACTCTGAAAATTTACAGAAGAAAAGGAAAAGGGACAAAAGTAATTATGAGAATACAAAGGTTAACGATAAAGGAGTATCACCTCAAAGAAGTAAAATGAAAAAGAAGAAGGGTAAAGCATTTGAAAAGAAATCAGGGAACACATTTTGGAGAAGGCGTAAGAAGATTGTATATAAGAATGACACCAACCAAATTAACATTAGATGTAAGAATTTTGTCTAGGGCTTAAAAAGAAGTTGTAATAAAAACGGGCTTGGGTTCGCCGTTGAATTTAGACATAGATATATTATGGGGACATCTGAACTACTATCTTCTAGATCACTACTATAACACCATGTTTTGTAAAGTGTTAGTTGAATCATTAGTATTGGAGTTGAAAAAGGACTTAGAAGAATACGGATATGATAAGATTTAAAAGGCTTCGCGATGTCGCGACGCGAATGTGAAAGTAGAGTGCTAGAATAAAAATAAGCTTGAACCTATGATATTATTGTGAAAATAGAAAATAGAAAATATTGTCAAATGATGTCTACATAAAGGAGGTGTCCATTAAAAGTAGAAAATATTGCCCTTTATCGGTTCTTAACCCACCCCCCCCCCCCCCAATTAAAAGCTTCAGTAGTTGGTGTAATTATTCAATGCGAATATGCTTTAGCATCGGGCCAAGAAACTCAAATTCTCAATTGTAATAGATGAATTTTAAGGATTTCATACAAAGGGGTAAGAAATATAACATGCTCTAAAAGAATAACTCAAATTCGAATTTTCTCTAGCATCGGGCCAAGAAACTAAAATTCTCGATTGTAATAGGTGTATTGGGGGGGGGGGGGGTTACATAGGCCAATAAACATGGATTAACAATTGGATCTATTCTTAGGACACGTTTGATACAGAGAAATGGAATTGCAACAGAGAATAGAAATGTAGAGAAAAAGAATTATTAAGTTTGGTACAATAGAAAATTTGCCAAAAAAATATTCTTGATAATTTTTTTTTTGTTTGGTTGTATTGAACAATGAAATAGAAACAGACTTTTTTTATCATATTTATTCATTTTCAGACATTTATTATGCACATATCTTCCTTCATTGTTGTATGTATAAAAATAAAATAAGAATAATACCGACCAAAAAGCAAGCATGAATCACTATGTAATTTATATTTGTTTGTCAAAGTATGTGGAAGCTACAAGCATTGTCAGTTTGTCACAATAATGTTGATGATTTGTTTGCCAGACTATGTGGAAGATACAAGCATCGACACATTTAAGAAAATAATGCAAAAAAGTATTTCAAAAAATACATGTTCACTATTTGGTACATATTTGCTTAATAAAATATGTGGATAACTTGGATTGCGTAGGGCAGGAACGGAGAGTTGGGCCGAAGCAACCGATGATCATTTCTCCACTTTTTTTTTTTCTTCTAATTTCTCGTATTATTTTTTCTCACATTTTCTCTACAATTAGTAGAGAATTAATTGCGTGGAATTAGAATTTATTCTTTTCCTTTTCTCTTTTTTTAACAGCAAACAAACAAGGGAATTGATGCTATTTCCATTTCCCGTTTTTTATTTCTCTCTACCAAGCATCCTCTTACTTAAAGAAAACTTTGTTGATTTGTTTGGCTTAAGAACTCAATGGTGACACTAGAAAAAGTACGCTCGGATAATTCTCTACTAATTAAATAAAACTTTGTAGATTATGGTCCATTTCCATTGAAAATGTTTTCTTCTTGGTTTCAATTGGAAGGGTTCGAAGATGTTTCTTCAGGGTGGGATCCATTGGTTACTGAGTACAAGTCTCATCAGATGGCGCATCTTAAAAACATGCTCATTCGATTAAAGTTTCCAATTAAAGATTTGTATTTGATCTCTAAAGAGGTAGATGAAGGTGATCGTTCGTTTGATTCATATCCAAGGGAGTTTGATATAAGAAACTCGATGGAGTTATTGCAATGAAAGACGAAGTTCATATAGGAAGTTGTAGTATAGATGTATGAAAGAAATGTTAAGGTTGGTGAAGACTTTTTTCCAATGTTAGGTGATGACCAAAAATTATAGTTAAAATATTAGAAAGTTAGCTAACCAATGTTGAAGACTTAGTGGTTGAAGGAATTTCCATCTCTATAAATAGAGATGTGCTACTCATCAGAAAAATGTACCACACCACAACAATGTAGTTGAATATAAATTCCTAGTTACCCGTCGTGGACGTAGGTCAGATTAGACCGAACCACGTTAAATTCTTGTGTTCTTAATTTGTGAGCTAAGTGTGTGAGTTCCGTGTCCGTATGCTAAGTGTCTCGATCCTAACAAGTGGTATCATAGCCTTGGTTTAGCTCGAGAGGGTGATTTTCTGTTTTTGGGTCGAAAATTTTTTGTCTCAAAAATGATTTTGGTTTACGCCGTTGGAAAGGTCTCGTTCCGCAGATTCCGAAAATATATTTTTTCGAATTTTTTGAGCTTCGAAACACCTCTAAATCACCGGTCAAAGTTGGTCAACACTCGCCGGAAAGTTGGCCGGAATAACCAGTTCGCCGGAGAAGACAACACTATAGCACCGGAGTTTCGCCGGATAAGACGATACTGTAGCGGTACTGTAGCATTTGCAAAACCGGTCCCTGAGGTTCCAGAAGTTGCCAAACAGGTCCCTGACGTTCCAGAAGTTGCAAAACAGGTCCCTGAAGTTCCAGAATTTGCAAAACAGGTCCCTAAAGTACCCGAATTTGCAAAACAGGTCCCTGAGGTTCCAGAAGTTGCAAAACAGGTCCCTGAAGTTCCAGAATTTGCAAAACAGGTCCCTAAAGTACCAGAATTTGCAAAACAGGTCCCTGAAGTTCCAGAATTTGCGAAACAGGTCCCTGAGGTTCCAGAATTTGCATAACAGGTCCCTCAAGTCCAAAAAATTGCAAAACAGGTCCCTGAAGTTTCAAAAAATTGCAGTTTAGCCCCTGAACTTTCAGAAAATTGTAGTTTAGCCCTGAACTTTCAGAAAGTTGCAGTTGAGCCTCTAAACTTTCAGAAAAGTACAGTTTAGCCCCTGAGCTTCAGAAAAATTGCATTTTTCAGCCTTAATTTCTGAAAAAAGTGCAATTTGTCCGTTAAAATGGCAGAAAGCAGTAAGATTCAGATTGAGAAGTTTGATGGGAAGGACTTTGGTTGGTGGAAGATGCAAATTGAAGATTTGCTCGTGCAGAAAGACTTGGACGCAGTTTTAGGTGAAAAACCGGAGGCGATGACACAGGCACAGTGGGAGACTTTGGATAAGAAGGCCAAGGCATTTATTAGACTAGCGTTGTCAAAGGATGTTGCCTTCAACATCTTGAAGGAGACCTCGACAAAAGGAATCATGGAGGCATTGTCTAATATGTACGAGAAGCCGTCGGCAGCAAATAAAGTCTTCCTGATTCGGGAACTAGTCAACACGAGGATGAGGGAAGGAAGTTCAGTTACAGTGCACATCAACAATTTAAACTCGATTTTATCCAGACTTGCGTCAGTGGGAATAAAGTTCGAGGATGAAGTTCAAGCTTTACTACTGTTATCATCATTACCTGACAGTTGGTCCGGAACAGTTACGGCCGTTACTAGTTCCGCAGGATCAAAAGGGCTCACTTTTGAGGGAATTCGGGATTTAATTCTAGGCGAAGACGTCAGAAGAAGAAATTCCGGGGAATCATCAAGTGAACAATTGAATGCGGTCAGAGGTAGAAAAAATAACAGAGGTAGTGGGAGCAGGAACAGGAGAAGGAGTCAGTCGAGGACTCGAAATGATGTGACTTGTTGGAACTGTAAAGAGGTTGGACATTTCAGGAATCAATGTCCAAAAGACAAGAAAGAAGTTAACGTTGCAGTAGACCATTCAGATGATGATGTTTTGATCTGTAGTGTGGAGAGCAATGTGGATTCCTGGGTTATGGATGCTTCATTTCACGCTACCCACAGCCGTGAAGCACTGCGGAATCTGAAAGAAGGAGATTTTGGTAAGGTCGGACTGGCGAACGATGAGGTTCTTGATGTGACGAGCATAGGTGACTTAGATCTGAAGACTCCAGTCGGTCCATGGACTTTGAAGGACGTCCGAGTAATTCCAAGTCTGAAGAAACAATTGATTTCTGTTGGGCAGTTGGATGAACAAGGGCATGAGGTTAAGTTCAGGAATAGACAGTGGAAGGTAGTCGAAGGAAATCTTGTGATAGTTCGTGGACATAAGAGGGGTTCATTATATATGGTCAGTTTACCGTCGGAGGGAGTAACCGTTCCAGTTCAGAAGAAGACCAAAGTCCGGTTCATAGAGTCTCGTGGACAGAAGAAGGTTTGCTTTGCAGATGGCAAACCCAGAGTCACAGGTCAGATTCAGGTTGAACGTGTTTGGAACGGTTTAGAAAAACCAGTCAAGGGCATTCATAGCAGTGGGAGCAAGGGTTGTGTCTCAGCTAGAATACCCAGAATACAGTGGGTTAAGAAAACCAGTATTCCATCTGTAAAATTCTCTGCAGATTATCTGCTACACATGGAGAGTGTCGTTTGTTCTCAGGATGTTCCAGGATCGGGCAGTTCATTTCAGTGGGAGCCGGTGGAGACAGAGAACAGGTCAGTGGCAGACTTAGCCATGACTAATGTGTTGGAGCTAACGGAAGCTTCAACTAGCCTTCAGGTAAATTGAAGAGAAGACAGGGTAACTAGGAAGGAGCTAAGATCAAAAGTGTTTTTTGGAATGCACAGTTGAAGCACAGGTGAAGATTGTTCCGTGGCTTCAAGTGAGAGAGAGTGTGTTTGTTCAAAGATTGTTGCAAGATTTGGATGGCAGAGAAAAACTACATTGTTCAAAATCTTCAAGTGAGAGATTGTTAAGGTTGGTGAAGACTTTTTTCCAATGTTAGGTGATGACCAAAAATTATAGTTAAAATATTAGAAAGTTAGCTAACGAATGTTGAAGACTTAGTGGCTGAAGGAATTTCCATCTCTATAAATAGAGATGTGCTATTCATCAGAAAAATGTACCACACCACAATAATGTAGTTGAATATAAATTCCTAGTTACCCGCCGTGGACGTAGGTCAGATTAGACCGAACCACGTTAAATTCTTGTGTTCTTAATTTGTGAGCTGGGTGTGTGAGTTCCGTGTCCGTATGCTAAGTGTCTCGATCCTAACAAGAAAATCAATTAAACAATGAACACACACCTACCAAGAATTGGTAACCACAAAACCAGCAAGAAAATCCACACCAAATTCAAACAAGATGAATGTATGTCAAGAGAGCATACAAATACAGAAAGTTCGCATTTTGAAGTAAAACATGCATCGGTTTTAAAACCATTATATCATCCATACAGATATAACCAATACAAATATTTGATTAAGGTCTTACAATCTCAATAAACCTGATTGTCACGCTATATACTCAGCATTCAATCAAAGCAAACTGACGCACCATTCACCTGGAACCAAAAAACAATACATTAATACTTAAAACACAAATCAACCATCAACAACTACAAATAACAATCTGAAAATTTTACAATTGATTTAGAAAGATCCATCCATCATGGCAGGAAGATCATTAAAGCTCCAAAGATCCACCGCATTTCCACCATCCTGATCTGTATCTCCATTCACGAACGCATCCCAGTTCCCTTCAAAACATGGTATCTGAAAGAGCGACTCATCAACTTTTACAGACTCGGGTTTCATTTTTTTAGCAGGATTCACAGTCTCCATGAAGCTGACGTCATCAACCTCTGAGAAAACAGATGTAATCTCAGGAGTCATTGCAGAATGCTCCCCCCAACCAAAATCAGAACAGCCAAAAGAGTTGCTTCCTTGATCAGAATTGAAATGAAAGACAGCTGCATTCTCAGATGGGGTAAATGGTTTGATTCCAACAGTTGCAGAATTATTAACTTGTGGTTTTTCTTCTAGATAGTTGTTTTGGTTAAGTGTTGGGTTGACTTTAGGAAGTGGTTCATCGGGGAAGTTGACTTTTGCTTTCTTCCCTCGGATTCTTCTTGCTTCATCATCGTAAGCCCTAGCAGCTTCTTCAGCGGTGTTGAAAGTTCCAAGCCACACACGGACGCCTTTCCTCGGGTCACGGATCTCAGCCGCCCATTTGCCCCATGGGCGTTGACGGATCCCTCTGTACTGGTTTTTCCGCTTCCTTGAAGTTGATTTCTCGGGTTCGTTATCAGACTTCACAGGTTTCGAGACTGAAACAGGGTGAAAAAGGTAAAGTTTTTGGTTTATAAAAAGACAAGAAAAGAAAATTGACGGTAGACAATGATCCACCTAATAAAGGAGGTAAAAAAATTTCATGATTTACTGTTCGCAATACTCGGTTTAACCACACATCCGAAACCCCCTTGCACTTTCTAATGAAATAAGCAATTAATTGAAAATTATAGTGACGATAGCTGTTCAAGAATGCAGGAAAAGGCTTCAGAGAGAAAGGGGTTTAGCAATCAAAACGAGAAAGTAAATTTATCTTTTTTAATGCTTAATATATTTCAGTTAAAACTTAAAAAAGTAGAACCTTTTTCATGATCATCAGCAAACGATATTATTATTATTACTATTATTTTAAAACAAAAGGAATACACGAATCTAATGAGTTAACAAAATATTATCTTTCGAATTTGTAGCTAAAGAAAAATCGAATTTTCGGTTGCTAAGAGATGGAAAGTATTACCACGAACCGGAGCAGAGCCTTTGGAGACGGAGAAATTAGAAGGATTTAAATGCTGTTCGACTTCGACTTCCACCTCGTCCTTAAATCCTTGAAAAGCAGCCTCAAAATCATCTTCAACATCAAAGATCTCAGATCGTATGGGCTTGGAGTAGCATTTGCTAGGGTTCTTTACAAACACAGTCTGCCGTAAAAGGTCGGCGGTCAGCCGGCGAGAGCGGTTCGCCGTAGGTGCTATTAAATCGGAGATGATCGCACCGCCACACATATCTACCTAACTTTCTTATAGAAACTCCACCTCGAGAAGCAATGGGGTGATGTGGGTATATTAAAATTTGGGGAAAATATTGGTTCTTGATTCAATGATTCTTGAAGAGTGTAATGGAGAAATGTGTATTTTATACTCTCGAGAATGGAGATATAGGCAGACGATGGTCAGTTTTACTTTGGTACCCTTGTAGTTGATGTATAATTTCATAATAGTCGGTTGTTGTCCGTACATCAGCAGTCACCGTAAATTCACACCTCAATCAATTGTTCTATGACATGCGTTTTATGCGGTTACGAATCATATGATTTTTCGTTATTTTTCCTTTTAGCGTATACACATTCTTTTTAGGTTGCATTATTCATTTTTGGGTACTCTTTTGCCATATATTAAACGACTGTCTTATGATTATTATCTTCAAAAATCAAAATATATAAGATATATGGCATTATACATTTCTTGTGTATTTTGCCTGGCATTATACATACGGAACACAAGTTATGATTATATACTAACTTTTAGCAAGTACATTGGCAAACTTGTGACGTGACATTGTCTGGTATTTTATTCCCTCTTTATTTTTATTTTTTTCTAAAGGTAATCATGAAAAGCAAGATTTTGGTAAATGAATATATGCATTAAAGTAAGGTGTAAAGAATTAAGAATCTTGATCATATTGGGAACGAAGAAAGTTGTACGTATAAACGAGTTTAATGTGATACAGACGTAGATAACTTTAGATTAATAGTAACTAGGTTGAGTTCATGCATCGCACGGGCAGGATTAAAACTTGGCAAGTGTGTTAGATGGCTTTTATTTCATATTGGTTATCTTATCTATTCTTTAAAGATTTTGAGTTTTCTTTTCTTATCATTTTTTCTTTTAAATATTTTAAGGTTGTCATCGTTATTTGTATATAAAACTAATAGAATTTAAGAAGAAATAAGTAAATACCTGCTCAAAGTTGATGGCCCGTTGTTGGATGGGGTTCATATGCCGGAAAAAAATCACAAAACTTCCAAAATATCAATAAATTAACAATAACTGAATATAAAAAGCCCAATTTTGAGAAAATTTAAACAATGACTAACCCGTACAGCTAAGCCCTTGTTATTGTTCTTCGACCCTTTGGGAAATTGAAGGATCCATGGTTTGGTTGTCCAATGTAAGAAGGATATGGATATAAATCTTCAACATTCAAAAATAACAAACTCACTCTTTTTTTCGATGTAAGCAATGCAAAGCATTTGATAATATGAACATTGTCATGCTTTTAACTAATGAGTTAAAGAATGTCATTTTTCTTACTGAAAGCATTAACTAACCTTGCTTTGCTTTCTTTAATTAACTGACATGCTTTAAGGGAAAGCCAATATGTCCATCTACAAAAAAACAAAGGATTAGTTTGAAATTCTAATTTCGAAAAAGTAAAATAATAATAATAAACTTATGCCCCAACTTTGAAGTATCTTCAATCTCAACTGGCTTTTTACCACACTCAACATAGCCGGACCAATTCGCTCACAAGCGAGCCTACCACTTACTAAGCTTACAATGACATAATCTGTTGTAAATGTAGAAAATTTAACATTAGCTAATTGTTTCATAATAAAAAAGGGAATTGAAGTACTATAGGAGAATAAAGTTCTAAAGATTAAATCAATCACCATTTCTCTTGGTACTGACTGGACATTTCTTTCATATTAAAAAGGGAATTGAAGTCCCATAGAAATATAAAGTTCTTAAAGATTGATCACCGTTTCTCTTCATAGAGCACGTTTAATTTTTAAATTGAAATCCAATGTAAAGATATTGTAAATTCAAATCGGTTTTTTGCACAAATTCACTTTAAAATCTTATTCCAAGTTTAAAGTCACGAATCACGATAGAGGAAATAAATTCTAGGGCCACCAAATCAGAAACTGAAGAGCATAAAAACAAACATCGAAATATCTACAGAAGATTCCCACAAGGCGACAGATATCAAGAAATATCTATAAGAAAGAAGAGCCACCCTAAACTGTGCGGTTTTGCTTCCTTAGAGAGTAAAATTCAAAAAAAAAAATACCTTCAAGATGATTTTACCTTCAAGATGAAATTCATTACGCAAACGACTCAACAGCCGCCTGTGGTTTTCCTTTGTTACGTGCTATGAATAATGAACTATGACACGCCTAGGTCGTCGTGCGGTCAAAAATAAGAAAACCTAACACACACACACTAGCACAGTGGTAGTCAGGGTCGATCCGCAGGAGCTTGGTGGTTAGACCAGATGACAGATTACCAACTAGTAGTGTCACGCTACAGTCGGAGGACCTAGTTTCTAAGCTCTCAACTACCAGAAAACAAGAACCAAACAAAGTCAAGCCAAGCATATGCTAAACTCAACTCAAACAAACCTAGTTACTTTCTGAAATCAAAAGTGCATATCTGAATCAGAAGCAAACAAAGGCATCCAAAACATCCAAACCAAATAAGGCAAAAACTAACCAATAACTATAGTCCTGAGTGAACAGTTACTAGTTAAATTCAATACCTAACCCTAACCAAGTTGGCTACTGATTTCAGCAAGGGAAAGCAGTTCCAAACAAGGTCACAATGACATTCAAACACAATCCAAACAATCAGAACCAAACACAAGCATAAAAACACCGAAAAACTAAGATTACTTGTAACCAAATGCTTATCATTAATCAAATCCAACTTCCAAACATCCAAACAGTAACCAATGATGCAAAAACAGAAACCTAAAGTGCTCAAAGTCAGTGGTTGTCACTCCCAAAGACTTTAGCTACAATTACTACTTGCTACTAAAAGGAAATTAAATTCAAAAACATAAAATACCAATTGAGATGTTGCTGGAACGAAATCTTGGAGTCAAAGAGCTTCAAGGTCGATTTTACACCCGGTCTTTGCTCGGGTTTTCGGCTGGAAATGCCTCTATTTATAGTTGCAATTTTCCCGAGGCCGCACGGCGCAAATGAAGAATCCGCGGCGCGCGTACTAATCTTTTCTCGTTTCTTCAGAATTTAATGTGTTACACCGCCTTAAGCCCGCGTCGCGCATTTCAGAATCCCGCGGCGCGCGTACGTATTTCCTTGATTTTTCATTCTTTTCCATACTTCTTCCTTTTGCACGCTTTTAGTCTCTGTTTCAATTCTTTTCTTCCAAACAAGTCCTGGCACGAAAAGTGAGAATACCACGATATATATGATATAATTTCATCAAGAATAGGGCTCAACAACGCCTAAAATACTTGATATCACTAGGCATTGTCAAACTACAAAGTTGCGTTTTCTGATTCCATAAGGTTACCACTTCCTTGACAACTGCCGCAATACTCCGTCTTTTCTTTCTTCATCCAAAGGTCCAACCCTTCGTGAACAAAGATTACAGAAAAAAATCCTCAAAGAAAGGTCAAGAGTGTTGCCGGAGAGAAAGCTCGGAGATGCTGTTGAATAGAGAGAACCGGTTGATGAATGCGGAGGGTTTGTTCGTTTATCGAAAAATGGGTCGGCCCGTATGTGACGGGGTTCAGGCAATCTGCGCGTATCTGGAAAGTCGGACGAAGGGAGGAGGATATTAAACGGATCCGATTGAGATTTACACACAAACACGCAGTGGCTGGAAGTTTTTTGGAGGTAAGAAGAAGAATAAAGAAAAAGGGCAGCCCGATTCTAGATGTGGGTAGTCATGGAATTCGTGGCACGCGACAAGAGATGCAGGTGGCGGAAGTAGAATGGCCAAAAAAACCCACCCCGTATAAAACCTCCAAACACCCCCCCCCACCCCACCCCAAACCTTCTAGAACCTCTTGCAATTCATTATATATAGTAATATATATATATATATATATATATATATATATATATATATATATATATATATATATATATATATATCATACATTATACATTTATACATAATGTAATATATATATATATATATATATATATATATATATATATATATATATATATATATATATATATATATATATATATATATATATATATATATATATATATATATATATATATATATATATATATATATATATATCATACATTATACATTTATATATATATATCATACATTATACATTTATACATAATGTAACTTAAGTATATTGTCTTTATAATAAAAATTCAAGAAAAAGTTGTTGTTTTAGTTTATTCTACAAATTGTGCATAGTAAATTAGTAATTACTCACCTACATGACATTCTAAGGGTATTTTCAATCAAAAACTTTTCTTTTGTTATATTAGTTTTTAATTAATATTTAATAAAAAAATTGTTATAAACTTTCTCTAAAGGTTAACATCTTAAAAAAATTTAAATCAATAATTTATCTTTTGTCTATTTTAAATGTTTTATAAAACCCCATTATATAATTTATATTTTTTAAACATGAGTCATATTTCAGCAAATATAAAAGATGAATTTTTAATTTATGTAGTTATAAAATAAAAAATAATAAAATATTGTGTTATCGTAGTGCTTTACTGCTTTATGATATTTAATATTTGTTTTATTTGAAATTATTGACAATTAGTTTAAGGGCGTGTGCGGCACACAGCGTTTGAGAGCTTGTGAGAGTGTTTAGCGTTTAGCGTTTAGTTTTTAAGAAAGCGCTCAAAAAAATGAAAAAACATTGTTCGTCAGCAAGAGCTTTTAACTTTTATTTTTAACAAAACGCTCATAATTCAAAAGCTATTTCAATTAGCTTTTGGGAGCGTTTAGCGTTTGACTTTTGATTTTTATATTATTTTGCACTACTAAAAGCTAACAGCTGCTTTTGTCGAACACTTCTGCACTAATAAAAGTCAAAGTTACATGCTTCCAGCTAACCGCTAATCCGCTAATCGCTAATCACTACTAGCTATAAGCTAATTTTGCTGAACACGCCCTAAATGATATATATTTTTATAAAACATATTCAGATTTATTTTGTTTATTTATGTAAATAGGTTAATTAATCAAAAACATAATAAACATTTAATATCAATCTATAGTCAAAGTCTAAAATGAAATGTTACTAAATTTAAGGATTACATTGTTGTTTGTTTTATTTTTTTAAAGCTCTTTTTGGCCTATTTTGTCTGAGGCAAAAGTTGTGTTCACACTATTTATTTTTTAAAAATTGCAAATCTAAAAAGGTCTATGCGTCATCTTCTCTTTAGACCACACGAGAAAGGCTATTCTAAAATTCGCAGACACTTTATAAAACGGACATGTGATCATTATGCTTTTTTCTCTTTTCTATCATTATAACTTTTGGAGGAAATATTTAAATTGAAAATGACAATAATAAATATAAAAAGAGCTCAAAAATACAATGACAATGCATATTCACTCATATTTTTATAAATAAATCGTATGTTTTAAAAAATCTCTAAAGAGTTAATAGAAACGACTTAAAATTACAATGACAATGCCTATAACAATTTTTGACAGTTTTTATTTTCATTTTAAATAATTTACTTTTATAATGAATCATCTCTAGTATTTAATTTTTGTTTTAAATACTCATTCCTGACTTTAAAATTTGAAAGGACTTGAGGCATATTACATTTTTTATTATTGGATGCACTACAAAACTATGGACCGAATTGCAAAATTGTATTTTTGATAATGGTATGTAGTTGGTGTCATTAGTTTTCATAGAGGAGCTATTACAAAATTGTATATCTCACTACGAATTAATATCTAGAGCAAATTAAATTAACTTTTATAATAGAAAAATATATTTTTAGAATTAAATTTCAATTTTAATGAGATAAAAAGTTTAAAAAATCGATTTTTCTAAACTCTATTTTTTATCTAGTCTGAAGACTACAAAAAACAAACAGTGTTATTATTATTTTTTTCAAACTAAAGACGTTTAGTCCACTTATCATTCTGCAGATATGGTAAGTAGACTAGAGATGATTTACATTTTTAAAAAGAAACTTCGCCTAAGATAGACAAAACTAAAGATAAAATTAAGATATTTGAGTTTACTAAGTGGTTGAAGTGACCCTTAAAAAAAGCTTTTAACTTCAATGGTAAAGATTATAGAAAAAATTAGTCAAACAGTAAAAACAATCATCAATTAGCTGTAATCGGAGATGTTTTAAGTTTTAACTGCAAAAGTTTCTCTAGTTAGATATGATTTTTGCAAATAAGTTTTCTTATACGATAATTTTCTTGCATAATATCGAATATTTGCAATTGTTTCCCACAAAATTGACATGCATGGACGAACAAGACTCTACAAAAACTGAAAAACATTTGTTGGTTGTGATCGCGACCACCTTAATAATATAATTTGTTGTATATCATATTATGTAGAATAGGAAACAAATATTTAGGGCAAAGCTAATATAAAAAACTTAGTTTCATAACAATTCACAATAACCATACATAATTAATATTCAAAAGTATCATGGACAAACCTCATATTGATAAAATAAATTATCTCATCATTTTTATAAATCGAACTTTTACAACTAAAGTGATCATTACTTCTCAAAATGTAAAAGTTGAATATAATCCATATAGTTTTATAAATGTTTGGGTTCTTGAATATAACGTTTATTTCAGATCTTCTTAACCAACGTAACTTTTAAAAATCTAAGATGAAATATTATTTGCCCCACAGCTCCTGAAATGAGAGCTGCACAACCAACTCTATCCTATCTCCATATTTTTATATAACTATTTATTTTAAGTTGTTGCAAAAGAATTTATTCTTTTAAGCGACATTCATAAAAGCAGCCCCCTTTGTAAGATATAGACGCAAGTCTGTTGAGATTTTAAAGGAAAAATGTCGTTTGAAGATTTGTAATATTTGAAGAGATTCAGTTTTTGAGTTAATGACAATACGAAAAAAATAGCAAATAAGATATATCTGCATCATTTTGTATATATTTTTATATATAAGATAAGCTAATTCAAATATTTTGTTAACACCTTTCAAAGGAACAACTATTTTTACATTAAAAAAAAACATTAGTTGTATCAAATAAACGATTCCAAACACCTCACAGTATTTATATATATCTTATTTTTTAGTGGCCGGATATTTGGTAAGATGGTACCTGGTAGGCAAGTGCTCGAAACTTGGCCTCCATGGCTCCATTCTTGACATGCCTACAAAACCACATTCATATAGAACCATTCACCACACTCGTTTACCACGAATATTTTCCTCGATTTAACCTTTTCATTTATAAATATTTATTATCTTTTTTATGAGTATAATACTAGATTATGATTTGAAATTATATGTATGAAAATATGTCATGCGGATGTACTGGAATGGGGAGATAAGGTGACAAAGATGGATGGCACAAAAGCTTAGGCAAGTTGGAGCCACTTCATGACGAGAACCCAAGAGTGGTCCCTTTCAATCCATAACTCATTATTTTACCATGAATAAATGCAATAAAAAACCAAACGGAAATCTTATATGGAGAGGTCTTAGCCGGTGTGGTGTGCTACCGACTTAAAGTTAAAACCGCCAACGGAACCGTATATACTATTTGAGTTTTTCGTAAACCACATACCGCAATATAAAAGTTCAAAACTGCATTATGTAATATAGTTTGGTGTGGGCGTTTTATGCAGTTTTTATACGGTTTGTTTGGTTTAATAAACTCTGATCGAATAAAAAAATGTAGAATTTTTTACAAATTTTGTCACAAAAATATTAAGACTGTGTTGGTAGCCTCTTAATATGGTTTTAAGAGGCTCTGAATCATTAATAACATTTGATTCGTAAATTTTTTACCTCTTAATCGACCATAACCTCTTAATGAGCATTTGAATAATTATGCAGAAATATATATCTGAACCATTCCTTTTTCAGAAAACTTTTACATATATCATTTAACTTAAAAACGTCTTTTTATTCAAAGTCTTTTTATGATTCAGACATCTTAATAATTCAGATCTAAATCATTCATACGTTATCAAACAGCACCTAACTATTAATAGTACTATCATCACTTTAAATCATGCAACGAAATTCATATACATGATACACTTCAAATAAATGGATGGTATACACAAATAACTTGTTACAAAGTTTACATGTACGTAATTCATATGCTGGATAAATAGATGACGTGTATTAATAAGTTCTAAATCCTGCAATAAAAATTTGACATACACATAATGCATTTCATGTATACGGGGGTTACAAATTATTGAGAATATATATATATATATATATATATATATATATATATATATATATATATATATATATATATATATATATATATATATATATATATATATATATATATATATATATATACTAGTGGTGCATTACACGGGTTGATTAAAAGAAAACGTTAAATAGAAAAATCAAAGCACTAACAAATTTTTATAACAAATTGTCGACAATATATAATGAAATTTTTGGATAATATGTTGTCAAATTAAACACTACAACATAATTGTTGATAAAGTTTGAACAATTATAACAAATTACAAGTTTTGAAAGACTTCTTTGAACACAACATTTGTTGTTCTATTAGTAAGTTTACCATCGTAATCTAAAATTAACATTTTTAAGTAATCTCTATTTTTAACTCTGGATAATGAAATATACAACTGGCTATGTATGAAGAATTAAAAAAAATATTATATAATAGAAGTAGTAATGGATTATTTCAATTTATGCCATTATACTTTTTACTATTAAGAAGCTATTATTACCTAACATTTTTATATATAGTCGTTTCTGATAGTTAGTGGCTTGCCTCAAAATATTTGACATCTCGGGGACTCGGGCCAAATTTTTTAAAAGCAAACTTTTCAAGCGTCAAAATCATAGGAAGCCTTTGTAGTAAATAATTTATTTCGAATGTATTTGAGTGGAGAATTACATTTCTTCCGGCCCAATAACCAATTTTCTTGTATAAGTTGGAAAATATTTAATTCTCAACTAGTGTTCAACCCGTGCGTAGCACGGGTCGGGGAAAAAACCGGTCCAGATTTCATGCGATCCATTTAAACCATAGACTTTGTTTGATGCCTAAGAAGGGTTGAAGTTAAGATTTCTGCAAGGAAATAGTAAAGGGCAAATAAGTTAACTAAACATGTTAATATCCTGTTATAATAATTCATTTTGTTGCCAATTTGAATAATAAATTATTAAGTTTCTAATTTATCACATTTGCACCTAATATATATCATTAAAGATAAAAAAAAAGTCGAATAAAGGATTTGTTGGAAAAAGTCGAATAAAGGATTAGTTAAAAAAGTCGAGAAATTACGCTTTTTGCTTCCAGTTTTTCTCATTAGGACAATATCTTTTTAAAAAAAATCTACCCAAGTATATTGCAAAAATAGCAATATACTTTCATGTATTTGTTTATTATAGCAACTTATGTGTATTTAAAGTATGATGTTATAATTAACAAATTAATAAGAGTACGTTGCTATTTCAACAATTTTTAAACTAAGTAGCTTGCCTAAAAACATAAATCTTACCTTGAAATAAGGATAACAATTTCCTTTGGTGCTCTTGCACTTGTTACTTCAAATTTAATTCTTCAAGAGCTGAAGCAGTCTATTCTCTCAAATCTATAGAATCGGTTAAAATATTGTTAATGTAAAGAATTGCAAAGAAGAACAATTGGAATATTAGCAAGAAGTCCCTAGAAGATTACCGTGATGGAGAAAAAGCTTTTCCCGAGGCGACGGGGAGCCCGAAAAATGTTAAATGGAAAAATAGCAATTTTTTTAGTTTGTTTATTATAGCAAGCAACATTTTCTTGCTTCCTTTCATACCTTCAAAAATGACATGCAAAATAAAAAAATTCCCATGAAATTCGTTTGGAATATACAAATTATTCTTGATTCCAATTTCCATAAAGTACATCAAATATCTGATAAATAATTGAACATAAAAATGCATTAATGGAGAAGTAAGTATGTGCATATGGATAGTTAGGGGCGAGTCTTTTAAATGCCACAAAATCTAACAGGAGCCTAATAAACTCAATATCCAATTCTTGGAGTTCAAATAGAATAAAAAAATAGCAGATCATTCAACTTAAGTGTGTATGCAAGAAAAACATATAAACATCATTATGGTTCTTCATAACAAAATAATCTGCTTTAAATCATATTTTTGGTGACCAAATAATATTCTATCCAATCATATTGATGAGTAAGAGTTATAAAATTTTAAGTTCATACAAGAGTTATTTAAAGAAGAATGTATGTGTTCTCCAGAAAGAATCATTAGATGCTTCCAGAAGCTTCCTCAAATTACTGCTTAAATCATAGCAAAGCTGCAAGAAAGCATATTCTGGAATCCATTAGTCTTTACTGGAAGAAAACATTAACTTTTAAAGTAAATTACATTTTTCGTCCCCGATTGTAGTTGATTTTTGCAATTTTGATCCTTATATGTGATTCTCGTAACGTTTTACTCATTTTCTACACTTTTTCCTGCTTCAGCTTCCTGCTGTGCTGCCATTTTCCATCTAGAAATTTCCTCTCCAGCTGCAGCAATATTCATCATAAGCCCTTCAACCTAAACCAAAAAAAAAGTCAACTTTGACCACAAGTTTTAAAAACTTTCCAATTATAGCAATGTACTGACATTTTCATTTGCAACTCTCTCTTTTTCTTCAAGATCTTTAATCTCTTGTTTCCTTTTCAAAAGCTCCTTACTTTGAGCCTCAACGTGTTCCTTAAGTAAAATCGACTCTGCCCTTAATTACAACTAACACCACAACAAATTCAGCTACAATAAAAACATTTAACCAAAATTATATATTATAAAAAAAATACCTTAATTCATCAACAGTATGCCGGGGTTCAATTATCTCAACTTGAGACTGTTTTATAATGTTCTCAAGCGCACCATCCTGCGTATAAAAAATAACCGTAAGTATATATATTTTTTTGTGAAAGTGTAAATTTAATAATAAAGACACGTACCAAATTATATATTTCATCATCTTCTGTAACGGTTTCATTCGCTGGTATGATTGCTAAATGTATAATCAATACCGGATTCTCTTAATCCATTTTCTGCAACTTTAAACAACTCACTGGTTTTTGAAGAAAGATCGGATGGCATTCTTTTTGATAAAGCAGTCTTCAGTAAAGACCCGATATGTCCTTTCTCTTTTACTAATTGAGTAATTGTTTCGTTTAAACTTTTCACTTCTCAGGTTCTTTCAGCCACCAAATTCTTCGTTTTTTCTTGAAGAATTGAAGTTAATTCGGTTATGGACTCCAATCCAGCTAAAGAGGATAGCATGTTTTCCTCTATATCCGTTTCTTGTGGAAGAAACAAAGAATCTGATAAATCTGACTGTTCTTTGTTGTTTGTATCTGTATCCATAATTTTGATCACACTGCAAATTTGGTCAAGTATTTTTGAAACATGATTTTGTTGATTAACCAGTAATGGCCTTTGTGAATCCATTCAAGTATTTTTGAAACATGATTTTTTTTTTATTAACCAGTGATGGCCTTTGTGAATCCATTCGTAACTCCATGATCTTCAATTTATTGTCATATTCACTCACGAGATCTTGTTTATGATTCAACTCTCGTTCCAATTCTGTTACCATTACATCTTTTTCCTCCATTGATGTCTTTAAACCTTCAAGAACGGAATCTCTCTTTGATACTTCATCTCTAAGCTTACTGATTGTAGCTTCAAGCTCTGATACTTCAATGGCGATTTCGTAATTTCTATGCTCCATTTACTCTGTAGCTTGATTTCTGGACTTGGTTGTTGATTCAATCTGGCTAATAAGTTCTTCAAAGATCTCATTTGTTCTTTTGATTGCTCCATAAGCAACAGCAGGTAAACCAGTGTACTTTTGTGACCTTGGTAATCCACCAGAAGTGAAGTTTTTGAAGTTGTTCACCTTACCTGAGATTTTATCGATTCCAATTACTAACATCTGGGCCGCTGTTTGAATCTCAGACCTCGATGAATCCTTGATCTTGACTGATTCTTCTAAACGCTTCACGAAATCGCTTTTCTGATTCAACAACTCGTCTTTTTCGTTAATGAGATTAGCTAAATTCTGTTGATAACTCGTCTTTTTGCTCAACAACTTCAGCCAATTCCGTCGATAACTTTTCAATTGAAACACAGATTAACAGAAAAATGGAAACAGCTGCTGCTTCATCAAGATTTAACAGCAAAAATGAAAACACAAATTATGACAGAAAATCGTGCAAACACAGTTTCATCTGATTCAATTCAAACACATATTAACAGAAAAATGCAAACACCTGTTGATTAGGATTAGCGATTAATTCCTCTGGGGCATCGGTGTAGCTATCTTCTCTTCCCAAAATCGATTAGGGTTTTTGACTGCCCCTTGGTTATGTTAAGATGCGACGCTACGCATGCTACAACAGTAAGGTCGCATCCACAATCTCCAGGAGGAAACAGAGGCGAAATCGACGGAAACCCAGAGAAGAGGGAAAATCCATACAGTCCGATTGCAAGAAAGGAAGAACCGTCGTTGCAAAATTACCTTCGAGAAGAAGAATAACACAGACGACAAGAAAGAAACACCAAGCGATAACATGCAAACCGCTAAAAGACTCCGACAAGCATTAAGAAGTCGACGGAGGACGGAAATTCAACACAGTTGCAATGGAAGAGAAGCAACACGACAAGATTGAAGCGGTGGGTTACCCCCAAAAAAAACCGGATCCTAAAAAAACCCGCGTACAACAACATTACGGATCCAAAAAAAACGTTACACTAAATGAACAAAAATACGAGTTTTAAATATATAACAAAGTTGACGGAAATTAAGTAATAGAATAATATTTTCATTTGTGACGTTGGAGGTGGGATCAAACTAAATACCACACAACAATTGACGACTCAAACTAAAATATTGTTCATTAAAATATATAATACGATAAACACCCATTTTCCGATTTTAGAACACACCGTTACAATTACACCAATATCTTGAAGTTCTAAAAATGACCTAAATCCATACCCATAAGCCACAATAATAACAATTTCTCAAAAACAAAATCTTCTTCAAGCTCAAAGAATAGTACCTAACAATTTTATTTTATGAATAGAAAGAAGCTTGAAAATGATAAATTTAACATTAGAATCATAGGCAAAAGACCTCATGAATGTCTCTCACAATGTAAAACATTGCCTCCTGTTGTACCAACTTGATGTTATTTTTGGACATTTTCTTGTGTTCATCTGCATTGGTGCTTAGCCATCCCACCACTACCTAAACTGTCTCCGGGGCTTCTGGTGAACACACCCACACCATTAGAGATTTTTTCCTATTAATCAAAAGGAAGCATTTTAATTAACATGAATTAGCAATATACCATTATTTGGATATTATATACAGCCATGACTAAATAGTGATCGTTAAATAACTTAGTTAAAACTGATTTTATAAATGAATGTGGCTACTATTTTAAAAAATGACTAATTAGTGATGGTTAAATAAAAGTAAGTTGCTATTCTTGATGGATTATTTCCCTTATAAGCTAAAATTATGATGGTTGCAAAGAAATGGGTTTTCTTTATCCAATGCATTAAAAATCTATCCCATTTATAATTGCTTTTTAGTTAGAAAATATTGCTATAACCGTTAGATTTTTCAAAGCTTTGCATTTCGATGCATTCCCTTCCAGGTCTCATCTTTCCTTTTGAAACTAAGAAGACCTGAAAAATAAGATGACATTGTTATAGTTAGGTACTTAGGTAGATTTTCAAAATCAAAGTACAATGTTGTATTAAGAAGAGTTGTGAATAAGATGCTATAATACACAGATCAATAGCTAGTAAGAAGAATGTGTTTTTTTTTCTCTCGAAACCTGTCTTCAATGGGTTTGTGTTCTCGTTGAAACAGGTTGGGTAGATCCGTGAACATTTTATATCCACTTTTTGAATTTTGTATATAATGATTACAAAGGGATATTATAAAGATCTAACTACACACAGAAAAACAAATCAATCACATAGAGAAAAGTATTGTGAGACTCGTGTATTACACGGGATGATACAAAAACACATTTAATACATCGTGTTGAGACAATAAGATTTCATAGTAGCTAATATACATATTGATCAAGCTATTCACATATTTAGTCCATTAAGTCAAAAAGACACCATCTTAGCTTTGTAATCAAATTCTTCTTTTTGTTCGGATAATATTTGATCTCAAAAGTACCTTCCACTCGGTTCAAAACTTAATACTTCTTTTATAATAACTTCAAGATTATAAATCTTAATCTTGTTATTGGTTATTGTCAAACACAAAATGACAAATTTGACAAAAATGTTTTCCCTTCCCGTCATTATAAAGGATAGCATACCTAAGTACTGTTTCAATGACATCATTTATCATAAAAATCTAGTCCTGCAAATTGACATTAGGTTTAAATTTCTCCAATCATGAAATCAAAATGTTCCTGATTAAAAATAAATAAATTGACACTTTGTTTCCAAGTTACACATCATGAATGGGTGTGGTGGGGTGTTCAGGGAAGTTGAAAAATATGGGTAACTCGATTTTGGGACGATTTGGGATGAGTGTAGACAACTTCAAAGCTGTCAAATATCCAAATACTGGCTCATATTCTATCTCATTTCAGGGCAAAGTACACACATACACACACAGACACATATATACAAATTTAATAAATAAAACATAAAAACAACTTTAAAAAATTGTAAATTTGTATCTCGCACGAAAATGTGGAAAAAGTTGGGACATGGAAATTATATTGAAATGACCGAACAAGGCATACCTACTAATGGTAGGATCTTTCGCAAATCTCAATTCGTTATCAACACAAAGGTCAAAATTGTTATTTTTCCTTGATCTCGATGAGGTTATTGGTGCCACATTACGAGCATCCACAACCGTTACAATCCTTTCAAAAAGTTGAAACGGATTCCCCTCAGCTGTACACATCAACCGCGCTTTATTCTCGTACATAACCTATAAGTGAAGGGTATTTTAGTCATTTTGAAATTTTTTAACATAAGCCAAAATTAAAGACAAGAAAAGAGAAACTAACATCAACTAAAGTGACAAACCGATATGTTGCAGTCCTATTGTGAGCCCAAGGTGTGAAAATTCTCTTAGTTAAAATTATGTTAGTTCAAAATATACTTAATGTTTGAGTTTTGAGGTCAATTGTCTCCACATTCAAGTTCAAATTTCATATAGATTTTTTATGATGTTAAGAAATGATATATGAAAACGGTGGATTACTAATTACCTGTCTTAGACGAGTTAGATAGCTTGCATTTTCCCCGTATAACATTTTGGGGTACTATGATTTCCACACTCATGTTAGCCACTATAGCATATCTACCTCCACTGCGAATATCATCAAAAAGAGTTGGTTAAGTGAAGTTCAAAAATCACTTGCTTATAGATTTAACTTCCATTATATGCAAAATTTACTTGATTAATTAGTGGACTTAAGATGACAAGACTTGATGTGTTAAGTTACATAGATATGTAGATGTGGTATTTGATGCAAACCTGCCAAGTTCAATACCACCTTTAACATATTCTGATCCCGTGCCAATATCATGTCCCATCTGCAATCAATATGGAGAATCTAAAAATTCTTAAAAACAATAATATATAAAGAAAAAAGAATATTACCAGAAATTTTCGTTTTCCAAGTGTCAGCAGACGGTCTACACTACTTAATAGTTTAAGATTATCCATACTTTGATTTAAATTAGGACGTTGATTAGAATAATGTGAATTGGCAACAAAAGAATGCTACCCAAGAAATTGATGATCATTCCCTTTTATGGCCCTTGGTGACATTTTATTGGAGAAAAAGTTGTTTCGCAGCTTGCCAGTAACACTGTATGAAGCAACTTGTACATTTATCAACTCTCCTGTCATCTTTGAAAAATAACGGTTCATTCAATCTGCAATTACAACACCAAATTTGTATATATATATATATATATATATATATATATATATATATATATATATATATATACTAAAATGCGTCAAAATGCAAGAGATAGCAACGTACTTCTGTGGATTTTTTGGACATTCAGTATCCTGCTTTCATTTCTTCCTATTACAACATTGTACTTGGAAAAATATATCCGATTATTGCAATTTCTATAGCTAAAATGGGTAAAACTATCAAAGTATGATGCCCTAAAAAAGAAAAAGAAACTGAAAGTACAATGCTGTAACTGGATCGGTTTTTTACAGTACAATGTCCAGAAAAATAAAACTAAATGTACAATGTGGTAATAGAAAAAATGAAAGTAGGATGCTATAATACACAAGTAAGAACCTCATATTTGTGATTCCATTCTGATGCTTCAACTTGAGCAGAAGCTTTCCCCTCTGTTGCCCGTCTTAAAACCTTGCTAACAGCTATAGATCGATAAAAAAAAGCCAAAACGTTCAGTATTATATTTCGTTAAGTTAATTCTAAATTGAAATTTTCAAGGACGGAACAATATCGTAGTTCTCATGGCCTCGAAAACTCCACAAGATGATATTCAATCCCCTCAAAAGAGGTTGTTCGATAATTTCCATTACAGTTTTCTTAGAGTTTAAAATCAATTGAGAGGCACACTTGTTTGAAGAAGCAAAACCTAAAATAGAAACCGGAGAAATATAGAACCATGATTGGCAGTGAAGATCATATTTGATGCTTACGGAATTAAATTAAGGTTCTAGAACAAATGTTTGGGTGTATAATTTTTCCATTTCCTTCATTATGTCGCTGTGCAACCGTATAAAATGTGAGATTCGTAGTACAATCTCCTTCATTAGGTCGCTTTGATCTCCTATATGCTATATGTTTAAGAAATATGAGCTACAACCTACACTTTATGTAAATTTTGTTATTAATTTATAGCCAACATTTTGAATCTGAAATAGTTGTTGTACTGTCGGTTCTTTGCACAAAACCAGAATCTGAAACACTAACAAATTTAGAAAACTGACACATTTCACTTTCGAATAACACATGTCAATTTAGGTCTAACAAAAAAGATTGAATTTTGAAAATTGAATTGAATTCTTAACTTACAGTTGCATATAGCGTGCTTACATACGACTGAATTGACTCATTTGCCGCCCATTCCGTACCAACAAGTGAGATGAATATGTAGGTGGTTACGCCACCGCAATTGTCTGAGAGTAGGTCAGACCGCTGGCGTGGTGAGCATTATAGGCACCACCGGCATGGTTAATGGAATATGATGAAAAATGTATAAAAGAGATGCCAATCACATGACACCGTCAAAATTACTTGATGGGATCACCAGATATTGATTTCAGATTGGCAATCTGCTCTGCTTTAATAGCTTTGAACAATTCCATTCGTTTGGGGATTATAGTTTGAAGAGAAGCATCAGACTTCGGAGTCGATTCTGCCTCCGTTCCCATCTGTAGTGGTACAATCGGAGACGACGCTAGAATGAGTAGCATGATGAACTTGGATTGCATAAATCAAGAGAGGCCGAGCCATTTGGGTCTACAAAAAAAACGACTTTAGGGTTTTAGAAGAGGAGAAACAATCGCTTACAATAGAATCCAAATTAAAGAGGCATGACTGGAATGAACCATTTACCGAACCAGGTAGTTTAGCCCTAATAATCCATTCATTAATGTTCTTCATGTTGCAATCAAATTGCAATACCCATTGATTTGCCGAGTTATCAGGGATCGATTTTGAATGGTACAAGGAAAATATGGGATTCATAGTCATCTGTTAAGCTTGACGGCGGAGAACTATTGGATGTATACTTGGGTTGTGATTCAAAACCCTAAGTGCAATAAGCTATAGTTGACTAGATAGAACTATTGCAAGTAGATATAAGGTATTCACTTATGTGTGGTGTGTATGTGGTATGATGTAGGTGCTGAAGGTGGTGAGAAAACACTTTGACCTACCAATTATACCATTTGGAACGGTGTAAAGCTACTATATTCAGGTGAGTAACTCTACTTAACATGTTAGTGTAACATGTTGTATGTGTTGTGTATGCTTATTTGTTGATAATACATGTAGTGTAATATATGTAAACCATGTAGACACAAAGGGAATCAGTTGTGATTATATGTGTTAGAAGGTTGTGGTAATAATGTGTAGTAACCGGTATCGAGATAGGAATCTCGTGTCCGCTTGAGGTGGAGTTCACATATCATATAATGAGTGCTTTACGATTATGTATAACTGAGATAGCAACGGTTTGCTTAGCGAATACTTAGCAACCATGGAATAGGAGTGTGTATAATAAGTATATATGGTGAAGTATATATGAATTATGACGTTGTGTGTATATAATGCTGGTTGACTCACATGTATGTCGAGATTACTGTGTACAAGTACTATATAGTCGAGGGGTAACAAGTATGGAGATGACTTGTTATTGGAGGTGAGTTTTGTAGTTATATATGAGTTGAAACTCTAGAGTTAAGTGAATGTATAAAGAGTACTTTACATGCCACCTAGAGTAAGTCAAACGTTCATGTGATTAATTTCTTCTGATTACGTGTCAGTGTGTAGGGAGGTATGTGGTTAGAAGTGTCGGGAGTTGTTGTATGACTATATAACGAGTACTTTATAGTCATGACATACGACCTTTGTGGCTAGGCGATTGGGTTTAATTACCCAATATATTAGAGGAACCTTTGTGGTTCATAACGGTCTTTGTGGCTAGGCGATTGGGTTTAATTACCTAATATATTGGAGGAACCTTTGTGGTTCATATACGACCTTTGTGGCTAGGAGGTTGGACTTAATTTTCTGACATATACGGCCTTTGTGGCTAGGAGGTTGGACTTAATTGTCTGACACATACGACTTTTGTGGCTAAGAGATTGGGCTTAATTGCCCAACATATGTGGTTAGAGCTTTTGTGCTCATACTACAATAGGAGTAGTCATGAGTCTTAGTGACTCGAAACCGTGGGGATTGAGGAGAAGATAGATATGAAGCCTTTATGGCTTATGATCTGAGAGGTCGTATAATGGAGGAACTTGTGTTGGAAGTGAGAGTGACGGAGTACGATACATGATAGTTATTTATGTGTATACTTGTTACTTGTAATACACCTTGCATATTCATTGACTTAGCTTAGGTGTCGAGGATACCTGTGTGACTACATAATGAATATCTTGTGGTCATTTAGGCTGAGTATGGTTGTCCTATATGTTTATATTAACGTGTACTTATAAGCTGTTGCAGGAAGTTGTCGTACCCACGAGTTGGGTGATGTGTTGCATTATGAATAAGTTGTATTATATTATTATAATGTTGCTCACCAAGCTTTGTAGCTTACGTGTGTGTGTGTGTTGTGTTGTGTGTAGTTTAGCAGTTGTAGCGTCCGACTCGGATCGTGGGACGATTCTCGATGATAACTTATTGTAGTATCCAGAGCACACGAGTATCCAATTGTATTATATATGTTTTAAACACGAAATTTTTTGGGTATAGTCTGTGCCGAAACTGGACGTTACAATAAATCTCCTTATAATTAGGTCTAAGCTTTAATTACATGGATTTATTCAAAAATCATTCCACAATTATAGATATTGTGGTTTTTTAACTTTACTTTAACATGTTATAATTGGTTCTAATTTAGTTATTTCTATTTCAATTGACTATGAACCTTTTAGATCTAATGTTTTGTTTAATTTTAATTAAATATAATTTAATTTTTCAAAATAACATCACTAAAAGGATAAAACTTCTAACCCAATAAATACGGTTATTACAAACTACCTATCATTTAAGATGAAAATATCTCTTGACTTTCAACAAATACTGAAAGTTATAACTTTTTCAAACCAAAAACTTTAAATCCAATAAAGTACTACACTTAAGTGTGTATCTTAGATGATCAAAGCTTATAATAAGCAATCAAGTTTGTTACCACCAATTTGAATCCAACTTAAAGTCAACTACTTCACATACTTTTTTTAAAGTTTAAATCCCTCAATTTTAGTTTGTTACATTTCCACGACAATTGTGAATCCTTACTTTGGACAAACTTAAATTTCAATCGTGATGAACATATTGACTTTGCTAAATCTATCTATTTAAGAAAAAAAAACATTTGAAAAAAACTTACTTTTCAATTTTAACAATGGTGTTTGGTGCCAAAGATTTTCGTAAAGACACTATTTTTGAAAAAACTGTAATGTCGCCGTTTAACTAGTTAGCTCATAGGAACCGTAAGTATAAAGGCCGCTTGAGTTTCTTGGTTGTCGAACCCTCTATCGACTAACAACATATGATTGTTATATACTTTTAGATTATTGTTAGTTTTTCTATACCATTCAGTAGTTTTAAAAAAACGAAAAACAACCGAGATGAATTAAAGATATGAAATTGGACTCTTAAGTTTTTTGACAATCATTTTGATTAAAAACCAATTAAAACTTAAATTAGTGTATGAATTCGACTTGCCAATGTAAACTAAATGTTGCTTTATAAATACCAAAATCTTTCAAAAGTCTCCCAAAGTCTTATTTACTTCGTAAGTCTCTGAAAAATAACCCTAGGGGCTTTTTGTCGACTTGAAAACTATTGAATAACCGGCTCAAGACCATTACACAACTATTGTGAAATACATTACAAAACATACAAGACTCGAGTGAATTTAAGTGTAAATCACAATTTTTGACTTGATTTCAGATTACACAACAATATAACACGCGAGTGCATTTTGACAAAGGTTATGTAACATTCTATTTGAATGTGTGTTTTGCAAATTTTATTTTTTCATTCGTGGTCCGTTCTTCTTGCAATTCGCTCCGAAACTTCCCAACGGGTTCCGGATCATGCACCAAGCCTAAAAGCACTAATCCAGTTCCACTCCACCGATATGCACAAAAAGTTCTAAAAATGGCAGATGGCGTAATCATTTCGATTCCAAAGCTATGGAAAAAAATTTTAAAAATTAAGTATATTTTTTTTCTCTCATTTTCTTTATTTTTAAAGTCAAAAGCTTTATATCGACGAAAATTCAAGCAGCCATCATCAATATAAATTGAAAAGAAAAAAAACTAGGAAGCAAAAAGGCATACATGTTACTTGGTCACGTAAATCTTGTCTTTTATTAAATTTTTATGAATAAAATAATTCGTCTTTGTGGAAAATGGTCTTTTTATTTATAGAATATTTATTAGCTTATGAACATTGATTTAACCTATAGAAAACATGTTAGGTAGCTTGCACATATAAAGCATGCCCTAACTTTTTATATTGGATTTCGCTTTCAGTCATAGTTCATTGTCCAGAAAAGGAAGGGATTAAAATGAAATTATAACGGTAGTCGATAGCATTCAAGATTCTTTAATAAGTTGAAGATAATAAAATCACGAAAAAATGTGTACGTCTACGGACCCTCACAGTTTGTGGATGGAGGAATATGAATATCGGTTGAGAAATTGCGAACCAGAGGAAAATTCAATTGGAAATCGTTTCGTCCCCAATCCCGTCTCCTTCTCCACGTTAACCTAATGTTGCTTTTTCGGTATGCTGTTCACGGTTTCCATGACTTCGTGTCACCAATCTGTGATGGCGCGTGCCCATCTTCTTTTTTTAGTATTTCCTTTTGTGTGTCCCTTTGGAATTCTTGATTGTTACTCATGGTAACACAGCTTGCATCACAGATGATGATGCTTTCTCTTATAATAATCCAATTAGCTTATTTTTTTAATCCAACAAAGGTCCGTTCTCCATGTACGCGATTTGTCTGTTTCCTTTCTTAATTTATGTCTTCTTCTCAGATGGCTCATAGATATTTTGTGCGTTTCGTAGGATTCTGATTCATTTAATTGCGCCCAAGGGAGGTGTCCTGGATTAGAATTAATCGATTCCGCGTTCAAGTTTGACGACAGACGTTTCCAGGTTGGCGTTTTCGAGTAAATTCATATCTCGTCCTTTTCAAAAAGGTTGGTATCTTTTTAGGCGATTCTGTACTTTTTGAATTTGTGGCGATCCTCGGTCTCGTTTCCTTCAATTCTGCATCAGAGTTAGGGTTTCATTTAGACAAGTTGAATCGATTGAGTCCCATAAGTGGTGGGCTTTTAGAAATTACAATCCGCACAGGTTTGATATGGAAAAAGATGGAGATACTTGGTTTTAGTTGAAGAATCGAGAAATACCAGTAGCATTCCTCAACAACAAGAGTATACTTGGAGTTTCTGAGGGTGTTCTGCTTGTTTCTCATTGCTATATAAAGTTGTAAACAGATGAGAATTTCATAATGAGAGGGATAAGAAACTTGTTTGTCCATGGATGCATCAGAGAGACCATTAACTAATCTGATAGGTAACCTCAGATCCTGGATCCCTCGGAGGTCTGAGCCAGCTAATGTTTCGAGGGACTTTTGGATGCCCGATCAGAGTTGCAGGGTATGCTACGAATGTGATTCCCAGTTTACCTTATTCAACCGAAGACACCATTGCCGACTTTGTGGCCGAGTTTTCTGTGCCAAGTGCACTCAGAATTGGATCCCTGCTAGACCTAGTACTCAAAACCTCATCAGGGAAGAATCAGAAAAGATCAGGGCTTGTAATTACTGCTACAAGCAATGGCAGCAAGGTGGGTTAGCTGGTTCTGTTGATCATGGAATCCAGGATTCCAGTCTTGATCTCAGCACCTCACCGTCAGCTGCCAGTCCCATTAGCTCCAAATCTAGTGGCACTGTTGACAGCAGCAGCGTTGCTTTTACATCTGTGCCACATTCAGTCTGTTCTTATCATCATAGCCATTACCCTACTGGACTCACTCCACGCCAATCTGTGATAATGGAATCAAACCTAGACGAGCAAAATGAACTAGCAACAGGGAACAATGAGCTACTACTTGAAGTGGGAACTCAGTCTCCTAGCGAATATTCGTGTTGCATCAACAGGGGTGATGACTTTGATGAAGAATTTGCTTATCAGTTAGCTACTAGTGGTGGACATGTTTTGCAGATTGATAATGGATATTATGATGAATTACATATGGATGATATGGATACCGACTATGAATCTCATAAAGAACACCATGATGAAGAACCTCCCGATGCAACAAGAAGTGCTAGCAGCTGTTCCTTACAGACAGCTTTTGATCCAACAGTCTCTGAGCCAGTCCAGCTTGAGAAAAAAGAGGATGATACACTTACACTTACACATGCACATACACCTGATGTTAGTGATGAATGTGAAGCTTCTTCATCTTCTTTATATGCTGCACAAGACGTCCCTGAACCAGTGGACTTTGAAAACAATGGAGTCCTGTGGCTACCACCTGAACCTGAAGATGAAGAAGATGAAAGAGAAGCTCTTATATTTGATGATGATGATGATGATGGTGATGCTGCTGGAGAGTGGGGAAATTCAAGCAATTTAGGAAGTGGGGAGTGTCGCAATAGGGAAAAGTCAAATGAAGAGCACAAGAAAGCCATGAAGAATGTAGTTGATGGGCATTTCAGGGCTTTAGTCTCACAATTGTTGCAGGTTGAAAACCTTTTTGCAAGTGAAGAAGATGAGAAAGATAGTTGGTTGGAGATAATTACATCTTTGTCCTGGGAAGCTGCATCTTTGTTAAAACCAGACACAAGCAAAGGTGGAGGGATGGATCCTGGAGGTTATGTCAAGATAAAATGTTTAGCTTCTGGGCGTCGCACTGACAGGCGAGTATTTTGGTGGTCAACCATTTTCCACTAATCTTTTATTAACTTAGTTTAATTTAATATATATACGGTATACCCTTTTCTTTTTCTTTTTCCAGTATTGTGATCAAAGGAGTTGTTTGCAAGAAAAATGTGGCTCATAGACGGATGACATCAAGAATCGAGAGACCTCGTTTCTTGATTCTTGGAGGTGCTCTTGAATATCAACGTGTTTCTAACCACCTCTCAAGTTTCGATACTCTATTGCAACAGGTAACAAACCCGCTTTTTTAATACAGCCTTTTGATCTTTATTAATTGTTTTTTTTTTTGGTTTAGGAAATGGATCATTTAAAGATGGCGGTGGCAAAGATAGACGCGCACCAACCTGATGTTCTTTTAGTGGAGAAATCAGTTTCGCGATATGCACAAGAATATCTTCTTGCAAAAGACATATCTCTTGTTTTAAACATCAAAAGACCACTTTTGGAACGAATAGCCCGATGTACAGGCGCCCAGATTGTTCCTTCAATTGATCATCTTTCATCTCAAAAGTTGGGAAATGCGGATTTGTTCCATGTTGAAAGATTCCTGGAAGAACATGGAAGTGCAGGACAAGGTGGGAAGAAGCTCGTGAAGACACTCATGTACTTTGAAGGATGTCCAAAACCATTTGGTTGCACCGTAAGTTCTTTAAAAAGAATAAAAAGAATAGCTTTATAAATAGTACGTTGTTAATGTTGCAATTTTCAGATATTACTGAGAGGAGCGAGTGGTGATGAGTTAAAGAAAGTGAAGCATGTTGTTCAGTATGGAGTTTTTGCTGCTTACCATTTGGCTTTAGAGACTTCTTTTCTTGCTGATGAAGGCGCTTCCCTGCCCGAACTTCCCTTAAATTCTACACTGACTGTAGCACTACCCGACAAAGCATCGAGCATTGACCGGTCAATTTCAACGATTCCCGGTTTTAACACCCCTGTGAGTGAGAAACCTCAGGTAAATCAAACCTACACCGAGCCACAACAATTGAACAGTGTCTCAATGTCGGAAATGTTCTCTACCATCATTAACCAAAAATCCGAAGCAAAACCGTTCGCGATTGGACCAAACAGCGAAGGGATGGAGCCCACTAATTCTCGGGCACTCGGGCAGATAAGTACACGTATTGTTAACGACTGTTTTGACCCTCCACCATGTTTGTCCCATGCTCCTTCAGATGCATCATCTATCCAGTTAGATGTAAGGACTGGAAAAGAGGATTCCGCTACTTCAAAGGAAGAATTCCCGCCTTCACCTTCAGATCACCAAAGTATTTTAGTCTCTTTGTCATCTAGATGTGTATGGAAAGGAACTGTTTGTGAAAGGTCGCATCTTTTTCGCATTAAATACTACGGGAACTTTGATAAACCACTCGGCCGGTTTCTCAGAGATGACTTGTTTGACCAAGGGTATAGTTGTCGTTCATGTGAGATGCCTGCAGAAGCACATGTACAGTGTTACACTCATAGACAAGGAACCCTAACCATATCTGTGAAGAAGCTGCCCGAGTTTTTACTGCCCGGAGAAAAAGAGGGGAAGATTTGGATGTGGCACAGGTGTTTGAGATGTCCCCGCACTGGCGGCTTCCCACCTGCAACTCGAAGAATAGTGATGTCAGATGCTGCTTGGGGTTTGTCTTTTGGGAAGTTCTTGGAGCTTAGTTTCTCAAATCATGCTGCTGCTAGTAGGGTTGCAAGTTGTGGTCATTCTCTACATCGTGATTGTCTACGGTTTTACGGGTACTTTTTTTAATCCTGAATTTAATCTTTTTCTTTTTATTCTTTATCGTGAATGTTATGGTTATGTACACAGGTTTGGGAAAATGGTTGCGTGTTTTCGTTACGCATCTATTGATGTCCATTCTGTCTTTCTTCCTCCTCATAAACTTGATTTCAAATACGAGAATCAGGAGTGGATTCAACATGAAGTGGATGAGGTTTGATTGTTTTTTACATGACTGATTGAGGGGCGAGGGGCTGTTTCTTTTTGTCTTAATGAGCTTAATGTGTTAAGCGCTTAATCTGGACAGCTATACATGACTGTTTCTTTTTGACTTAATGTGGACAGATTGCCTTGAGCCAAAAAAAACCTAACTTGATATACCAAGACACTAACCCTTTACCTACTCACCCTTCTTTTTTCCTCATGTTAAAATGATGAGAGAATATTATGAAGCTTGTTTTTTGGAATGCAAGGATAAAATAGTCATTTAGTCTCGTTCAGACGGTTTATTCAGTCTTGAAAAGAAACAGCCTTCATGTATACAACACTTTATCATCGTTACCCATTCAGCTACTTTACCCATACACGACTTAATATGAAATAAAAAGAAACAGTCCTTGAGTTGTCATTTCATTTATTTAAATATGAATTTTTTAAACAGGTTGTATACCGCTCGGAGCTATTATTTTCAGAAATTCTCAACTCTTTAATCCAAATGGCAGACAAGAGGCACGGTCCAGGGTCAGTTAATGGTCCCACAAAAAGACGCCAAATAGCAGATTTGGAAGTAATGCTACGAAAGGAAAAAACAGAGTTCGAGGTAAGTCAGTAACCCCATTCTATAAACTTTTGACAAAATTTTATAGAAACATGATCTCGTAAACTTTATAATATTGTTGCAGGAGTCGTTGAAAAAGATTTTAAATCACGAGGTGAAAAAGGGACAACCGATGATTGATATTCTTGAAATCAACCGTCTTCGTAGGCAGCTTCTCTTTCAATCTTACATGTGGGACCACCGATTGGTGTACGCATCAAGTGTTGACACCCACAGCCCACGAACCAACCTCAATGATTTCACATCGGAACACGTCGATAATAACAACAATAATAAAATTATCGATTCATGTAACGCGTCAGACATGGGCGACATTCACAACCACGAAAACGTAGAAGACGATCCAAGTCCAACAGAAGAAAACGAGTCAAGTATATTTTCCGAACCGTTAATATCAAATCCAGGTGTCCGTAGAGCCATTTCCGAAGGGCAGTTTCCCGTTATGGCAAGTTTATCAGACACTCTAGAAGCTGCATGGACAGGTAACCATCAAAAGGACACCGCTTCCATCTTATCCGATTCAGACCTAGCAGAATCTTTTGAGAAAGGCGTGGAAGAGCAAAGTGTGGGGACAAAAACGTCACTTGTGTCCCCTGTTTATTCCACTAAAGGCTCCGAAAGTATGGAAGATTCAACGAGCTGGTTGGGTATGCCGTTTTTGAACTTCTATCGTTCTTTAAACAAAAACTTTTCAACAACTTCAGAAAAACTCGACACCCTCAACGGTTACAATCCCGTGTACATCTCGTCTTTTCGCGAATCGGAACTCCAAGGTGGGGCCCGGTTGCTTTTAGCGGTCGGCGTAAATGACACTGTTGTCCCTGTGTACGATGACGAACCAACAAGCATCATATCGTACGCGTTAATTTCACCGGATTATATCGCGCAAGTGTCCGACGACGATTCCATCTTTTCTCAACAATCTGAAAATTCATCAGCATTCCAATCCTTTAGCAACTTCGATGGAATGGCACTGGAGTCTTTTAGGAGTTTAGGGGACGATGGGATTTTATCAATGTCGGGATCGCGTGCTTCGCTAATGTCGGATCCTGTATCGCATACAAAGTCTTTGCATACAAAAGTTGAATTTACAGATGATAGTCCTCTTGGAAAAGTGAAATATGCTGTGACTACTTATTATGCGAAAAGATTTGAAGCTTTGAGGCGGATTTGTTGTCCTTCTGAAATGGATTATATACGGTCTTTAAGCCGGTGTAAAAAGTGGGGTGCTCAAGGTGGTAAGAGTAATGTCTTTTTTGCAAAAACTTTAGATGACCGCTTCATTATTAAACAAGTTACAAAGACGGAACTCGAATCCTTCATAAAATTCGCTCCTGCTTACTTTAAGTATTTATCCGAATCAATTGGTACCGGAAGTCCGACTTGCCTTGCAAAGATTTTAGGCATTTATCAGGTATTTTTTTTCTAGTGAAAATTGTGGGGAATAGCAACATACTTTACTTTACTCTACCTATCAATATGGGCAAGTATGTTGCTATTTCATGCAATTTATCCTTTTTTATATTCCCTTTTGGTTTTGATGTGATTGGAATTTTTTGAAGGTGACGAAGCATATGAAAGGAGGGAAGGAAACGAAAATGGATGTGTTGATCATGGAGAATCTTTTATATGGAAGGAATTTAACACGGCTTTATGATTTAAAAGGGTCATCAAGATCACGATATAATGCCGATTCTAGTGGAAGCAATAAAGTTTTACTTGATCAGAATTTAATTGAAGCAATGCCAACTTCTCCTATATTTGTTGGAAACAAAGCCAAACGCTTACTTGAAAGAGCTGTCTGGAACGACACAGCTTTTCTTGCTGTAAGTTTCACTTTTTTATAAGTTTTTTTTTTTTTTTAAAAACTCTGAAGATGATATTAATAACTAGAATTTACGGTTGCAGTCGGTTGACGTAATGGATTATTCTTTGTTGGTTGGGGTTGATGAAGAGAAACACGAACTTGTTCTTGGGATTATCGACTTCATGAGACAGTATACATGGGACAAACATCTAGAAACATGGGTGAAAGCTTCCGGAATCCTCGGTGGGCCCAAGAACGCGTCTCCAACCGTAATTTCACCCAAACAATACAAGAAAAGATTCAGGAAAGCAATGACAACCTACTTTTTAATGGTTCCTGATCAATGGTCTCCTCCTACTGTTATACGCTCAAAATCCCAAACAGATCTATGTGAAGAAAACACCACCCAAATTGCCACCTGTACAGCTGATTAGTGCTGTCAATGGCTTCATTTGTTTTCACCCCCTTTTTAAATTATAGTTTATAAAATTCAGTTGCTTCATAAATACGTAAATATTTTTTTGGGGGTGTTATATTGTTTTATTATTTAACGTTGCACATATAGTTTTGTAAATTACTGTCATTGTATCCACGTATAACGTATTAATAATGCATAGCCATAAATGTCTTCTTTCCATTTTGGGGTCATTATCATATATAGAAACAAATAACTACGACTTACGAATGCGATGGTTATAACTTGTTTTATAATTTAATTTAGCCCCACATAAGTCTCCTTCATAGTGGTGTTATTGGTATGCTTCTCTTAGAACCCATGATGGTGCTTTACATAGAAAAATAAAGTAAAGGTGCGAATAAGATGTTTAAACTTACATTACAACAGAGAACCTTATTAAAGTAAAGTGACGCTTTTTATTTCATGATCGATTATTCACATACACATAAATACAATACACATGCGTGTACAACCCTTCGATATCGAGGGTAGTAATGGCGTATGATTGTTTCGAGGGATGCTGTTCTTAATGTCGGATCGACTAAGATGGTTTCTCCCTTCACCGTAAATAAGTTAGAACTGTGTTTTTTAACCATGGTTAGTTGGCTTTACCACCATCTACAACTTGAAGCAGAGTCCGATTAAGAAGATCAACGATGTCTTGTTCACCTCTGTTAGATTTCACGAATCGAATCAGAAATTTCAGAAATGTGATTTCGAAAAAGATAACGACAAGATTTACCTTTGATAACAAGAGAATCTTGAAACACCTTGATGACGAGGACCTTCATCGTATCCTTCACATGTTATCTCGCCTTTATCATCCAAGTAACATACGATCCCTCTAGATTTGTCTTCAAAAACCTGTGAGGAAATTAAATTTTAAGATGAAAGAAAAACATGGGATGTAAGTTTGTAACTGTGGGCCTACCTTTTGTATCTTGATGGATGATCCGACAGGAATGAGAGATGAAGAAGATGAATCTCTTTTTGCAAGCATTAATATCCTTTTTGATGTTTTCTTGACAGAAGTTGGGGCATGGTGAATTAAGAACATGGATGATGAAGCGATATTTGCAGCCATTAAAAATTGAAAGAGAGAGTTGAGAGCAAGAGTTTAAGGAGACAAAAGGAGTATGTGCTGGGCTTCTGCTATATAATAGCAAAAAAAATCTAAAATAAAAAAATTAAGTCTTTAAATTGACTTCTAGTGCTTTGCCATGATTAGGGTAGCAGGTTTAAAGTTTTAAAAAACAACATTTAATGTAATATATACTCTATATTAAGCATATTTTAGTGCTAAACATACAAACACCTGGTTAAAAATAAAATCCTTACCAATTGAGTTGGTAAAACCTTCTTTCGATATGCAGAAATTGGAATCAAAGAATTATTAGTAAGTGGAATATTTTTACAAAAATGACATCCCGACTAGAAACTAGTTCATAAATAAATTGTCGTAAAGGATGAGAAATTCAAATGATTGAAGTAAGGTTTGGCTGTATGAGAGATAATAAGTTGCATTATTGCCTTATTGGGTGAAATAGTATATGTATTTGTATTTTATTAAGGATGTGGGTGGGGCATGGCTTATCTTCAGACTGTTGATGTTGACATTTTTTAATTTAAACCATCGTTTCTCCGTGTCATAATTTCTAACGAGTGGCCCTAAATTAATTTTCGTTTAATAATATCTACTTGTTTTTAACTAATTAAATTCAACCTCGTTATTATATATGTATATGCATCGATCAAGATTGTTATAGAATAATTTTTTATGATATGTTATACATAATTAAAGCATGCATAATGATGTAATAATGTTTGTATATTGACCGATTAAATTTAGTAATTTACCGATGTAAAATATTTGATAAGTATCATGTATTTGTTTTCTTGTACTAACACAAGGATAAAAGTAACTTAAAGAGGTGTTGTCATTTTTGTAATTATACAAAAATTCCAAAAAACAGACACGGTTACATTTTTGGAATTATATCAATGTTTATATCAACCGATGCATTCATATGCAGTGATATTTTCGTAATTATATCAACATGTATATGAATTGATGCATTCATATGAATCCATTGATGCGCTCATAAAAGAAATTTAGTTTTTTTACATCAACATGTTTATCATTTAATAAAGCATAAAAGAGTATAAATGATCAATTTTTTTTTTTGAATAAAATAAATTTGATTTGCATCAATGAATATTCATGCATTGATGCATTCATAAATTTTTTGTGTTTTTGTCAAAATGTTTGTCATTTAAAAGAACATAAAACATACAAATGGTAATATGCATCAATACATTGATGCACTCATATGCATGATTTGATAATGTCAGTACTAGTTTTTTTAGAACGCCATTAGCACCGGTAAGAATGAAAATATGATGGTATCACTGACAAATTTTTGTCGAAGTGATCCGACAGTTCGGAATTGGATGAAATTCACACACGACATATAAAATGGTTCGATTAAGAAAACTCACCGCTTAGCCATGATGTGTGGTGTTTTTTGGGCGTTCGGGAATCAGGATCATTTAGGGCCTCAAAAACCCGTTATTCTGTTTTTTACAACAAGTTTTTTTAAAGATTTGATATAGATAATTGTTTATGAATCTTATATTAATCAATTGATCTTTTAGGGTTAATGAGAGAAGCTTATCGTATGAGCATCATTTTTTGATTAAAATAAAGTCAAATGCATCAATACATATGGATGCATTCTTTTGTATTCACTGATTGCATGCATAAAAAAATTAGTTTTTATGTTAAAGGATAATTTTTGAATGATTTTAAGTGGATATGCATGGATGCATTGATGCATTCTGTGTTTTAATTGATAAGTGCATAAAATTTTTTAGTTTTTATATTAGAGCTTCATTTTATAAATTAAATAAATTCGATATGCATGTATGCATAAAATTTTTTGATTTTTTTATATCAACATGTCTACTAGGTTTTAGAACACTGAAAATGTTGCAAAAAGAATAATATCTTGAAGTGTAAATTGTGATGATTGTCGAATTCCTATCTATTCGAAGACTCAGCCTCAGACACCAAAGTGAAGACAATACTGAATGGAATCTTTTGTACCAATGCGACTTAGACGATCCTGCTCCTAACGTGTTGCACATGTTAGTGTGAGCAATCTGTTGCACTTTTTGTGGGTCTATGTGTTGTATTGTAATTGGTTAAATATTTACGATGTCTCATTCTTGTATAAATACGAGGGGTGTACTAGGGTTTTTGTAAGCGAATAGTAGATTTCATATTCGCGTTCTTAGATCTTCATAGACTACTATTTACATTGTGTAAATTTGAGCACTATCTTCCTATACTAAAACCCTTGAATCATTCAAAATATTGAAAGGTTGAATATTCATTATCTTTTATTCATCATTTTATTGCTTATTCAATACACATTCCATTGAATCGATACTTAACAAGTGGTATCAGAGTGAGTTTCACTATTCTATCGATTTGGGGTTTTCACTCACATTTCAAATCTCATATCTGAATCGTTTCTCAGATCTGTATTCCACGATTTGAAAGTTTATTCTCAATCGATTTCATTAAACGATCATTCTATTCAATTCAATGGCGAATTTCAACAATAATGCTTTGATGTTGAATCATGCAAACCTGCTTGGCTTGGCTACGAAAGCTCTGATGCTCATTCCAGAGCAATATGATCAATGAACTAATCGGATAGAAGATTACCTGACGGGGATAGACAAAGATTTATAAAGATATTACAGTAATATCTGAATTTTGTAAAAAATATAGATAAAATTTTGCTAAATTAAATATGTGATGAACAAATCGTATTAAATAAGAAACAACATGTGTTCACTTGTTTCTTCAAAAGGTGCTTACACTAGCATTCGATTTAAATGATATTTATTATGATAGAATGTTTTATACTTTGTATACTTCTATGACGTATAATTTGAACCGTAATTTATTTATATGATTTCTTTAGTTTAGCTTTGTTCTCCCCCCTCCAACCCACCCACCACCCTCTTAATTGTGTTTGCGTTGTATGTAATTTTATATTTAGTAATAACAAGTTGACTTTTAACAACATATATTTAATAATATTTTAACAATATCATTTTTTTTCCAAAATGGCATTCGTCCAATTTTGATGTGAATGTTGAAAACATTTGACGTAGCCTTAACCTAATTCGTTCTCATATTATATTTGGTTTATATGGCTAGCTTCATAATATTAAGTGCAGTTAATATTCAATTACTTTTTGCAGGGTTTGCGTGTGTGGAATACAACCATGGCTTATATAATCTAGTTATATAATGACCTATTACAACACAATCCAGTGTACGTTACAACACAATAAAGTGTACGTTGTACCATTTTTAAAGGTGACGGTACAAAAAGTGGGGACCTTCTAAATTTTTTAAAAGTAATTCCATCTTATATTTATCAAGCCAGGTTCTAGTAGTAGATCCATATTTTTTTTTACCGGACGTATTACCCACTGTCGGACTGCTTGCGACAGTCGTGGACAATAATTAGGCTATGTACGTAAAATAATAAAAAATAAAAAAATACACAATGGACTGAACTCGATTAAGACATACGTACAATAGTTCATGTTTTCATAATATTTTGTCCATGTACAGACATAAAAGTTAATTTTCTTTATACCAATTATATGAAACATACATGTCTATGTAATGTTCAAGTCACTAGCATGAGACTCTAACCATCTTGACTATGCATTACATTTAGGGAGAATGGCCAAAATTATCATATGATAAATGAGTACTCAGCCTTTTGCATTTGCTAAAGTCTATTTAGTTCTAAAAATTTCACTCACCCCTTAAATTCAAACTGTTTATTATTATCGTGTAATCAAATAAATGACACACATTTTTATGTTTTTGTATCGAATCTACTTCGATATCGATAAATTTCTAAATTTTTTGGTTGGATCTTAGTAAAAACAAAACAAGTTCTTAATTTTGGATATGTTGTTCGTATTTCAGACTCAATTTCAAAAGTGAGACTAAAACGGCAAAAATATGCACAGGGACCAAAAAACTATAGCTTACTCTAAAATAATATGGGTGCTACTATATAAACACCCCATATATACCTATAAAGAAAAGTCAAACTGTGTCAACCAATTATATCTAATTTTTACGGAAAACATTGTAATTCTAACAAATAAAAAGAAGTTGACCCTACATAGATGTGTATATCTAGTATAAATGGGGTGTGTTTTTGGCAATTCCCAATAATATAATGAATTAACGTAATGATTATATATAATGAAATGATAAAGCTATAGGATATCGTTTTTCTAGCTTTTACAAAAGTCTTTCCTATGTTAAAAAAGTCTCTGCATATTTTGTGTCACGTAACCTTGCAAGTACAGTCTGTTAAGATGTGTGCAGCTTTACCTCTCTGATCATCTCACAATTATGTCATCTTTTTCACGCTCATTGTTGCAAACGTATAATCACAAACAAGAGATTCCTTCTGTAACAGTATCCTTTCCACTCTTTACAGTTTACAGCCTCCTACTTCATTCTTCCATTCTCAATATTTCTTGTGTTTCACACGGAGCAGAAGTGCGGAAGGAGAACCCGTTTCCAATGACGCAGAAAGATGGAGTTGTGATCAAGACGAATGTTGTCGAAGCTCCATCTGCACATGGTCGACCCATTTTCAGCTTCAATTACGGGTCAAGAAAGAACTTCCCCTCAAAATGGGATAATGCTGAGAAATGGCTCATTAATGGCCATGAATCCCCTGCTCATGGCGTAATGAAGTCCGCAGATTTTGTTCCAAAACAACAGGAAACACATGAAAAAACTGGGGCGTTTTCTGATGATGAGAAAATGGCCACAAGTTGTATTCTTAAAGCTCCAAAAATTGTATCTTTGGACCACCACCATTGCAGCTCAGACACAGCTTTCAATGGGGTCTCAGCCTTAGAGTCAGAGATCTCTGATATGCTTCTAAAAGGTACACTCCTCTCTTGTCTTCTTCACAGTTCACACTTTCCAAATCATGTTGTCTTTATCTGCGACGATATTTTAGCATACGATTCATATCTTACAACCTCTTTTTAGTGCAAAGATTTTGATTGTATCTTGCCTAAGTTCGATTAACTTGTTGACATATTTCTGGTCGCAGATAAGTTTACAGACAAGGTAGCACCCATGGAGGCAAAAAACAGAGACACGGGAACAGAGATGACTCCGGTTGGCACTGGCAGCCCCACCACCTCGCTTAAAAGCCGGTCTCCGCCACGACATAACACCCCTGCAACTAAGCTAGGCCAATTAGGGTTGACGAATCAGGGCAGTTCCTTGGACATTGGCGAATTACAGGAGTGGCATTTAGCCAAGCTTCAACCAAGGACCCTATTTGACGTCATTACTTCCAAATGGAGCTCGAGAGAGGATGAAGAAGATGACGTATCAAAGAGCCTGAGATATTCCGAGATGAAAGATGAAAGCCTCGAAAGCATTTCAGGGCCTAGACCTAGTGCTTGGGAAGAAGAAGAAAAGTCGGAATACTGCGTAAGGTGAACTATCGATATGCCTTTGAAGTAGGAATTTGGTTCGATTCAAAAAGTGACGACTTTATGTTGCATCTTTTTTTTTTTTCTTGCAGGTATCAAATGGAGGAAGCAAAGATTCAAGCTTGGGTAAACCTCCAAAAGGCCAAAGTGGAAGCTGAATCAAGAAAGCTGGAGGTGAAAAACTATCATTTCTTTCTTGATTTATTCAAGGAAAAATTCTTTAAATTCCCCCGACAAGTTGTGTTGGTGATTTGCAGGTGAAAATTCAGAAGATGAGATCGAAATATGAGGAGAAGTTGATGAGAAAGATGATAGTCGTTGATAGAAAAGCAGAGGAGTTAAGGGCTGCAGCACAGGTTGAGCACTCTGAGCAGGTTCGAAAGATGTCCACCAAATCAAACAACACCATGAATCTTGACCGGAGTGCACATTTTTCCAGCAACGGTGGTTCATGTGTTTGCTTCACCCGTAATTGATAAACAATGCATGACGATTAGAAAACTGACTTTTTTGGCTTCGTTATAGAAAACTGACTAGACTATCAAACGAGAGCTGATTGTAGTAGGGTATCTTTTTCTTTCCATATGCATGTCAAAAGGCTTACCATTAACTATATCAAAGATTGCTATGTTACTCATGGTGACAGCACCACTTTTTGCTTTCCATTTAACTTTCGCTTAATGGAGAACGCACGATATGATTTTTGTCTGTTCAAAGATTGCTTTTGATTCCAATCACTATTTTGGAAAAAGTTTATTAGTTGATTTTACAGCTTTTTTATATTGTTTGCTTGCATTCCAATTTCCACATCAATTATTCTCTCTACCTAGTACATCTCATTACAAGAACCCATAAAACAATATTTCATATTTTTTCAATTTTTGTTGTTCAAGCACATAACATAGTAGGCAATAAGCATTTTTTTATCGAGGGAGGTGGTGGTAATATTAAATGCTAGCGCTAGATTGTTGTGTCATGGATCTTGACATGGCAACCCAAAATCTCTACATAAACAGAAAATCTCCCTCACCAAGAATTATGATCCAAATCCGTACACATACAAAATACAATATTCCAAAGCTAACAATCGCTTATCAAAGCTGTAAAAAGTTATTTGACCTTTTATTTCAAATTTCCCCAAGGCACTTTTGTCTCCAACAAAAAAACCTATCACAAATTCACATTTAATCACGGAACTCATCCATGAACTTCTTGTGAAAGTCTGTCAAGCGTGTAACTATGGCCGGAATTTTTTCCTCTTGTGGCAATATCGTGCACCTAAAATGCCATGTTCCAGGTACCTGTTACAAACCAAATAACAATCCAGTTCTTAAGCCACCAACACATGTGAAATTACTAATTACCCCCTAAAAGTTCAAAATCAAAAACTCTCTTACCTGACCAAAACCAGAGCCAGGAACCACAACAATACCAGTGGCATTCAAAAGGCGGCTTGCATAATATGCATCAGGAGCTTTTTTAGCTTTTTCTGCTTCTTGTATTGCTTTTTTGGGAAGTTTAATTTGTGGGAAAAGATACATTGCACCTTCTGCTTTGTTGCAGGTAACACCCTCTAAGCTGTTCAGTGCATCTTCCAATGTCTATTGTGAAAAAAAAAACAACAACAAAATTAAAATTCAAGAATTGTCATCAACTTATAAAGTTTTCGTGATTTGTACTGACCTTTGCACGCCTTGCAAGTGATTGTAAAATGCCATCTTTTTCAGCAAAATAGGATTCATACGATTCATCTCCAACCTTTGGAGGACACATAACAAGACTTGCAAGAATTTGACCAGAAATATTTGAACAAAGATTCACAGATGCCACTTTGTAAATTTGTTCCCTAACTTCAGGACTAAAACCAGTCACCTCCATGTAACCACCTCTTTTCCCACATTCACCATAATACCCTGAAGTACAAATTCATAATTTTCATGTTCATCAAATCAACAATACCATTGAGCATATATTTAAAATAAAAAAAAAACCCACCTTTAGAAACCGATTGAAATGAAACCAAGGGGATGTCCTTGTCACCGTATCCCATAGAACGAGCAACTTTCTTGAAAGAGTGAAATTGCTTTTCAGGGACATAGATGTTTTCCTGGTATACCTGCATTATGTTTATAATTATCATTAGAGTAACTAAATGATACAGATTTATAAAAGTTTGGGGATCTTGGTAAATCTTTTTTACCTCATCTGCTAGAAGAACCAAACCTTCTTTCTTGCAGAATTCCACAATGGCTCGTTGATTTTCTTCAGCAAGAACCTGTATATAAATTATTAAAAGATAGAAAGAAGACATTAATTTAATATTCAAGTAATTAATATTATATTTACCTGGCCAGTTGGGTTTCCTGGATTAATGACAACCAAGGCCCTAACAGTAATACCCTTTTGTCTAGCAGTTTCAAGTTGCTTTTTGAGCTCAGATACCTCAAGTCCCCACCCTGTTGCTTCATCAAGATAATAAGGAACCTGAAAAATCATTATGTATTGTTCTATTTATCTTTCTTGTATCCAAACAGTTTGAAAGAAAAAGAAACAGTAATAATAACAGTTTAAGGTAATAAGAACACATACAAGAGTGCCACCATGAAGGGCAATTGAAGCTGAATAAAGAGGGTATTGAGGAATTGGACAGAAAATTCCATCACTCTCTGATCTTATTAGTAACTGCATCATCATATGGACCTGGTATTTCAAGATCATAAAATCCATAATCAATCACATGTTCGAGTAGTTTCAATTTTTTTAGAAATAACAAACTATTATATAAAGATTTACCGCAGGACTTGCACCGTCTGTTAGAAAGATATCATTTGGATCAGCAGGAAAACCATCACGGGCTTCAATGCCAGCAGCAATGGTATCACGCAATCCCTTAATACCCTGATTCCAATTACAAAATTAAAGTCGTGTTACTAAAATTATTTAATATATCGCAGCTTTATATAAAAAGAGAAGTTTTTACCTGACTGTGACTATATGCACCAGTGGCTCTTCCAGGAATTTGATCAAGAATCTGCCATGCTCTCTCAATGGAATCAGCACTGCAAGTGATGCACATTTGGATAATTGAATAAATATAGGAACTCAAATTGAATTACATAATTGAAACCAGTTTATTTATGCATACCTAAACAACCCCTGTGTTTCACTCTTGTCCAATATGGTGGGATGATCACATAATGCAAGAACCTAGCATATAAGAATTTATAAGAGTAAGCAACAATTATGAGAATAATTTTTCTTTTATAAATGGTGTTGAATAATGCTAACCTCTCTGAAGAAAGTGATGGGTTGTTGACCAAGAGATTGTGGATTTCCAATGTTACAGTAAAGTATCTGTCAAATTTTGAGGGGTGTCAGCATTGAAGCATAATTTATACCTTCGTAACAGATATGTTTAAAACAAAAGAAAAGGAAAGCACACAGATATGATACCTCCTCAAAAGGATGAGAACCTGGATTTGCTTGCAAGTCTTGCTGTAATTTCTGTAGTAATTAACATAGAAGCATCAACAGGCGATCATCATATTGTAGACAAATAAAGAAGGTAGTAGTAACCTTTTCAATTTTCATCATTATATTCATTAATGATAAGCTATGTTTGGTTTTTAATACAATACCTGAGCCAGTGAGACAATCTCACCCCGTACTGCATACTCACATTTCAAGACCTGGTAATAAAGGGAAAAACATTAGTACAGAGTTTTAGCTAACCTTTTCTTGCTGGTGTTATGCAATCTACTCAAACTACAAACACAAATTCATATTGGATTTTTATATTATAAGGATCCGTCTTTATATACATCACATCATGGAAACAGGTGCTGGATAAATAAAAAAGTAAAGCGAGAAAAGATATGGAGCCATTTGAATGTCGGTATTTGACTTTTAAGAAAGATGGATTTTGTTTTGGCTCGAACAAATAAAGTATAACTAGATTGTCCCTTTGACAAATAAACTAATGATTTGTTGAAGTTCCAACACTAAAAGGGCCTGGATCGACTTGAACTTGAAAAGCCCTGGATTGAGCTTCGAAATCAATATTCGATTTCCTTTTGGGGAAAGTATAATAAGATGCAAACTTAAAAATAATCAAAAGAGACAGCGATCTTCTACCTGCTTACTCTAAGCACTCTGATTAAGGCGATAAGATTTAAAATGAATAAAGTAGGACGAACTAAAAGGTGAAAGAAAAACCTACTCGATACTAAAGCTCAAGTCAGCTAACTAAAACAGACAAGATCAAGTGATTAACAAACTGAAAAACAGAAATGAGAAGCAAGGAAGAGACCTTTGGGTTGAGGGAATCAACAGTAAGAGGCGGCGTTGATTTGTCGGAAGCCATGGATGTGTCGGAAGGGAGAGGTGAATCAAGTGATGTGAAGAATCGAGCAAGCCTAGTAGAAGTATAATAATAAGTTGAAGAAGAAGACGATGGATGATGGGGATTCAAAAGGGGAGCGGTGGCGTTTGAGATCAATCTCTTGACTCTGTGGGCTACGAATTTCCGCATGGCGGTGTTTCCTTTTTAAGCCGTCAATATGCGTGTGTGAGCAAGGGAGAAACAAGGGGCGGCCACGCAGAAGGTTCGTATTCGCTCTTCAATAAAAATCAAAACTCGATTCAGCAGCCGCTTAACTTATTCCCCAATCTATACAGCTTCAATAAAAATCAAAATCCCCTTTTACTTTTCATAACTATCTTAAATCAAACAATACCTTCTTTCATTTTGATTTTTAAACAATCAGATCAAGTTTTTGTAAAAGTTGCATTCACTATCCTCAAAAGTGTACTTGGGGGTTTTACTTTTTTTGCAAGCTTTAGACAAACGTCTAAATTATAATTTTATTTTACTTTACAAACGTATGAGCATATCACGAGCTAGTTTAGTTGGGCTAAAAGCAAGCAAATTGTATGTGTTGTAGCGTCACTTCTTCCAATAGAAAAACAAAACTATTTATCCCAATTCTTATAATATTCATTTAAAATGGTGAAACTGTCTCTTCAATGCGTCTATCAATTGGAATACGCCGACATTTTGACATTATCTATGGTTTTGGATGGCTGGACCAAAATAAATCCACGTATGTTTATCGATATCTCATGTTTGGATATGTTGATATGGTCCAACAAAATATAAGTATTAGTTCAAGTGTCGTAATTTAAATTATAACTCAAATAGTTGAATTGTAATGTCTCAATTTTGATAACCAAAATTTTCATTTTTTAAGTAAAGTATAGATATTAAAAACTATTTTGAATGTTGTAGAAACCTTTAAAGTATTGTAAACTTAGTTGTTAAAAACCAAGTAACATTCGAAAACCATAGTACAAAAATCCATGGTAATAAGCAAGTAACAACGGAAATCATAAACGTAATCATGGCGGATATGAATACAGTCGAGTCGTGTTTTTCACTTTTTTGGAAAAGTACCTGAAAAATATTTAATTTGAGAAAATAATCACAAAGCTTCATGAATGCCCCCAAAATACCACACGTTATATCACATAACAAACACACCACATAATGGCTCTCAGACCAACTTCGATCTGCCTGGCTCGTGGGCTAACTCTGTTCTGCCAACACCATAAGACTCTTGGGCCAACCCCGATCTATCCGGTTCACGAGCCAGCTCCGTTCCACCAACCCCCACACAGTCATAAGAACGAATCATACGACTAAACAATCAGCAAGCAAAACCAAACCAATCTAAGCACACAGTCCTATCCTAATGCGTCTCAGATCACAACTAGATAATCGACAAGCAAGACTACACTAGTATAGGTACACGATACTGCCTTAACTGTTCTTAAGCTGCTTACGCATGCAACATCACCAATAGTATACTGAGGAGACTCACCTGAATCGCGAGGTAGAAACACAACACCGGATTCCTGAAGAATCAACAACACAAACCTCCTAAATCTTCATTAGAGATAACTCAGTAACCCAAACCACTTCAAAGTAAAACCCTTAGCTAAATCCTTAAATCCACCAAAGTTTAACCAAAAGTCAAACTGGTCAAAAGTTAATAGTCAACAGTCAAAGTCAACGGACGCATATCACGTCGTGTCCTATGGCTCATAGCGTCTCTAAAGGTCGCGAACCAAAAATGGGTTTCCTCCACAGGTAACGTTGCTATCCATTGATGTTAGCGGTGCTATCTCTGGGTATTCCAACTTCCTCATTAAGTGTTTATTCCATTAAGCCAGTGGCTAGGGTTCTCCGGAATTCATCCATTTAGGCTATTAATCGATAAAAATGTAAACTTTATGGACATGCATGTCCAATACATGTTTAACCCAAACCCTAGGTCAAAAGAGGTCCAAAACCTTGCCTGACTTGAAGAGAGCTTGAGCATGCTCTCTTTTTTGGTTTAAAGGCTCCATAAATGGTCCAGAAAACGACTAGTAACCCTAGAGTTTTTCTAACTCCAAGAACACAACAATAATGCACTATACATGACATAAAACTCCTTTAACTCCTAGATCTATGCAAGAAAAAAAATTCAAGCATGGAACTTTCTTACTACAATGGTCCAAATGTGAGAAGAATGTTGGATCTTGGCTGGAGAATGCTTCCTTGCACCACCCCTTCTCTTATTCTTCTTCAAACCACACCTCAATGTAGGAAATGAAGCTAAAATCAACAATGGAAAACTAGGGTTTCGAGCTAGGGCCTCTCTAAAGTATAGAGGCTGATAAATAGGTTGGTTTAAGGTTTAGTGCCTTTAAATAATGCTCAATCTAGGACCTGTTCCCTAACAGAGGAGTGTAACGAAGTAAGTGGGTTGGGTTTAATTGTTAAGTGTGTTAGTGAGTTGCTAATCTAGAGTTATAACTAACCTAAATAAGTTGTAGAACTTTTTATTAGCTTTCTAAGCATATATAGATTGTTAAATTTGGATAATATATGAGAAAGTTATGAAGAAAAATGTCAAGTAGAAAATACCCCACGCGGATCGCACGAGATGCAATAGAAAACCCACGTGGGTCGCGTAAAATCCACTGTATCAGTCAAAGAGCTCTTAAGCCATAAACGCGGGTCGCGTAAGATTTTTCACTGAACTGGTGCGGGTCGCGTATGATAGCGACGCTAATCTTTAGGATTAGCGACACTAATAGCCCAGCAACACATTAGGCCAAATTAAGCCAAATTATTTCAAACCAAAAAGACCCAAAACGGATTTCAGAGCTAAAGTAGGCTAAATTAGGCCAAATTAAGCCAATATTTTTCATGGGAAAGCATAAGGAACTCAAATCTAATGTTGTAAACGCATTTTTTATTCCTAAATCGACGAGGTGAGCTAGCTTTCGAGTTTTGGGGTTTTGAAACCCTAGGTTGCTAAATCTGTTAATTAGCTATAAATTATCACATATGATGTTAGGAAAACAGTAGATAGCAAGTTGTATCCTTTCCTTTGAACAAAAGGAAGGACATGACATGACTGTACACGCATCTACGTTTTGAGACTTCCATTGATATTTGTTATTTACTTTATTTTCATAGTATGGATTTCGGGACACTATTACTTGGTGACGAACAAATGGATTTTTATTCTGTTTGAGATGGTTTTGACGCTTTAACTTCATTTTAGAAATGAAAATTTTGGCTGTAAAATTTGGGACATTACAACAAAATACTGAACTCCTTAACTCTATAAGAAACCAAAAACCTAATTTGAATATTACAAGATTCAGTTCAAAATAAACCCCTAAAAACTTACTTAAACTACATTCGACAAACATCTTCATTCGCCGCTACTTCCTCAACTGGCACTTACACAATCGCCATTTGTTCCATCGACGATTTCTTCACTGTCGGTTGCTCCACCACGCTTACTCCATTGCTCTTTGCTCTCATGTTTGCTCCGCCATCAAATTTCTCACAAGTAATATAGTGTTCTATTGCCACAAAGTAGTGTGTAGTCTCTAGACTTCCAGATCTACAATGCCTAGTGCCTAGGATAACATTGCAAAAGCGTAACTTTTAAAGTAAACAAAAAGAATATATGAAGATGTGTTGCATGTTGTCAAACATAGTTATCACATTTATATTTTAAGATTTTAGTTCATTATTATTGTTATTTAGATTTTAATATTTTAGTTTATTATCATTATTATTTTGTATTTTTGGATAAAATTAGGAACTGTTTAGCAAATATTATTTGTTATTTATCATTTTATATTTGTTAATTATTAATTGGTTTTATTATATAGTGGACAATGGAAAAATATCTATTTTTGACGGGTTTATAAAAAGAAAACGTATAAGTTCATCTCAAAATTCAAAAAACCCACCACACATAGTTTTAGATGAGAATACATCTCCGTCGAGTGTTCATGTTAGTGAGAATCGATCCAAATAGTCATGTCAAAATGAATTTATTTGATCTTAGTCACTATAATGGGGACCAGAAATCCATAAGCGTAGCTTTCTAGAGTCTTGGTTTAAAGTCATTTTTGTGGCTTGAATATTCAAAAACAAAAGATGCTGCATATTGTTTGCCATGTTTTCTATTCAATAAACCTATAGGACCAATATAGTACGGCCAATAAGCATTTGCTATAGATGGACTTCAAAATTGAAAGAAATTTAGTGGTAGAAAATATGCTTTTTACATCATATGGGACCGAGTGTACGTCTTTTCACAATGTTGCACAACAAACATGTGAACGATTTGTTGAATAAGGCGTAAGATATATGAATATACTTGAAAAAATTCTAGATAAAGAATGCAAGAATAATATATTAAGATTGATGCCTATTATCTATTTTGTTTTTTGGTTTATCTTTCAAGCGGTTGCATTTAGATCCCATAATAAAAGACCATATTCCATCACCAAAGTAAATTTTATTGAATTGGTGGAGACAATTGGTACTTCTAGTACCAAGATGGAATAATTTTTTTCATATTGCTCCTAAGCATGTATTATATACATCATTATTAATTCAAAAAGGATTATAAACCTTATTTCAGTTAGGTTACGACAAATGATTTGTGCGGAGATTGATTGTGGAAATTTTTGTTTAGGTGTTGATGAAGCACATGTCAAGTCTAACAAATAATGAATGCCTGTTGTTTTGAGATCTGTCAGAAAATATGTCTTTATTATTGAGTGTTTTTTAGGCTTGTTCATGTGCATAACACTACAATACAAACTCTTAAGAATGATATTTATTATGTATTGTCACATAACAGTCTTGATATTAAGTCAATTCATGGCCAAGGGTATGATGGTGCAAGCAACATGAGAGGTCAATTCAAAGGCTTGAAGCATTGATTTCAAATGATTGTCCATATGTGTATTATGTTCATTGCTTTGCTCACCGGTTGCAATTAACATTAATGGCCGCTTCACAAGGAGTTATTACATTAAAAAGGTTTTTTACTTAATTATATTTTTTGTCAATGTTGTCAGTGCTTCCTCAAAGTGAAGTGACCAACTAAGAGATGCATAAACTAAGAAAAAATAACATATTTGATTTCTATTGATTAATTGGAGACATGTAAATGTCTCAACCATATTGGTACATTATAATGAGTTGGGGATACCAAATGGAGTTCACATTTCAAATTAGTTTTGAGCTTAATCAAGATGTTTAGTCAAACTTGTGAGGTTTTACTTAAATTATTAAGGAGGGCGCCAAATGTATCAAAGGAGATGCAGATTCAACATATGAGACTATTATAATATTTGAGTTTATATTTCTTTCGCATATTGAGAAAGAAATATTGGAGATTAAAGATTTATACAATCTCAAGATATTTGTAATGCATTGAGGTTAGTTGCATCCAATAAAGCGCAATTTCAAAAAATGAAAGATGAATGATGGGATGATTTGCTTTCTCATGTTAGGCCATTTTTTCATGACCGCAACATTTATATACCTGATTTGTCTTCTTCCTAATTTAGTAGAGGTGCTTGAGCTGGTAATCATACAATGTAGCATCATTACTGAGTAGATATTTGTTATGAAGCAATCAATTGTCAACTAATGGATTTAGATCATCGATTCAATGATAGCTCCATGGAGTTGCTTCATCTTTCAACAACTGTAGATCCTAAAAGTGCTAATGAACATTTTCAAAGTGACAATGTATGTCACTTAGTAAAAAAGTTTTATCCGGAAAATTTTAGTGACTAAAAAAGTAAATTTGATGATGCAACTTCAACATTACGATGTTGCTGTCATTCTACTTGCAGATTACAAAGAAATGAAATTTATTTTAGAATTGTGTCAATGATTGTTAAATACCAAAAGATTTGAATATTTTTATCTTATTTATCGAGTAGTTAGTCTCATACTTACTCTTACTTTGTCCACTACTACAACGGAGAGATCATCTTCAGCAATGAGCCTCATTAAAACGAGATTAGAAGAATAAAATAGAAGATAAAATTTTGAATGACTCGTTGGTTTTGTACTTCGAATGAGAACTTGCCGAAAAGATTACTTTCAAGACAATTCTGCAAGATTTTAAAACGCAAATATTTAACGAGATTCCAATGTAACGAATGATGCAAAAATATTTTATATTAGTTGTCTTATTTAGAGTTTTTGTTATGTCATAATTTTGAACAGAATTATATTTGCTTGTATGTTTTTTCCCTTTTTAAAAATTTAATTCCGGCCTCTAATTTCAATGTTTATGTTCGCCCTTGTGACCTGTGTTGTGATCTTATAGATCAAAACCTTGGCCCAAATGATACATAGCTATAATACCTTCAAAAAAGTTTTGATCCCCCTATAATAATTGCTATCCTGGGTTTGGGCCGGCCTGCTGGGAAAGCTACTAATTAAATAGCCTAATACAGTGACACTCTTAGGGTGCGTTTGGTTCGTGGATTTCAAACCCTAGGATTTCAAATTCAATGCAATTTCAAATCCTTCGGAATTTAAAATCTTAGGATTTAAAATTCCATAACCCGTTTGGTTGGATATCAAAATCTTTATAAGATTGAAAAAAAACAAGCATTAGAACGATCAACATTAAATCGTTGTTAACCAATGACCGAGAATTGATGACAGAATAGTTGACACGAAATCTGCGGTGGAGCCAACGTCGTTGATAGGGTGGCTAGAGGTGAAGGCGGCGTCGACGGTGGGATGGCCGCAGGTGGAGTTGGACGTGGTGGTGGGGTAGCGGGAGCTAAAGGTGGCATCAGCGGTAAGGGTGGCGGGAGGTAGAGCATCAATTGTGGTGTCGTCAAAGATGGAGGCAACGATGGTAGGGTGGCCGGGGGTAGAGGTAGTGTCGACGATGGGGTAGCGAGAGATGGAGGAGGAGGCGTTGATCGGGTGGCCGGAAGTGGACGAGTCGGCATCTGTCGAAGTGGCCGGAGGTGGAGGCGGCATGAGAGATGAGGTGGCCGGAGGTGGAGGCGGTGTTGGCGGTGGGGTGGCGGAGATCAAGGCGGCAACAATATTGGGGTGGCCGAAGGTATATGCGGCAGCGGTGGTGGAGTGGCCAGAGGTGAGGCGTCGTCGGCAGCAAGGTGGCCAAAAGTGGAGGCGACATCGGCAATAGGGTGACCGGGGTGGAGGCAGCATCGACGGTGAGGCGGCAAGTTGTGGAGGAGGCATTGGTGTAGCGACCGGAGGTGAAAAAACAAATATTTCATTTATGGAATTTTAAATGCTAAGGGGGGTCAAGGTATTTACAAATCCTTCGTTCATGGGATTTTGAGTTATTTTAAAAAACCTTATCATTTTAAATTCCATGCTTATTTTCCAACCAAACATAGGATTTCCCAGGATTTAAAATGCAAATCCTGAAAAATTCCACAAACCAAACGCACCCTTAATATTTTAGGACAAGAAAATGAACACCAGTACACCACACTTAATAAATCTAGAAAGCGTATGTGTAATAAATAAAGAAGATAAAGTCAGATTTGCCAAAAAGGTAAAGACAGATATATTTTTAAATTGTTCCTGATTTTAGCCTTTTAGGGACGTTTAATCATCACAGTTTGGGCCCGGTTGGGTGAAGGAGAACGTATAAGACGTGAGATCAATTGCCGAAAGATTGGTGAGATATATCTCGGGCCTGGTATCGAGTGTCCTTTAACGATCAAGTCGATATTTAGATATGATACTATTAAAGCAATGTATTGTTTTGTGTTTATACTTTATAGAGGACAATTGGCATGGCCAGAACAGGAAGATCGTGGCCTAAACATGTTTTCCAACATCATAGTGTAGGACAAAAAGGGCGATGTTGTACCTTTCTCCATTCCTCCCACTTCAAATAGTCAAAAGAAAGAAACTATTTGATGTAATAGTTTGGTTAAGCTCCGTTAAAACATCTCATATAATTGCATGTATAACAGCAAAAAAAAAAACAATATTACAATAATGGTAACCGTGTTAGAAAGTAATGTATTACAAACTATGGTAGTAAAAATAAAAAGGGAAACACCCATTAACAGGACTTGTATGTAATGGCCTCTTTTCATAATCATAAAGTTGATTCGAACACCACATTTTTTTGTGGCAGCCACATTGAGCCTTCGATGAATGAGTTCACTGTGAACCTGGAGGCGTCACTGCTCGTTAGACTGGACTTATATCCATCCCATTTAACCCGTTGGGCGGTACCAGCGCCTGGACCGGTGTTGAGGTACTCACCGTAGAATATGGATGCAGGTGGGTCAACACCCTGAACCCATGAAATCCAGCCTAGTGGACTCAAAAAGTCTCCAATTGTGGATTGCATGATGACGGTCGTCGAGTAGTCCTTCCATGGCCGGCCAAGGTAGGTTTTAGCAGTGAGATTGTCGAGTGCGGAAATATCACATTTTTGGATGGAAATACCCGTGTTTTGATTAGGGTCTTTCTTTCCCTGAGCCGTGATGGTGACGAACTGGTTTGGTAAAGGTTGTCGTGGCATAATCTTGCAGTTCTGGTAGACAACCGCCGCGTTTCCAAACATGAAGTCGATGGTTCCGGTGACATCACAGTCACGATAGAACTGACGGTTGGAATGCGAATAGAGGGTGTCTTGAAAGGCATCGAACGAGCATCTGTAGAAGACCGAGAAATCTGAACCAGACCTAAAGGCCACCGCTTGATGCTTGGCTGCTCCGGCGGTGTTCTTGAATCCCATGTCTATTGCCACAAAGCCTTTTCCCGCCACAGCTGATAATCATTAAGATAATGTTAGTTTTGATTTTGATTCTTCATCAAAAGGATAACTTTTATGCCCCCAATTGAGATCGGAAAATATTTTAAAGCCGTTAGATTAAGGACACGAAGGTTGATTTACTTAGTGATAAACTATTCTAAGTCACGAACTTGCACATGGATTATGTTGGTGATGTTGTCAGGCACATGACATCTGGTACAACGAACCATGTGGGTGGGGTACCCACGATCGAAGCAAATTAATTCACAAACCACTGTTTTTTCTTGATTTTGATGTCTTGATTTGAGTGTTTTGATATGTACCAAGTCAAAAATGGCTAATTAATTTATGATTCATTATTTACTGAGAACTAATCTACGGGTTATGTAAGAAATCAAGAAAATTACCAAAAGTGGCGGTGGAAAAAGTTGGGGTGCCGTCGACGAAGTTCAGGCTGGCGGAAACAATGGACTTATCCTTGCCGTCGCCGTAGATCATGACGTTCCAGAACGATTTGTCCAAAACGACATTCTCCATATACACGCCTTCCTTGATGTATATTACGAACATCGTCTTGCTCTTCTTTGGTACCTTTCCCATTGCCTCTTTAATGGTTTTGACATCTCCGGTCCCGTCTAGCGCCACCGTCACATTCGGCGTCGGCCGTCCCTCTTGAAGCAATCTCCGAACACTAGGGCTCACCCATTCCGGAAACTCAGCTCCCCTCTCCGCCAACAACTTCCTGTGGATCGGAAGATTTAATTTCCCCAATATCCCCGATATCTTGGACACAATAGCCAAACTGTTGCTGGCGTACTCGGTGGAGTTCTGCATCTTAGACTTGACGTCGGCAAGAAACGTCGAATTCATTTCTTCCAGAGCATCCAAACATGTGTCTTGGTTAGTGAGAGCAGTGCTGAGCCACGTTTTCAGGTCGTCGATTTTGGTAGTGCTGAGCAACTTATCACCGGATTTGACGTCCATGGAGGAGATAGAATCCCGGAGATAATCAACGGCGTCATCTAACACAGTCTCACAAACCTTCAACGCTTCTTTCGCCGAATCATCGGAGGTTGCCTTTATCAAATTCTGAGGCAATGAAGACAGGTTAGAGAGCGAATTGAAAACCACCTGTAGAGAGAGCTTGAGCAGGTCTTCGGGATCGGTGCTGTTGGATTTATCAAGCTCCGAGATGCTGGAATAGCAAGATTCAGGATACAGAGTCTGGCTACAGACGGCCTTGATGGATTGGGCGGAGGAAAGTTGAGAGGAAGGAACGTCGTCATCATTGTTGTTGTTACGGTTGTGAATGACAGTGCCGGCAACAGCTCCGATGATTACAGCAATGAGTAGGACTACAGAGACGATGAGGATGATGAGACGCTTGCGGGTTTTCCGGCGAAATGCTTGCTCTTCGGCGGGATCGACTTTCCCATAGCCCTTGAAAGATTTGATGGTATCCATAGCGATTGTTTGATCTTTGAAATAAGAACAAGATGAGAGTGTAATAATGTTAGGCTATGTGATGGTTTATGTCATTATGTGTTATATATAAGAGTGGCAGGGGAATTTAAGAGCTTCTCTTTTTTTTAATACGCGTAGCCAAATGGCAGTGCTTTTTTCTGTAAATATCTTTTATTGTTTATGTTTGTAATTAATAAAAATAACAAATTAAAGAACAAAACCGAACATTTATGAAAAACTATCTTCATCTGGACCTGGTTGTTTGGAGTGAAAGAAGTAATTGGTCTGAAAACGAAGGGCACAACAGCACATAGGTCCAGCTGTGTCTGTGTATACATGAAAACGAAAGAGACCAAAGGTTTTCCATTATTTCCCATTATTATTAATTTGAAAAAGTCAACCAAACAATAGAGCCAATGCGGTATTGCCGTTGATTAAGCCAAAATCATGTGTGTACCCCCAGACATGCTCAATCAATCCCCTCGCTTTCTCTTTTCTATTTTTTTTCTTTATTAATATTTTTATATGAAAGGTACGAGTATGATCATAGATGTTCAAGTTGTATTTCTTTATTCAACAATATAAATATAATGGAATATCACTTGAATCTAATAGTTGAATGTTTAATACAATACAATTTAAATATACAATTATAGAGGATTTTAAATCTAATGACAGACTATGTTTGACGTTAGTTTACTTTTTCGAGACTAAAAAGTAGTTCATAAGCCAATTTTATAAAAAAAAATCTTAGATTATAAAAAACTCAATGTTTTACATCTACTTTTATGATATTTTAAGTTCTTAGCTAGCTTATCAATTAGTTTTTCTCAGACGTTATTTTTATCGGTTAACATATAGCTTATAAGCTATCAACTAGTTTTTGATTAATCTATTAAACATTAAAAAAGAATTGGCTTAATCAAGGTAACAACTTAAAACACCTCTGTGAGTCGGTTCTTCAAAAAGGTAAGTGGTCTTTAAAAAAGGCAAGTGATGTAACCATTAGCCTTTTTGAAACTTGGTCAAAAGATTTTCCCAATTGAAAGAAATATTTCATGATTTGGATGTTCCTCGTAATATAATTTTTACAAGTGCAAAATATCATTAACTGCAATAAACACTATAATTAATCTCTTTTTATGTACAAAAATAAAAGGGACAAACTAAGTGTAAAATGAAGCCAACCAATGACTAAATTATAGCTAATCAAGCATTAAATTAAATCTTGATGGTATTTTATCATCTCTTGAATAAACTTTCGGATAACAAACCATCCCTAGATTCCCTTTTGTTGTCACATACGGTAAAACCCAATGATTTTCCTATACTTTTGATGTATTGAAACCTCACACGTATTTACTTCTCGTCTAAGCATTCTTCATTAGAGAGCTTGAGATATACATCCAAACTAATATATTATCAAATTCATAATATATTTGCTTCATCGTCTTACCCTTTGTCTTCTTTGAAATAACTAAAAGTCTAAAAGGCTGGTCTATGTATTGGAATTTCAATCCAACTTGCAATTTTGCTCTTGAGATTTTGATACTTATTGATGTGAAATAGACTGGGCAATTATTTGTCAAGCACATTTACTAGACAATTCGATTATGCATGGGAAACGACAAAATGTACAAACGTAAACTTTTGACACGGTGTTCCTGAATTTAATAACGGAAAGAAAAGAAAACAAAGAAAAATAATAAATGAAAAAAAAAAGGAAGAGAAGACGAAAGATATATATTGTATATTCGTGATCTTGGATTTGAAAAAAAAAAAAAAAAAGTCATGTCGAATAGTAAAATCTAGAGTTGTGTGTTAATAGAAAGATAATGCTCTTGAATCTCGATTCTTCAGGTCCAATGCTATTTCATTTAGAAATATAATTTACGTTTCTTTGTTATAAATAAGTAATTTCTTGTTGGATTAGAATTAAATTAAAAAAAAACAAATATATAAACTTAAAGTAAAACTTGTGCGAGTGTGGGCGAGTATTATGATTTGGGTGAGAAAAATTAAATAGATTGTGGATGAGAACGTGGGCCGACTGCCGTGTGATGTCTAAACAATGAAAGAAGCGATCAAATCACAAAAACACGCCTAAACTTTCTTTCCAGTTGTATGTTTTTGTTCTTGTATGCCATATTTATCATGCTAAACTTATTCTTACCATGAAGATCGTAATCTCATAAAATAAATTAAAAATTGATCAACTATGTTAGCTGTTAGTGAAAGTAAAAAACGAAGGATACATCAAGAACAGGTGTTAGGTTTTTGTTGGATCTGAGACAATTAGAATACGGATGTGCTTCAAGCTGTATAGCAAACGTGCATATGGATCTTTATGTCAAAAACTTCAAGATATTTTCTTTTAACGTGCATAGGTATCTTTATGCCAAAAAGTTTAGAATTTTTTTTTTCAGGATAAATAGTTCAATGAAAGAAAAGAAAACGTGGTTTTATATGTTGAAGATCTGAAATCAGGAAAAAAAAAAAGGACATGATCAAAGTAAATAAAGAAAATAGTATATTAGAATTTTGCTTTTAGGGCTGACACTTTTTTTTTTAGTTTTGGTCCTAGTTTTATTTACAGTTTTGCTCATTATAGTTGACAAAAGCTTACATTATTCGTCATTGATCCATCTAAAAAAACTAAAATACAATTTTTAATTTCTTTTCATTTTTTTTTTAACCTATTAATTATTTAGTTAATTAAAAAATAAAAAACCCACACACACACGAGAAAGTCAACAAATTTCGAGGAGTCCCTGCACCTAGTTGTTGTCGAGATCATTTTTGGAATGCAAAAATAGTTACACTTATGATCAAAACACACACAATGATGAACATACACACACACACACACTACGAAGGGCATATCACCACCACTTCGGCTGCCGGCGGGTGTATCTAGCCATTTATCTCATCAGCGCCCATTTTTGAAATGGCAGTTTCCACTTCGATCTCAACGAGACCGGAATCAGAATCGGATTCAGAATCAACATCAGAATCAGAATCAAAATAGAAACTGGTTGAACTTTCTTGCTTGTCCCCATAAGAATTCAAGTTGCCATTTTCGATAACGTATGCTTCTTCTATTGCCTTACGAAAATCATCTGGAATTGAGTTTGTCCTTGGAATCTGACAGATAATTGAAGTCGCTAATCCATAATTAAGCTTCTTGAAAAAGGATAAAAGGACAAGTATTTTAATTTAAAAACATAGACCTATCTAAATACTCCAAAAAGGAAATATCATTCCATCTTTCACCCATGCGTAATCCTGAAACATCATAACAACAAGACTTAAGGCCTAAAATTAATTAACTTAAGCATGAGAAGCAGACATGTGGCGTATGAATAAAGATTACCCGTGTTCCTCTTTTCGAGTACCCATTAACATACCACAAACAGTGTTAGGAATGCAAGCCTTCTTTACTGGTGCAGGGCTTTTTGTGTTGCTTCAATCATTATAGCCAGCCAAGCACGAAACCTATTCGAGCATTTTGCCCAGACGATTTCGCATGTAAGAAAATCTTCATGTCCATAAGTTTCCTTCTTGTTTTCAATATTGATTGTTTTTCTCGCCTTTTCACTACCGTTAAAATTTTTATTACCAACGGAAGTTGCAGATGAAGATGAACTCGTGTACATTTGACCCCCTTTACTTCCACACTCTATTTATTCGATATTGATTCCCCATCACAAAATGGGTTTGTTTGCTTCTTTATGTTCGTATCACTATCACTCTCTTTCTTCCACAAACCTATAAATAAATCCTTAAAACGCAAAGGGCATACTAAGTCATTGATCTCGATGTTGTCATTGGGCCACAAATTGAAGAAATCGCTGACGAGAAGGTAGGTTTCTTTCAACCGGGTTTTGATTTTGTTTCCTGTAAAAAAGAAGAGGTGGGTCTTTTTCTGGAGAGAGAGATAGAGAGAGACGGGGTAGTGGGGTTAGTTTTTTGTATTTTTATTTCTTAAATAATTAATAGGTTAAAAGAAAAAGGAAAAAGAAATTAAAAAGAATATTTTAGTCTTTTTACATGGACTATAGAACAATAGTGTAAAATTTTGTCAATCATAAGAACAAAACTATAAAAAAAATGGACCAAAATTTAAATAACATGTCAAGCACAGGAACCAAAACTATAATTTACTCTATAAAGAAAAAGTTACCACTTTATTAATTGCGAAGAAGACATATGAGAAGTAGAGATGCACTTTAACTTTAATTTTTTTTAAAAAAAAATTAATATATTTATGTATATCTATTAAGTTTTTCTTTTAAGAATTAGACAAAAATTAAATAATTTTCACAAATAACCAAGAATTTTGCAGGATAAGCTGCAAAATTACTTTATTACTGCAAAATTCCCCTTTATGTAAAGTAACCAAAATTGAATGTTACCAATTTCATATCACACTCAAATCATAGCAAAAAACAAAATAATATTTAATACAAGATCATTACCCTATATATTAAAACCCGTAGGTTTTCTATAAGGTTTGAGGGGGTAAGGAGGGTCTTGAAATTTTTAGCGGGGTGTCTCTTTTTCGCCAATGGCGTTCCGACACCACTGCTCCCACCGTTCCCTCTCTTCTCGCCAGGTATCTCAACCTCTCTTTACTTCTTCATGATACCTCTCCTTCTTCTTTGCTGCTGATTCGTCTTCCTTCTATACCTCTCTCACGACACCTATCCCTCCTCCTTCATACCGTTGAAGTCTCCTGCAAACCCACACTCCATTTCTCTCTCATCATTCCATTTCAAATCCTTATGGACTGGAATTCGCCAACGGGTACACACAGTGAAACCTTCAAGGATCCTCTCAGGCTGTAAACCATTCTTCTCTCTAAAAACCACAAGGATCCTGTGATCGAATTGTCAGATTGTTTCTTTTTTGTTGTCTGATTCCACCCTTTGTGTTCCAATTTCACTATAGTGAGGTAATTTTGAGTTCTATTTACCTAATCACCGCCTCCACTGCTATCACCGCCACAATTGGGCCACTACCGCCACAAGCGCATCCCCTTCCCTGAACGGCGACCATCACAAGCACTCACAACCATCACCGAAAATGAAGACGAATTTTTTAAACAGGTATGAATCTTCCGGTCGTTTTTTTTCTTTTGGATTCTTGATTTCCTTGAATCGATATTGCCTCGAAATCATATTTTTCTAACTAAGATTCATATTCAGATGTGAATATACCTAATTCTTCATTATTATTGAATTCAAAAGCATCTTGATGCTTGAAAACCTAAAAACGATAAAAAAGAAATATTCATTTTGAAGATTCCAAGTTCGATTTGGTTAAAAATGACAAATTTTCTCATTAATAAAACGAAATAATCTATGTGGATTGATGGAATTCCATGTCAGAAGGTTATATTCTCTGTTTTTTTATGTGGAATCTACATATTAACCGCTTGTAGACTTGCTGGATTTTTCAATTGTATAGTTAATACTTCTATATGCTTTTGTGACATTGGGCTCTCTCAGAAGAAAGATTTAGGATTCTCAGTTTGCAGGTTCGTATTCAGTGCTTAACTCCTAGAATCCTTTTCTAATTGAAAGCATCATCGAAGATCTTAGGTTTCCCTTGATCTTCTTATCGGCTTATCAAATGACGATGAGTCCTTCACCTCCCTAAATCGGTAAGAGTTATATTCTGTTATACATATAAGATTAACAGATGCTATCAAGTCTCTTAATGGGCATAATTGGTTAACCATTAAATCTGAGAAGAATGACTCAATGGATTAACATACTAACCCATTGTGTCACAATCTCTTTTCTTTAATTTCTGATTTTGTTTGCATTGTTTCGGCAAAGATATATTCAGGTTAAGTCCATAATTACTGAACTAAGGGAATGACTTCAGTCTCATTCCATGAAATCATATATATCAAGATTCCAAAGGTACGATGTTTATACAGAAATCCATATCTTTTGAAATTTTGTTGGATAACTTTAGACGTATGGGTTTGATCTTCCCTCAATTTCTTTTAGAATAAAGACCAATCACAAACCCCACACCCTCTCACAAACTGACACAAAGGATAGAGCAACTCACACAATATGGGCTTGATAAGCCTTTCCGTCCGAGTTCAATTCCCAACCATAAAATCAGCTTCATATGGCTAATTCATGGAGTTATCATACTTCTTGGAAAACCTCAAGATCTAGGACCCAACATATCTGGTCGGATGATTATTGGCTTATATTCCCCATTATAAGCATCTAATTTGCAGGGATCGATTCGTTAGAAATAATTATTGCCGTGAAAAGTTTAGGCCTTAAAAAGTGGAAGAGTCAAATCTATCTGGTTTATTGTAATGTCGTTCAGACCTCCACCGCCATCGTCCCCTCCTGCGTTCATATGCTTGGCTGATGCAATCTGTAAGTGAAAGATCTAATCGATTATGCTGCTTTTTTCCTTATTTCGTTATCAGTTCAATTAAATGATATATTCTATAGAAATAGCAACAGAGAAATATTTTGAACTACACATGAAGTTTGGGCAATCTTGTATTTTAAAAACTAGAGTTTTAACACATGAAATTCTTAATCGGTAAATTTAAAAAGGATTGCATACAACTCATACCCCGAGCCTGAAAAGTCGGTAAGTTTTAGAAAGTAGAATGGACCCTTTTAACTTGAAAATAGCAACGTATTTACATTTTATTATCAATATGGGCATTGTACTTTGTTTGTTAAATATTACTATTATTGACAAAAAAAATGTAAAGTACGTTGCTATTTCGTGCAATATGAAACTGATGACTTACGTTTTTTTAGGGTTTTGAGATTCGAATTCAGAAGCCAAAAGGGATAATACAAGATATTAGTTCAAGGGTTGATAGAGAAGCTTCATTTGATTCACTATCTATAGATTATAAAGATACCAGAGTTTTTAGCCGCCCACTGCCGCCAGTCAAGCCACAAGTGTTCCCGCCAAATTCAGTAACCGGGCAGCAAAGACACTCTCCGATATGCATCACCGCAAGCACAACAACCACCATACCACCGTCCTCCACCAAGTAAAATAGCCCATATCCCACGACACGGGCCAACAACTCACCAGCTACCCGGGGCAGATAGTAAACCAGTATCCCGACTGCAGAAAACCACTGCCGCCGCCGCCCATTACCCTCTTCTGCCGCCTCCACGAACCACCACCTCTGTTGATCCAAACCCATTAGCGAGCTCTTCTTTAGATCATCCAAAATCTCCGGTACCATGTTAGCAGTTGTTTCACAGCCGCCACCGTCGTACCCCGTGTCAAGTCTTTTAAATACACTTGTAGCGAAGGGGTTAATTTCAACTTCAAAAACCGACCCTCCACCTGACCAAACTCCGGCGGTGCCTCACCGGAAGATCGATCTGCCATCTCTGGTGGTATTATCCACAACTAAAGAGTTGTTTTGACTCCGCTTATACTTACTTTCAGCAGGCTCTGAAAGAGGTACTCATGTAAAAAAATTGCTTGATTATCAAATATATCGACTATCTAATTACTTGTATCTGTACTTAACATTAATCAAAGTTCTATTTCAGAATCTAGGGAATGAACTTTACTGCAAATCATTTGAAGTTGCTATAAAGGTTTGTCAATTATTTACTTTAGGTCAAATTTCACAGTTTTACCATACATGAAGCAACTTTAGTTGCTAAATTGTAATTTCTATGTTAGATTTTTTGAGTTATGAAAGCAGAATGGAAAAGAACACTGACTACTTCATTAACAGCTCCTGAATTACAGTCAGATCTTCATAAACAAGTTCTAAGTCAACAAGCCATGAGATCAGGGTCAAGAGGAGGTCCTTCAACTTCTTCAAGTGTCAGGGTAACCCCTTCTTCTCTCATTTACAGTCAAAGCAAATCCTTCTTATTGTTTCTACTACAACAAATTTCATTAAAGCGGTTAAATTTAAACACAAGAAATAGCAACGTACTTTTATTTCAAGTGCATTAGAGTATTGTACTCCCGTTTTCCTTTTTTAATATCATTATACTTTGAAAATCTACATCTACCCAATTATACCATTGTACTTTCATTTTTTTTCTATAACGAAATTATACTTTGAACATTCTTGGATGACAATTGCTATAATTGGATATACTCTTCAAAGTACAATGTTGTAATAGGAATAAATGAAAGTAAGTTGCTATAATAGAGGGCGAGTTATGGAAAAAAAACATTTCCACAACTAGGTGGAGACCAAGAATTCAAAAAAAAAAAAACACAATCGAATTCTGTGTATGTGGTTGTTGTGTCTGTATATATGTCAAAGTCCCAATTAGCTTTTAAATGCAAGAACTAGCAATGCACTTCAATTTCTTTGTCTAATATAGTATATTGCTTTTTATACAGTAGCCTGTCATGCAATATATGTTTTTTCAGGTCTTTAGAAAATCCATTACATTTGGAGAAGCTGCAGCTCCTCTAGGCGTTTATGTTTCTCTCCCGGTCATGTTTAAATGATGGACTAAAAATGAAAAGGTTAGTATCAAATGTACTTCCTTTTATTTATCTTTCATTTTACTCAATACTTTTATATTATTTATTAGGCCTTTGCAGAAGTACCAAATTTGAATTTATGGTACGGTCCCGATTCTTACATGGATACAAATATTGTGGAGTTGTTTCACCAGAAGACATTGATGGCCGATGAAGAAATATCCAAGATACTAGAAACTCAATCAATGATTTGTTACTTCGATTGCATTATTTTCAGGTAATCAAGTTTTAAGTTAATCTATACGAGTTGTGAAAATAATAATTTGTTATTGTTTTGTATTAAGGGGGTGAGTTTTTTTTACCAATTACATTCCACCATTTGTCCTTTTCTCTCTCTAAATTGCTAACCGGTTGTCATCACATACGTTTGCCTTTTCCAGAGTTCAAATTTATAATTCCAGATAAAGTACAATTTATAATGCATGGTGTACAATTTCACTGCTCCATCGTTTTCGATTAGTTATTACTGTTTCCAAAGTGGTAAGTACTCAAACCATCAACGTTAGTTTCGAGTGATTTGTGTTTTATGTAGTAACAGTTGTATCGTTTCTGGATTTAGTAACTTTTGGCTTGGAAAGTCGAACATTTTATTTACTTCACAATATTACTCTTTAACCCCTATGATTGTGTATATTTCTTACTCCCCTCAACACTCATTCGCGTTCATAAGTGCAAAGAGATTGATTACTCCACAAAACCTGATTGAATCGAAATTGGATTGATTGGTATTAGAGATGGCGATGAGGGAGCTGGTCACGGGTGGAGCCGAGTGTGCGGTGCCCGGTTCTTCTTCTTCATCAAACCCTCTTGGTGCTATTCAAATTTTCAGGTGCACGTTGTTCCTCTGTTATTGCTCTTAGATCTTTTGGCCTCTGAAGGTTTTATTATGTAGCTATGAATCATATGATTTGTAGGGCTAATTTAATACGATGTATCTCATAATTAGGTGATTGATCTTTTGTTCTTTCTTATAACTTGTATCTTTGATTTCCAGCTAAAACATTTACAACGTTTCATTGTGCTTCAACTGGAAATAATTAGCAATTAGATTCCGTTTACTTATTAAAGAATCAGGAAAAGTAGATGTAGTCACATAAATATATACTACATACAACATCAACATTCAAGAAGGTACTCTCTTGATTTTGCTTACTTCTAAAAGATGTTTATATTGCCAATTGTTATTTTTTCTGTTCCTTTCTAATAGCACCTTTATATGGACAATAATGTACATTTCGTTTTTTTGAGATTATAGAAGCTTAAGTTTTGTAATCAACTACTTATTATAGTTTGCTTGATGAATCTTAGAACAGCATAAGCATGGACATGTAATTAGCCATTAAAAGGTAATTACTTTCGTGAACTACTAATGAATTTGTTTGTAATTTTGTGTTTTAATTGTAAAAATATTTGCTTTAAAAATTTTGAAATTCTTATCTTTTAGTCAAACTGAAGAGATATGCATGTGGTTGAAACTACAAAAGAATAGTATTTTGCCGTATGTGATGAGAGCCTTGAATTTGACAAAGTGATATACCGATTATCTACTTAAGGGTACTTCACTTCGTTTTAATCAGATATAAATTGAAAAATTTTCTGTTAATAACCTGATTCATTTCTAATTCCATAATCGATTTATTATATCAGGTTTGTGTTTCTTTTTTTGAATTTGTTATTGCCTTCACATCAAATAAAGCATATCAAAATTTGGGGTTCTTTTTCTGATAAATGGCATAACTTTTGTGAACAGAGATGTGAAATCATATGGTCATACGCTTCAAGGTAATTTGTTTTTTTCTATTTTGATTTTAGATATTCCTCATCCAAGGACTAATTTTTTTTCTTTATTTGTCGATGGTTATGAGTTTGGGTTTTGATTTTATTGAAGCTTTATTATGCAAGCAAATGCACTTGGTTGTTTTCCAAGAGTGAAAGTCATTCATACATCGAGTAAATTTTTTGGACAAATTTATATTCCAGATATTAATTGGATACTTATGGTTCTTTGTATTGTTGTGACGGCTGGATTCAAAAATCAAAGCCAAATTGGAAATGCTTATGGTGAGTATTGTTTCTTGCTTTAATATGTTTTCATAAGATTTTTTTTTCTATTTTTGTATAAATAGTTATTTATTTACACAAGTTTTTTTTCATATCTGTCTCTTAATGAGTTAATGCTATTCTCAATGAACTCTTATTTCGCAATTTGCTACTGTTCCTAAGAGCACGCCATATACAGTGTTCTTTTCTTTATGGTCCCTGTAGTTTTCAAATAGACAGAAATGGTCCCCATGCAAAAAAATTACAAAAGTTCCCTATTTTTAATTCTTTCGAATTCATACCTATGGCAGCCCCACCCAGTTTTCAGATTTTTCATTTTTGGCCCCTTTTTTAAAAATTTTCACCAAATTTTCCAATACTTACATGTTAAATGGGTAATTCGTTTTTCCATACTAACATTAAGCTTCATCTGCAGGTTTCGGGAATTTGATCTTTTATTTAGCGGATTAAGGTTTAAAATTTATTTGGTTCCAAGCCTGGAGTGAAATGAAAAAATCTTTTGGATATTAGTCTGGTAACACTTCTGGCCTTATTTTGTGTATTTTCGACTCATTTGATTGATTGTTGCTCCAATGTCAATATTAGATGGTTTGAACGTAGATGCAACACACTTTTAGTGTTTCCATAGAAACTGAAATCCATTAGAGAAAAGAAATCTAATATCAACTTTTTGTGATATATATATATATATATATATATATATATATATATATATATATATATATATATATATATATATATATATATATATATAACGGCAGAAGGAATTTTATTAACAAAACTCCAACGGGAAGCTGGAGAGAAACGAAAGTACAATACCAGTTTAAGGAATAGGTTACAAGGACAAATAGAACAACACAGCTGAAAGAACAGAATCCCAATGATAGAACTGTCCACCAACACACCACTTGCAACGGAACCACAAATCACTTCTATAGGATCCCCGACACGATATCCATTGCACGCCATTCTGCAAACAAAAATCGACAACAGTTACATAAACAATGAACGACAAAAGAAAATATTAACACCACAAACCTTATATTATCTTTACCGCTTCCTTAAGTTTTCTCAACGAAAGCAAAAAGGAATGAAAGGACTGAAGGAAAGAAGTACAATTAAATACAAGGAAATTGATAAGACAAATACCTACACTCTTTTATACACATTAAATGAAAGACTATCCGCCTTCCCTACAACCGCTTCAATACCTAGAAAAATAACAGTTACAGAAAAAAATTCCGCCACGTCTAACTAGGACCCGTGCGGAGCACGGGAATAAACTAGTTACAAAGAAACATAAACAAGCTCCACTCTATCTAACTTCTAAGGTTTCTAAATTGTCAACAACTTCATCTATCATTTAAGTACAACCTGAGATACATGACACAAAATAAAATGCGTAAGACAAAATTGCCTCGTGAGATACATGTGTTTAGACACAAAACATTTTAAGAAACAATGGAATGGTGGCTAATTTAAACTTCAGCGATATAATAAATAGATTCTCAAGTATATTTATCTAGTGAATTCTTATTTTTATCAAAGAGTAGAATTGATTATCATGTACAATTCTTAAGTGGATGATCTGTTCTACCAAACTATGGAATTAATTCTATTTCTTTAGTTTAATTCTTTTTCTCACGATTTCCTTTCCCTGCTTTATTTCCATTTATATGTACCAAACACACCCTTAAAGTTACACCTTTAGATTTGATCATTTCATATGAACGTCCCCTTCATTCTAAGGGGGAGGTTCATTTCATATGAAACATCCCCATTAGAGTAACACCAAACACCCCTTAGAGTAACATATTTATTTCCATTTATATGTACCAAACACACCCTTAGTAACACCTAGTATAAATATGCTCATTTAGGTTTATAAAGTGAGAATTTGAATAAGGCAAACTACTTGCGATAAAATGTGGTTTTAATTTATGGAAGTGTTTCACATGTAACTATTAACCCATAACACAAATCATTCACTTTCGTCCTGAGATATATTAATATATGCTTTTTGTTTCCCATGCAAGCGTTCGCACCATATACTGTTGTTAATGGAAATTATGATCTATCCGTAATGGAAATTATCTAGTTACATTTGATTGTGTGTATGTGTGTTTGTCTATATATATATATATATATATATATATATATATATATATATATATATATATATATATATATATATATATATATATATATATATATATATATATATATATATATATATATATATATATATATATATAATGTGGAGCGTCCGATTGAAATGATCAATGGTGTTAGATTCAATGGTCTAATTGTAAAATTATAACAATTAATTAATCAGATTTTGCAATTAAACCCTTATAAATGGTATTTTAGTCTATTAATAAATATTTGAATAATGAAATATCCAATTTATCTCATAATTTTGTGGGATTACGTGAATAAAACTGAAAATTACAGTACCTTCGAATTCTCAAAGAATAGTTTGTGAGTTTTTAAGTTAATTACAGTACTTTCGAATTATTTGAGAATACATCAAATTTCTTGAACCATTCTGAGAGAACGGACTTACTTGTGACAAAAAAACGTACCATTCTCGTAGAATGACCATCCTTATGTCAAATACGCACAAAGCCCTCATATACATTGTTAAAGAATGTGATACCAAAACACAAACTTATAAAAACTAATACTCGTTCTCAGAGAATGGCGTTCGACATACAAAAAAATTGACACTGCTCAAAACGATTTTATACTAAAAACGTGAATATATATATACAATATTCGTGAAGAATATACACAACATTATACACTAAAACACAATGATATATACAATATTCTTGAACCATCAGTCCTTTCTTTTTCTAGCCTTCATTCTTAAAGAATACTATGATACAGTCATTCATTCTTAAAGAATAGCCTTATTATATGTTGGTTCCAGCCTTGTATTCTTGAAGAATACGAAAACCTGTGTTAATCATTTACAAATACATGAAGAAATTCTTGAAAAATATAAAACCTTTAATTAAAGATTTTCAAAGAAAACAAAACTCTCATAAACTTTATTTGATCCAAGAATGTTCTTTTTTTGTTTTGAACTCCAAATTCAAAGCACAGATATAACACAAAAATTCAAAAAGAAAGCCAAGTGTGTACCTCTAGAATGCAAAACAGTACCACCGTTCTTAGTCCCGTGCAATCTAAGGATACTTGCAAAAAAAAAAGAAAAAAGAAACAAAAAAAATCACCAAACAAACATTAAAAGTGGATGCCTCTGCCGTCAAAACTCTACCCCTCTGTCACTCTTTGTTTCTTCTTCGTTTTTGCTTATAAATGTTTTAGTATTCAATCCAATTGACATTCGATTGATATTTGTTGATAATCGACTATTTCCTTCACACAACACATTCTCGTTCTTTTTTTTCTTGTTATGGTTTCAATTCTCTGGTTCGCAAATCAAAGGGGGGAACGAAACACAAAATTCATCAGCTAGTGTTCATATAATGATTCAGTCGATCAAAGAAATAGGTCTTGTGTTCTGATTCCTCCTTGTGCTTGAATCGATTGTGGAGGAGTGTCGGTGGTGATGGTGGATGAAGCAGGGGAGGAAGCCGACGGTGATGGTGGATGACGTAGGGGAGGAAGACGACTGCCGATTGAAGACGTGAGAGAGACGAGTTAGGATAAATAGGGTTGGTAAGTTACGTTTCATAAATATAGGCATTTAATTTGGGCAAATTAATTAATTAATTAATGGAATTAATATTTACATTATATAAATGGACTAATTTGCTCTATCAAATTATTTGTCTAGAATTAGTCCTACAATCACACAATATTTAGAAAATGTATTTGAACATATATATATATATATATATATATATATATATATATATATATATATATATATATATCATTTCTAATAAAACTAACCTACCACTTGGCATATTCCTAGAGAGTCAATTTGTCACATGTCATCCTAAAATGCATTCTTAATATGCTTTTCCGCCTAAAGACTTTTCATCCATAATTAATTTTGCCGATAATTAAGATTCAATCACCAAATTATATCATTCCTATCTTAGAACCGAATTGACTTTTAAAAATCCCAAATTAGTTACGTAGATTTTGTGATTCAATCAATCCCACAAAATCATGGATTAAATCATGCTCCTGCATCCCTCAATTTTAAATCTCAATGAAAGCTTGTAGGACGTGTTTGGCAAAACTAGCTGGAAACTAATAGCTGGTAGCTGGTAGCTGGTAGCATGTAGCATGTAGCATGTAGCTGGTAGCTGGAAGCTGGAACTTAGAGCTATTAGTTAAATGCTACTTCAACTAGCGTTTTGTTTAAAATAAAATCTTCAAGCTCGTGCCACCGTTATATAATATGGATTGCAATTCTGAAGGTTGTAATCGACAGTGTACATAATCAATTTCGTCACAATCAAAAGTCATCGTCGAATGCACAACCGTCGGCAACACTACACCCATCAGAAGGTATACCGACTATCTATCTCTCTAACCCTAACAGTCGTCGAACATAACACAAGCATCAAAATGTTTGTTCTTCTTTGTCATTGCTTTCATCATCTTTGAAGATTTTGTCAGTCATTTGCGTTCATATTTTACCATCTTTAAATTTTATGTGGATGCTTATTATTGGGTTTTATTATGCTTGTTACTTAGCCATTGCTCTCCTCTTAAGCGATTCGGGTAATAACTCCTTCATCGAAAAAAATTGTTATTGTAGCTTGTAGGTGATGTTTTTTATAATTTGGTTTTAGACTTTTAGTGGAGTTTAAGAATAGGAAAATTATGACTCGTCAGAATGTTCTTTACAAACAGGTTTTCTTCCTATTCTTTTACTCAGCCCACCCATTACATAAAAATGGAAAGTTTATATTGGAATCATTGTCTAATTATAAGTTGTTAAAAAATATTTGTAATATGTTTTAAATGATTATGAAATGTTCTCTAGAATTGTATGAAAATAATGCATTGTAATTTGTAAGAAAATAAGGTAAGGGAAGAAACTAAATAGAAGTGAAAACTAAAATAGGAAAAACATTGTATCATTGATTTTAGGGAAATCTCTATAAAAGTCTCAATATTTTGGCTTAGTTTATGAAAAAAATATCAAATTAATTTTTATTAACAAAAAGGATAGAAATTACATGTTTTATCTTCAATAAAGTCCTAATATTTTCGCACAATTTACGGAAAAGTCGCAACATTAGCCGGTTTTCTGTCGTTTTTGTTAAGGGAAATCTCCAATAAAGTCTAATTATTTTGGGTTAGTTTATTAAAAAGTCCCAAAATTATTTTTATTTACAGAAAATGACAACATACCGGCTAATGTATTCAATTTAGCCCTTTCATCAGGTTTACTAGGTTTCCTAGATTGAAAACTTTTAGTAAAGTCCCACTATTTTTGGTCCGTTTATGAAAAACTCCCCATGTTGAAATTTTTACACAAAATAATAGGATTTTTTTTTCATAAATAGACCCAAAATCATTGGAGTTTATTGAAGATTTGAAATTTAGAAAACCTAGAAAACCAGAAGAAAGGGCTATACTGAATAAGTTAGCCGGTATGTTGTATTTTTTTGTAAATAAAATTAAATTTGAGACTTTTTCATAAACTAGCAAAAAATAATGGGACTTTATTGGAGATTTCCCTTTTGTTAATAAAAATTAATTTGGGTTTTTTTTGTTAATAACAATTAATTTGAGACTTTTTCATAAACTGAGCCAAAAATATTAAGACTTTATTGGAGATTTCCCTTGATTTTATTGCTTTGAGACTTTAAATTGAGATAACACCACAATAGTGCTTATATATTGATGCTATCAACTGTTAGCTCCAAATTCTTTAGATTAGGTAAAGAATATGGGCATCTACTCTTTGAATTAAAGCACAACAATAATGACAAGAAGTAAGCGTTTGGAGGTTTTTATTCATAGACTTGATGAATATCTCATTTTTGATAGGCTAACATATTTTAAATGAGTTTAAAAACAATGGTATGCTCTATCATGACATAAATATGTTAACTGAAACGAAGAATGATTTTGAGAAGAGAATAAGCATCTACCGGTTCGAAGCAGTAAAGGTTTATCGACTAAGATTCCAGATTAGAAATTCTAGCAAACAAGTCAAATGGGTTTGCTTCCAATTCAAACAAATCTTAAGGGTAAATCAAAGCTTCCTTCAAGAAATATAGATTTTTAAAGAGAAATTCCATAGCTACCTAACCGAATGGAATAATGTTCATAATAGTAAAGTTGATGTCATATTATATTAAATAATGTTATTAATAATAGTAAAGTTGATGTCATATTATGTTAAATAATGTTATTAATATTTCATTTATAAGCCATAAAAAGTAACCTCCACGAACAAAGTATATGCCAACTGGAACCATTCAAATCTCCAGGATGACACCGTCTTTGTTGAACACACTATTATGTTTGTATATTTATATCTCATTCACCCAAAGGTACATTTCAAGCAAATATTTGTATTTTGCAGACCAAGTTTGAAGCAAAACTTCGGAACCTTTTGGCACAAAAGCAAATCCAACATCGAGTTTATTTTGTGAATAAAACTCTAAATGTTGATCCATACTCAACAGCCATTCGATTTTCTGAAAAACAATATCGATTTTATCATTGAACTTTGTAAAAAAGTTCATTATTAATATCATACTTTGAAAAAAGTTCATTAACAACATCGTACATTGAAAAAAATGACTTTTTTTCGAAATATTTTTAGATTATTCGGAAAAGTTTCATTTTTTTACATTAAAATTCATTTATAGAACATTTTTCTCATCGAACTTTGCAAAAAAGTTTATTAATAGCAATGTATATTGAGAAAATGACTTTTTTTTTAAATCCTTTCAAATGATCTAGAAACTTCATATATATATATATATATATATATATATATATATATATATATATATATATATATATATATATATATATATATATATATATATATATATATATATTACTTTAAAGTTCATTTATAAGATATTTTTCTGGAAAAAAAATATCGATTCTAGCATTGAACTATGCAAAATGTTCATTAATAGCATTGTACGTCTTATATAAAATGTCCTTTTTAGTATATAAATTTTTTTAATTGTCAACCACGTAAGACACGGGTTTGTAACCTACTATATATATATATATATATATATATATATATATATATATATATATATATATATATATATATATTGGTAGGATCAAATGTAACAAGATAATTATTGTGTAACCTTGTAACTCAAACATTTTTGCAAAAATTCGGTTTTTCTTTTTCATCAAATCGACCTGTTTTTTGCTAAATGTATTCAAACATTGTTTTATCAGTCCATTCTTGGTAAAAATCGATTCAAAAAACAATTATTTTTTTTTTTCAAATCGATCCATTATTTTCAACATCTTCGAAAACATTATTGCAAAAATGTTTTCTTGCCAAAAAAATTTCCAGAAAACATTCTTCCAAGAATGTATTTTAGAATTTCTTTTGCCAAGAAATGATCGATTTGAACCAAACAATAGTTTTTTGAATCGATTATGCTAAGAATGAATCGACAAAACGATGTTTGAATACATTTTCTCAAAAACAAATTGATTTGATGAAAAACTAAAAACCAATTCTTTCAAGAGTAAGCACAAAGCTTAGTGAGTCTTTGTGACTCGAAACCGCAGGGGTTGAGGAGGGGACGAATGTGATTGACTGGAGTGTTGTAAATGGGCAAAGGGCTATGGTATGATGTGGTGGCTGTGTGGTTACATGTTTATGTGCTTCCTTTAAAATATTGTATAATGTGACACGTATTGATTATTCACTGAGCTTGTGTAGCTCACCCCTGTTGATACTAATCTTGCAGGTACTAGAGACCCTACTAAGGGGAAAGATACAGTTCAGAGTTAGGAGCAGATGATAGTTATATAGAGGACCGTAACAGCCCGGCTTTGGGGAGATTTTGATATGCTTTTGTATCCCCAGATATCACTTGTGTACCTCTTATATGTAACTGATACACTTGTATTGTATTTTGGATGATAACTATGTTTTAAAAAGTGAAAATTTTTTGGGTGTATTCGTTATTATAAGTCGGGTGTTACAAGTTGGTATCAGAGCCGTAGTTTAAGTGAACTAGGTCTCTATAGAGTAGATATCTAGACTTGAACCTTAAGAGATAGTGAAATTAAGGATAAGAAGAGGATAATATATATATATATATATATATATATATATATATATATATATATATATATATATATATATATAGTATGTATATGTATATTATCTAATTATGCGACTAATCTTTCTGTTGAACCTTGAAGATGTCAAACACCAGGAGTGGTCAGAGCCGAGGAGGTGTTAGGTAAGGAGCCTCGAGAGGAGGTAGAGCACGATCATAGGGCTCAGTGCATTAGGAGGCAGTAGGGAACCCACCGGATTTACGAGCTATTATTACTGATATGGTGTGTGAGCTATTACCCACAATGGTGGGGACACAGAGGGAGACTGCTGCTAAGAAGGCGCATGATAGAGCTCCCGAGGACGAGGGACATGTCGAGAGTGGAGTACGCGTGGTGGATAAAGGCAAATGTGTTGAGGGAACGTCATGAGAGAAAACCGAATGCACATATAAGCATTTCCTTAGTTGTAATCCTAAGGAATTTGCCGGAGCCGATAATCCCGTGCAGGCGATGGAGTAGTTGATGCACACGGAGAAAGTCTTTCGGATCAGCAAGTGTGCGGAGCCCGATAAGGTGGAGTTTGCCACTAACCTTTTCACTGGGAATAACCAGTATTGGTGACAAGTTTTCAGTAGAGCTTTGGGTCCCGATCTGACCCGATTAATTGACATGGGAGCAATTTAAAGCCAAGATTACTGAGGAATATTGTTTCGAGATGGCGGTGAAGAGGATAGAGGATGAGTTCTTACATCTAGAGCAGGGATCCTAGTCTGTGCACGAGTATACTTTGGCCTTCTTAGAGAAGGAAAGATTTTGTGAGCATCACGTTAATACAGAAAAGAGAAAGATAGATAAATACGTGTGGGGATTGCTGACCCGGATTCGAGAGATTGTACAGCCACTTCAGCTAATCTCGTTCCGGCAAGTGGTTGATCGGGCGGTAGAGCGTGAGGCGAAGCTGCAACACCAAGAACACGAGAGAAAGGCAGTAGAGGTGAAGAGGAAAGTTGAGGAGCGTCCGTGGACTTCTCAGAAAAAGTCCCAACAGTCAGGTTTTGGATCGTGGGGTCAGACGCAGAAGGAGGAGGGCAGATGGTGTGATAAATGCCGAAAGAAGCATACAGGAGATTGCCCTACTAGTCCCCCACCATTGTCTTGTTTTAAGTATGGAAAGCCAGGACACTATGCCCAAGATTGCACACAGACGGACCGAGTATGTTTCCAGTATGGAGCTAAAGACCACCTCCGTACAGATTGTCCCGAGCTGAAGACGGGGGAGTCCCGAGATAGGCCGCGGGAGGAGCGGGGTAGAGAAAGGAAGGAGACACAAGGCCGATGCAAACCAGTAGCCTCCCGAGCATTCCAGATGACAGTCGAGGAAGTCCGGGAGAAGACCGATGTCGTCACAAGTATTTTTAAATTGAATTCGATTCCTACATATGTGTTCTTTGATCCTGGAGCCACATACTCCTTTATATCCACATCATTCATGCCTCGAATTTCTATACCCTTAACCCCATTGGAGGAGGAGTTGGAGGTGGTAGTGGCAGGTGTGAGATATGTGTATGTCTCTGAGTAGATTCAAGGGTGTCAGCTTGAGATCAACGAGACCACTTTCCCTATTGATCCGAAGCCGATCACCACTAGGGATTTTGAAGTAATTATACGGATGGACTGGTTAGAAACCAATGATGCTCAAGTCGATTGTAGAAGGAAAAGTATCGTGGTTCTAGTACTAAACGGGTCGCGTGTGGTAATTCAGGGTGAGTGACCGCTTACGAGGATGCCCGTCATTTCCTTTGTTAAGGCACGTAGTTGTATTAGCAAAGGAGGAACACTTTTCATGGTGTGTGTGGTCCCGATAGAGCCCATCAAACTAACTGTTGGAGATGTAGCAATTGTGAAGGGGTTTCCTGATGTTTTTCCCGATGAGCTCCCGTGACTACCACCGGATCGGCAGATCAAGTTTACCATATATTTGGTTCCAAGAGCAGCTCCTATTGCCCATGCTCCTTATCGATTAGCACCAACAGAGATGGAAGAGTTGAGGAAGCAGTTGTGGGAATTACTCGATCAGGGATTTATTCGACCGCGTACTTCACCTTGGGGAGCACCTATTGTGTTTGTGAGGAAGAAAGACGGGTCTATACGAATGTGTATAGACTACAGGGAGCTGAATAATATCACTATAAAGAATAAATATCCCCTGCCCAGGATCGATGATTTATTCGATAAACTTCAGGGAGCATTCTATTTCTTTAAAATTGATCTGAGATCAGGATATCACCAGCTGAAGATTCGAGAGTTGGATATCCCAAAGACCGCTTTCCGTACCTGTTACTGACATTACGAGTTCTTGGTGATGCCGTTTGGGCTAACCAATGCCCCAACAGCTTTCATGGACTTGATGAACGGAGTGTGCCGTCCATTCCTTGACACCTCTATTATCGTGTTCATTGATGGTATACTGATCTATTCCTAGAGCCAGGAAGAGCACGAGAGGCATCTACGTCATGTTTTAGAGTTACTTCGCCGAGAGAAGCTGTATGCTAAGTTCTCAAAGTGCGAATTTTGGCTTCGTGAGGTTCAGTTTTTGGGGCATGTTATTAGCAGCGAGGGTGTTAAAGTCAATCCTACAAAGATCGAGGCTGTAATGAAGTGGGAGTCACCGCGGAATCTATCAGAGATACACAACTTTCTTAGGTTAGCCGGATATTACAGGAGGTTTATGGAGAACTTCTCTTCTATTGCAGCTCCTTTGACTAAATTAACAAATAAGGGAGAGAAGTTTGAGTGGACGGAAGAGCAGCAAATCGTGTTCCAGAAGTTGAAGCAAGCCCTAAGTGAGGCCCCAGTGTTGGCATTATCGCAAGGTGGGGAAGACTTTGTGGTCTATAATGATGCTTCCAGGATGGGCCTGGGATGCGTTCTAATGCAGAGGGGTCGGGTGATTGCATACACATCCATGTAGTTGAAAGAAGCTGAGAAAATATACTCGGTGCACTATCTTGAACTAGCTGTCGTGGTGTTAGCATTAAAGCTGTGGAGGCATTACCTATACGAAGTAAGGTTCAAGATTTATGCAGACCATAAAAGTCTTAAATATATGTTTGACCAGAAAGAGTTGAACATGAGGCAGCAGAGATGGATGGACTTACTTAAAGATTATGATTGCGAGATTTTGTACCATCCAAGGGAAGGCGAACGTAGTTGCAGACGTCAGTTTAAATGAGAGACCTATTAGAGTTTTGTCTGCTTGCATGAGCACAGTCAGTCGGCTACCTGAGCTGATTCGGGCAGCCTAGTAAGAAGCAGGGAAGGCAGAGCATGTGAAAAGTGAACGCATAGTTAGTTATATTAACCAACTTGAGGAGAATTCTCAGTGGTTAAATACCTTTAGAGGTCAAGTGTGGGTGCCAAAACAGGGTGAGGCACGGAACTTACTCCTCGAGGATGCTCACTGTTCTCGCTATGATGTACACCTGGGTAGTACCAAAATGTATCGGACGCTGAAACCGTTGTATTGGTGGCCGGGAATGAAGCGGGACATAGGAAGATATGTTGAACGGTGTCAAACGTGTTTGCAAGTGAAGTCTAATAATCAAAATCCATATGGAGAGATCCAGCCTTTACCCGTCCCAATGAAAAAGTGGGACGAGGTTACCATGGATTTTGTGACAAAACTTCCCCGGACGCCACGTGGACACGATAGAATATGGGTGATAGTGGACCGATTGACTAAATCCGCTCAGTTCATGCCTATATGTGAGAATTATCAGGTCGGGAAGTTAGCTAGAATATATATCGATGAAGTAGTTCGTCGACACGGGGTACCATCCTCCATCATATCCGACCGAGATAGCCGATTTATTTCTCGGTTTTGGCAGAGTCTCAAAGAACAGTTCGAGTCGAAAGTTTTGATGAGTGCTGCCTATCATCCTCAGAGTGATGGACAAAGCGAGAGGACTATACAGACATTGGAGGATATGCTTCATGGATGTGTTATAGATTTTGGTAGAAGCTGGGAGGACCACCTGCCTTTGGTGGAATTTGCATATAATAATATCTAGCACTCTAGCATTCAGATGGCGCCATACGAGGCTTTATATAGAGCACCATGCCGTACTCCGACTTGTTGGACAGAATTAGGAGAAAAATCGTTAGCCGGACCTGAGATTGTCGCCCAAACCGAGGAGAAAATTCAAGAAATTCGCGAACACTTGAAGGTTGCTCAGAATCACCAAAAGCAATATGTTGATCGTCGAGTGAAACCTAGAGTTTCGGGTTGGTGAGATGGTGATGCTTAAGGTTTCCCCGTGGAAGGGTTTGATTCGTTTTGGGAAGAAAGGGAAACTGAGTCCTCGCTTTATTGGCCCATTCCGGGTATTGCAAAAGGTGGGAGTTGTAGCCTACCGTTTAGAACTACCCGAGGACCTAAGAGGCATTCATGACGTCTTCCATGTGTCGCATCTGAGGAAGACTCTATTTGACAAGTCCCAACGAGTGCCTTTACCTGAAATTGAGATAGATGAAAGGCTGAGGTACCCGAAGCAGCCTGAGAAGATATTAGACCGGAAGGTTAGACAGTTGCGCAATAAGAGTATTAGCATGGTAAAGGTACAATGGAAATACCATAAGGGCTCTGACGTGACTTGGGAAGAAGAGGAGGAAATGAAAGCGAAGTACCCCCAATTATTTGCTCGATTTCAAGGACGAAATCTTTTAAGGGGGGGGGGGGGGGGAGCTTGTAGCGCCATGTTCTAATTGGTAAGTACTCTAACTTATATCCTTAAGTGGTTAGCATTAGTTAAGATGACTAACTTCCCTCTTAAGGGTATTTTTGGTCATTTTCATAATGTTTTGTGAATAAAAGTGAAAAGTGAGGTTGTAAGCTCGAAAATGTAGTTTAAATCGTGCTGGAACACTGGTGATATTAGATATATGTGTATTGGAATTTTAAGCAGGAAAATGGGCAGAAAAACTGCTGCAGAGCACTTAGCGGCGCTATCTGGGCTAGATAGCGGCGCTAAGTGAAAGTATGTTGCTATACTGGAAGTAAATCAGAAAGTAGTGTACAGCAGAAAATAGCGACGTTATTGGAAGGAGATAGCGACGCTATTGCAGATAGCGACACTATCTCCTAAACCGACATAAGTCTGTTTTAAGCTGCATTTGAGGTCATTTTTCAGTTCTAAAGACTGTAAAAACTCAGTTTCGAAGTAGGAGAGAGCCCAGGTCGATTTGGAGTGCTTGGAAAGGGATTTCGAAGGCATAAATCAAGATTTTTAGCTGAATTCACTATCCTTTGCACTAATCAAAGTAAGAAATTAAGTTGGGTGCTTCTTATTTCAAGTTATATTGCTGGGAAATGTGTTAGTTACATAAGGTATATCATGTGTGATTGTAATTAGTGAGAGATTAGTGAATTTCTTGTGAATTAGCTTGAAAAAGAAGTTTAAACTCAAATCATGATGCATCTAGGCTGTTATATTGATCCTAAAAGTTGTTATACATGTTAAACCATCAATTTGGGACCCTGGAATGAGGTCTGGATGCATTAAGTCGGACTAAAAAGAGAGGATGGCTGAACAGGCCCAGTTAGTGGAGCTAACTAGACAGTTAGCGACGCTAACTGTAGGCAGTTTGGCATATATGTGTTTTTCAAGCTGAATTCAAGGAATTTAGAACCCTATTCCCGAGGGGCTTTAACTTAATGAGCATAGAGTGTTTATTAGTGTGTTATGGGATAATGTAGGTATCACCGGGAGCCGATAGGACGAGAGTACACTGCCTACTAATCCACTTATTTTAGAGTTACTACAGAGCAGCATATCAGGTGAGTAGTCAATACCTTTCCCTATGTGATATGTGATTGTAAAGCCTGTGTGGCTCAGTGTTACCTTTTCTTATGGGGCCACATAACTGATACATGTGATTGGGACTACCTTTCCGTGGGGTCACATACCCGGTAATTATGGTTGAGGTCACCTTTTCTGTGGGGCCACTTACATAGTGTTTGTGGTTGGGACCACATATGTTGTGATGACCTAATTGGCCGGCAGTTCTATCACACACTCAGGGGGTGTACGGTGAGTCTTTGTGACTCGAAACCGTGGGGGTTGAGGAGGGGACGGATGTGATTGACTGGAGTGTTGTAAATGGGCAAGGGGGCTATGGTATGATGTGGTGGCTGTGTGGTTACATGTTTATGTGCTTCATTTAAAATGTTGTATACTGTGACACGTATTGATTATTCACTAAGCTTGTGTAGCTCACCCTTGTTGATACTAACCTTGCAGGTACTAGAGACCCCGCTAAGGGGAAAGATACAGTTCAGAGTTAGGAGCAGATGGTAATTATGTAGAGGACCGTAGCAGCCCGGCTTTAGGGAGATTTTGATATGCTTTTGTATCCAAGATATTACTTGTGTACCTCTTATATGTAACTGATATACCTATACTGTATTTTGGATGACAACTATTTTTTAAAAAGTGATTTTTTTTGGTGTATTCGTTATTATAAGTCGGGTGTTACAACTGAAAAGTAATTGGTGGTTGTTGTTTTGAGTTTTTCTATGAGACCTTTAACACCGCAATGGAATTTTAGCTTTTTTAGGTCGTGTCCTTCGACGAGAGAGCCTGCTTCGTCAGCATAGATGTTAAATCTTTCAACTTTTATGTCCTCAAGTACCTTATAGTCGTTGGTTAATTTGTGCTTCTGTGTATATTGTGTCACCAATTTGCTGCAGTTATAAAGTAAATCACCACTTTGCATAACAACTATAGATTCCCGGAAACATGCTGCTCACAACTGCAGCCTGCCCTTGAATTTCAAGAATTTGCTCCTGACGTTCAAGCAGTCTGCTCCTGACGATCACCAGGAACCCAGTAAGAGTGATGAAGCACCATCGAGATCGAGAGAGAGAGAGAGAGAGAGAGAGAGAGAGAGAGAGAGAGAGAGAGAGAGAGAAACGGAGTAGTGGGGGTATGGGGGTGGGGTTAGGTTTATTTTTCATTTTTTATTAACTAATTAAATAATATCTTAAAAGAAAAAAGAAAAGGAAATTACAAATAGTATTTTAGTCTTTTTACATGAACCATAGATCAATAGTGCAAGCTTTTTGCAATCACATGGACCATCAGTATGAGAATAAAAAACTTGGATCAAAACTAAAAATAAAAAAGATAAACCACATGGACCAAATGTGTAATTATATAACTCATATATTTATCAAAGTAGATTGGTTTCCACACGCTACACATGTGATAAGATACGTTTCCCACATTTATGCATAAAAACTTCTTTGCTCCAGCGGGAGTTTAGCTGTCTTTCAAGTAGGAGGTCCCTCGTTCGATTTCTTCTCAGTTCAATTCTTTGATTTTTGCTTCCTTTTTTCTTTTTTACTGCTAAGTGATAAGCCACTCTCTTCACAATAGTTATAAATGCGTTTCCCACATTTAATATGAAAACTGTTTCTCCCAGCGGTAATGCATCCGACTTTTATGCGAAGAGTCGCTGGTTCTACTCTTCCTTAGCTCATTTCTTGCATTTTTGCTTATTTTTCTTTTTTGGCTTCGTAAGAAATTTTGGTATCTCCCATTCCTTTTCATTTTTATATTAATCATTAATAAAGTGTTATTAAATTTTATTTTAAATGTTTGTTTATTTAGATTTAAGTCTTATAGATCTTCTTTTAGATATATATTATGTTTTTTTAAAAATTTAATTGTCTTTATATTTTTTAACTTAGAATTTTCTCATATAAAGTTATATTTTTATAACTTTTTTTTATAAATTATTTTTTTGACATTATTTACAATTTTTTTCAATAGAATCCTTTTATATATTTGTTATGTACAAATATATAGTTTAACGTTTACATTTAATGATCTTCTGTAATGTAATTGTATAAATATTTGTTATATCTAACAGTTATAAAAAACTTATAATTAACAGATTCGAATGCTATTATTTCCTTTTGATTGTTTTCCGACTTCCCGCTACATCGCGCAGGGTATAATCGCACGGGGTACACTTCACTAAAAAACCAATTTCAAACTTTACTCTTACATCATGTATGGTGAAAGCTATTACATCGGACTCGAGGGATTAAAATATTTGTTGTTGTTCCATCAAACAACTTATTCACTCATAATTCATATACAGAATCAAATATTCCTCAAAGCCCAAGGGAAAAAGGGAAGCCGGTGCCTCCTAACCAATTACCGCCATTGATAAAGTTTCCGGCAGTAAAAGCTGCAGCTTCCGTGGCATTCGTAATCACCCTGTACCCCGGCCATGTCACTCTATTCGACGTATCTGCCCCAGCCCCCGTGTTCTGATACTCACCGTAATACAAAGTATCCAGCGCAAAATCCCCATCCCAAGGAAACCATCCTGCAGGGTTAATGACATCACTAATCGTCGATTGCATCACCACCGTTCTCGAGAAGTTCCTCCACGGCCTACCCAGGTACGACGGAAAGCTTGCTTGCACTGGCATCAGGTCAGACGTCGCTCCTATTCTTGATTTTTGAATCACAATCCCTGTATTTTGGTTAGGGTCGCTTCGGCCTTGAGCCGTCACCATGTTCCGTTGGTTTGGGTTTGGGCGGCGGGCGTTGATGTCGCAGTCCTGCAACACGGCGGCAGCATTGCCAAAGATGAAGTCAACCGTGCCGGCTATGTAGCAGTTGACGTAAAATTGACGATTGGAGTGGACGTAAAGGGTATCTTGGTATGCTATCATGCCGCATCGGTAGAATGCAGATAGGTCCGACCCGACTCGTAATGCCACCGCTTGTTGCCCCGAAGGCCCTGCCGAGTTTTGAAACGTCAGGTCCCGTGCTAAGAATCCGGCACCCACCGCAGCTGCATATAAACATTGGAAAATACAGAGTAAACATAGAGAAACTTATTTACAACCAACGAAGACAACCAAAAAACTTCGAATGAGTACTGACCGACAGTAGCGGAATTGAACGTGGTGGTGCCGCCGGCAACACTTCGGTTTGCGGTGATTATCGTGGAAGTTCTTCCGTCTCCAACAAACATGAGGTTCAATTTATTACTCGGAATATCTACGTTTTCTCGGTACACCCCTGCAGCTATCCTAATCACGTACCTGCTTGTGCTTCTGTTCGGAGCAGCCGCAACGGCAGCAGAAACCGTTGTAAAGTCCCCACTGCCATCTGCCGCGACAACCACGTTAGGTGTCACAGTCCCTGACTGCAACAACCTCCTATCTCCGGCAGTTAGCCACTCCGGCCACTCCTCCTTTAACTTCCTGCCGTCTATCTTGACTTGGTTTGCCATATCTGTGTCGGTCATGTTCTTGATCATGGCCAATGAGTTGCTACACAACTTTCCGGCATGGATCTCTCCGTCGAGAAGGGATTGGCGCAGTTGCCTATCATGTTTGTCGTGGGAGAAGCCGTCGATACATGTTTCTTGGTTGGTGAGAGTGGTGCTCATAAGTGTCATTATGTCATCGACATGGCGGCGAATCCCTTTCTTCGTGGGATATGTATCCAGGAAAACAGTGACCTGGTTGAGTTCTTGGAGTGTGTCGGCGACCATTTCCAGACAGTCGTGGAGAGCGATTTTCTCACGTTCTGTGAGATTGGTCCTAAATGTTAGCTTCTTTATGGTGAAGTAGTTCCGTTGGACTATCTCCTTGGTTTTGTTGACAGCCAGTCCGATGAGGTCCTTTGGCGTGTTGACCTTTTCGGAGATGCCGGAAAGCGTGGAGTAGCATAAGTCAGGGTGAAGAGTGACGCTACACGATGATTTGACGAAGTTGGAGGTTTCGGAGTTAACTCCGACCATAATCAGTAGAATGGAAGCAAATACTGACAACATCTTTGGCTTCCTCGCGGAACCCAGCATTTCAGCAAAGAGGTGTTTAATTATTAGAATGGCGCGGAGGCTAAAAAATGAATGGTGGCTGGATTGACTGGCACATCTGTATAAATGTTGTTTGCGTTAAAAAGGATATTTTCAATTATTTGTATCAATTTCTATTTCTCTAGGCCCCACGATTATTGGAATTATTGTAAAGTCATAGAATTATTATTGATATGTTTTAAAAAAATGAATAATCTTTTCAATATTTATATCATGAATAAAAAATCCCAATTTTCTTCTACAGCCCTTTTTGTGAGGAATTAATATATGATATTTTTAGAGTATCGTTTATAGGAATTTTTTAACAGAATGTTGTAACTTTTCCCTAGAATTGTCGTAAGGTTGAAAGCGTTATAACATATTGAGTTAGTATGAAATATTACCATATTAGGGTTATATAATAACTGCAATTAATCAACCAATTAAACGAAAAGCCATCACAAAAATAATCTTCCCAACAGTTCAATGATTATTTGATGCCAAAGAGAACAGAAGCAAATACCGACCAAACAATACCAAAATAAAAGAACAAAAGCCATAGCAAGAAATCAATTAACTAAAGCAATGAAAAGACTTCCCAACAATAAAATGATTATTTGACGCCAAAGAAAATAGAAGCAAATGCTTACCAAACAATACCCAAAAAGAAAGCTTAAAAGCCATAATAGAATAAATCAATCAAATAAAGCAAATCGAGATAAGTCTCTATACAACCGACACACCACCGCTACCACTGTGTGTAAATTAACCTCGATTTCTTAGCAAAATCAACCTCGATTCGTAGTCCATTGAACTTCCATAACATCATTGTATCATCTGTTAAATTCTATGTTTATTTATTAAACTATGTCAATTTTGTCAAGTTAATAGATTTTTATATCAATATATTATTTATATATTTTTTTATAATTATCCAAATACTATGATACCTAACAATACAAATATACAATAATTCAAATATCAGGCTACCATATATATATTAATAATACATAATAAAGCAAAAAATATATAAAAATAACCATAAAATGATAAATCCTTCAACAAGTTGACTCTTTTTGTGGCATTTACCACAAAACAATCTACAATTTCGAAAACGGTAGTTGTGAATTACTTTATTTATTGCAAAACAACTTTTTAAAAAGAAAAAAAAAGTTATTTTGTAGCAAGTATTTCGGTGCCTAATAAAGGTGCATAATCTCCTTAAGTCTCCATCTCATATACCGACCAACATGTCAGTGTCGTGAACGTCAAAGAGGGATAAGTCTTCTTGTAGCAGTTCAGAATGAATGAGAGTCATTGACATGAATGTTTTAATACAACCTTTTAAATTTTGTGAAAATGCACCCTTTGTATAGTTGGGAGTATTAGAACAATTTTGCAAAAAAGCATCCTTTGTATGTTTCTAAATAATGATTCGAACGATGATGATAAATTCCAGATTATGAGATTGGCCGGTAGATTGAAATTGTTGGGGAGAGTAGATCTTCATCGTTGAATTCTTGTTTGGTAAGAAGAAAAGGGTGGTCGCTTAGTCGCTAAGGTTATTATCATCTATCAACCAAGTGTGAGTCATATGATTTTCCCGATTGACTGTATAATTTTATTGTAAACTTGGACCTACAATGGGAAGATATATTTTGTTGTATTGGCAGGGGCGGAACATGAGCAATACACTTAAGGGGGCCAAAACTTTAAAACAAAACCAACCGGAATCAGTCTGTATGGCCAAGGAAACTATAACGGGAGACAATGGGTTTCTTTAGGATTATGTTTCTAATTGTAGGTAAACTATAGAGATGTAGAAACAATAATGGGGGACTAATAGTCCTTGGAACGTTATATTTTGACTAAGGAGTTGCTGTTGAAGTAGCCTAAGTGAGTAGCCGGCTTGGAGTCGATTAGTGAGAGATACAAGGGGAAGATAAGTAGATAACATCTTGGCTACAACCTGCATAGTGATAACACATATTGTGATTTGGGGCTTCATGGGATTAGGATAAATCGTCATTGAAAATTTTGTACAAGTATTGAATCTATAAGATGGAGTTGAGATATGACTTGAAATATGGTTTGGCCGATAACAATAACATGAGTTAAATTTTTGTAACGAGATTCATGTGGATTCTAAGTATGTAGAGGTAGTGTGAAAATGGTTGTTGTATTACGAATGTATGTACGGTTAAGGGCGACTTAGGAGTTAGTGAAAGTTTGACAATCGAACGATGAGATCTCGATTGCATAGCTTCTATGTTGTTGAATTTTCCCCATCGAAAGGACTTGTATGGTTTGGGGAAGTATGGTCATAGATGATAAAAAAAAAAGATTCAAGACAACTGTGTGGACTGATAAAGAATTTAAAGCTAATAGTGTGTATAATTTGGACATACATAATGTGAATTGTTAAATGTATGTAATATGATTCATGTATCTATTGGGGATTGATGACCAAAAACGGTTTAATAATCATAGTAACGGAAGCCATCATAAGCTTTCAATTTTTAAAATATCTAAGAACCATAAATCCAATTAGATCACACTACATCAACAAAATGACAATATCATGTTAAGAAAGCTTTCTGGAATAATGCAGTCCTTTTATGTTGAAAAACAATTATACCAAAGCGGGTAACTTATATGGCTGATCCATACAAATCATGAATAAACAACTATTAGACCACCAACAATATTAACACCAAATTGTCTTCTTTCTTGGCCTTGAAGTTAACTCAGTGAGAAGGGGAGACCGGTACGCCACTTCTCCCACATGTATGAGAGAATATTAGGATTTTGACTATTTCCTTTCATATATAGATTATGAACATAAAAGCTATCATTGATATTTAGTTGGTGGGGTTTTTCAAACATCTCAAGCCAACTATTTATAAAAGTCTAAACCCAATAAACTAATTCCTAGTTAATTAGAAGGCATTACTTAAATATTTTTTTATTCAATCTATAATAAACAAACTATTTATTTATTTATTTCATATTTCACCAATAAATAATAAACAATTTTTATTTCATTATTTATTTTAAGTTGGTAAAAATAGATTTATACACTATAAATATTATTATTTATTTATTCTCTTTTTATGTTTTTTACTATATGACTTCATATATTCACATACTAAAAGCAGTCTAGTTAATTTTTTCTCTTTGAATATTATTTCCATTACACTCCTACTTGTGCAATGGAAAATAGAGGTCAACTACACTGACAACGTTAAGTGAATAACAACACATCACTGCCATTAAATGTACGTAAACATTTGTCTCCACAAAGCATCCATTAACTTCTTAATGGTAAATGATTTTATGTCTAATATCTTTATGGAGCATGAATCATACATCAAATCATTATCATATAAGCTTACATTTTGGTTTTTTGATATGTAAATTAAGCTCAAATATATTCAATTTATAAAGGGACCTATTAATGCATTATATGCATCTTTTTAAAATGTTTATTCATGCAATTACAGTGCATTTAGGCTTACAATGTAACATTCGTGTTTTGGGCCTAGGAGTTTTGGGTTTAAATCAACAAAATAAATTTTATTTTGTAAATAAAGAGAACAAATAAATAAATTTGATTTAACATTTTATTATATTTTGATATTGGGAACCAATGAGCAAATAAAGTTTAAAAGGATGACATGAGGTTTTAAAATCTATTTGTAACCAAATGTGAGAAATTTTGTCATAAGGACTAAAAGTGTCAATTTGGCCATACTTATCTTATGTAGATTTGATTAGTTGTGGATTTGGAAAATTAGAAGATATTATGAAGGAATTGATGTGGAGTTTAAATTAGGTCAAATAATTCATTAAGTTCATATTAATGACCAAATAGTAAAGAATTTTAGTGTAAGGGACCATTTGTGTCAATTTGGGAAACTAAGGGTTAGTGTTGACCTAGTCAATGACTCAAGTGAAATAAATAGTTATATTTGGGGGCATAAGTATGAATATGGAGACTTTTAATGAGAATAATGGACTTTTGGGTGTTGGGTGGAGAAAGATCAAACTATGGGGACTAAAGTTGCAAAGTCTTGAAAGAGGTAAGGTTTTTGATGGGTGTTTTCCCCATTTCAGCCACGATCATGAGTTTAGAGAGGAGAGAAGATAAAATGGCGATTTTCATGGATTCCAAGAAGGATTGTGACTTGTTCTTGAAGATTGATCATATACTTGAAGATTTCAAGCAATCTAAGGTATAAACCCACCTTTCTAGCTCTAGATTTTCGAGTTTGGACCCAATCCGAAATTTATGATGGGGGGAGGTCTTTCCTAGGATTCCCAATGTTTGTTTGATGTTTTTAAGTTGTTGGAGTCTATATTCAATCCATGGATGATCTAGAACCAATTGTTAGATTCAAATGGGTGTTATGAACCCTAGAAGTTGGGGATTTTATGAATAGTTTAAGAATCTAGAAATTTATGGATGAATATGGTGGTTTTGGATGAGGGGATTCATTCTAATGACTCCCTAAGGATTCCAACCCTTGATTTGTAATCTTAAACCTTGAATCACTAGAAAATGAGAATTAGGTGTTGAAATGGGTTTTATTCAAGTATATGATGATTGGGTCACTTGTTTAATGGATGAATGAGTTTATTGCATCAATTTGGAAGTAATAATAGAGTAAGGATCATTTCCTATTGATTCCATGGAATGGAAGAAGGAATCTCCACTTGTAATCATCAATTGATGGATTGGAATTGGGTATTCCATGATTGAAAGTTATGGAGTAATGTTTTGATCACAACATTGAATTGATTCATTTGGGATGATATTGGATGGTTAAATTGAGTATAATTATGTACAAATTGAGTTTGAATCATGTCTTTTTGATGTCTATAAGTTGGGGAAAGTGTTAGAAATTGAATTGTGTCAAAAAGGGATGAAAAGGGGCAAAAACAGAGCTACATCAAGTTGTACACGACCCCGTGTGCTAGTACACAACCCCGTGTAGAGGTTCTGTGCTTGCTGGTTGATTTTACACGACCCCGTGTAGCTGGGTCTGGCCAGAAGTTGTAGTTTTTGGGTTTTGATCTTTATGGTTTGGGCTTTGGGTTCTTGTTTTAATGCCAAACTTTAGGGATGTTTTAACTAAGATTTTCATTATATTAGGAAACTAAGGACTTCATTTTGGGATGGTGGATGATAGTTCCTTCTTAGTTCAAAAAAAGTAATTACAGTGCAACTTTTAGATGAATCGAGTATGATACCTTCCATTCTTGTCTTGTGGGAAGGAGGTGTATTGTAATGACTTGGAGGTAAGACTAAGGACTTGAGTTATCACTCAACTAGGAGGATTTTGATGGAAGAGTTGATGTCTAGAATCGCCCTCAATGCATCAACCTTGTATGGAGTTAGTGTTGACTCGTCAGTTGACCTAGGGTGAGTTTACCGGGAGTACACATCCTTCCCAAAACCTTTTGTGTGTGGTATCAATTATTTTTCATGCATGTTATTACTTGCAATGTGTTATGTGATTACTACTTGTGCATTGCATGAAAATGAGTTTCTAAAGATGTTTTCAAACAAAGATTATGATGATGTTTTGAAAGATGTTTGGAGCATCCTATTTGTGCATTACATTACATATAGGATGGGATTAACTGAGTGAACCTTATAACAAAGATGAGATGATTGTCCTGTATTTAGGGAAATCATGGGCCAAATGCCCAAAATGAGATGTTTGTCCCGGATGGAGGGAAAGCTGTTCCCGACAATAGGGAACAACATTAGGGAATTGCCAACCCTCATAGGGCTAGTGTGATGGCCACTAGTCCTAGTTTTGCCTATACAGGGATCGAGTGACATGCTTTGTGTATGTCATTTGTGAACTTAGGTAGGTGCTACTGTGGTGAGTTGGACTTTTATGAGATGGACATGGGTTGGGATAGTTGCATCATGCATTGCATTGCATATCATAACTATCCATTTTTGTAAACCTTTATGACGTACTGTGATTTATACATAACTTTTTAGATAATGAATTATACAACTTTTGAATGTGTCAAAACCATTTTTGGAAGTTTGTCCCGAGTGTGGTAGTTCACTGCCCACTCTGAATGGGTCAACCTCGGGTAAGCTCACTAGGCATTTCAATTGCCTAACTTATTTTGATGTGTACTCAGGTTGAGGAGTTTATATGACTTTAGAAGAACTGGATGTTTAGAAGGCCATAGATTGTGTGATTTCATTTAAGCTGTGTAATGATATTTAAATTGTAACAACCTCGCTACTTTATAAACTAAATTTTTTATCTAAAGTGGGACCAAATGATGTTTTCCGCAACTTAAACCCTGAATCATTTCTCAATAAATCCCATGTGCTTTTTAAACAGTTTTGAACGAACAATGACTTATTTTGAAGATATTGAAACTAAGGTTTTCACCTAATGATGATTTTTGAATAATGATGATTAACCGTGGGTTAAAATGATGTTTTTACGAAAAGCTTTAAGCGAGGGTGTTTCATACAATTCATGTATTTTAGTTATTTTGGAATTTTATATGTAGATTTCTGGAACTCCCTTATTTGCATAATTTTAGTTGGATTCAAGTTGTTTGGAGATTAGAATATACTTTGGGGGATGTTAGGAGGCTACTGGTCAAGTTTCATGAAGATCAGAGTTGAACGAAGAAGTTGAAAATTTTAAAGATTCAAGCAGGTGTAATAAGTTACTTAACCAAGTCATCATTTTCCTTAGGGTTGACTCATTCGAGCCACGCAGGAAAACGCGAAAATTTTTGTCACAGGGATAGTGACTCGGACGAGTCACTTTTATTTATCGGGTTGACTCGGTAGAGCCAAAGAAAGAAAAAAACTTACGTTGCATGTTTTTAAACTTATAGGAAATAAGGATGCAAATTTGACCCATGAAGATCACTATTCACACGTCATTATTGATTTTTCGTCTTGTTTAAAACCCAATTACACACACACACACACACACATATATATATATATATATATATATATATATATATATATATATATATATATATATATATATATATATATATATATATATATATATATATATAAGGTTAGGTTCAAATGAGAACAAGTTTTATGTAAAAACTTTAGAACTAGTTTCAATCAATCACTGAAAGGGGTAATTTCGAAAGTTTGAAATAATAATTAGTATCTTAAGTAAATTAGAATCCATATAACTATGATATTTAAAGAATTTTAATCTAATAAATAATTTTCTATTTGCTTTTTATTACTTTTAATGTCAAATTAAATTAAAGCACATTATTCTTCAATTTCGGAATTTGAATTCTAAAAATAATTTTTTTCAAATTGGAATGAAAAATACAAATTTTTGTTAAAATTCTAACATGAATTACGTGACTAATAAGAACACATTCTATTTTAATATGAATTCAATGTATTCTTAATTGAATTTAATATTATCTAACATGACACAATCCATTATTCATCGTTTCACTTTATTTCACAATTATCTATCATTTTCATACAAATTTTATTCGAACACTAATATGAACAAAATATATGATGATATGAACTGATTAATAAAACTTACTCCAATATGAATACAATACATTTTAAAATGAACATGTAATATTCTAACTTGAACTCAATATTGTATAAAAACAAAGGGAGAGAAAGAAACTTTTCCTCCTGTTAGTAATTTGAATCAAGCTAGTACTAAGAATCAACAAGCCTATTTATTCCATGATGAAGGCTCAATTGTTTTAAAAAGTGGATACCCATACATGATCAAAGTGATACTACTACTTATAGGTCGAGTAGCCCGCTTAACTGATATTATTGAATAGACGAGCTTCAACGAACTTGCTTCTACTTCTTAGATGGAATTAATTCAAGAAGATTAGGACTAGTCTTTCACTTCACAGATCAGATAGATATCTACTTTTTATTGCATGGCTATCTCAAGAAAGAGGCAGGCTAGAAAGCATACGATCTTAGACCCTTACTTAAAGCCAGTTGGGTGGAAAGAGGATCTTAGAGTGCTGCTAGATAAGATAAAGCATATCAGTAAACGATTGAGGGACGACGAATCATAACAGTATACCTTCTAGTGATTCAACCTAAAGTAATAACTTATATTATCAATAAACCTTGTTTCCGGAATCATCAAAGTAAGATTTAAAGGAGTTGGTTTTGAAAATTTTGGGAGACAGCGGTGCTATCTTTGGAGATAGCGACATTATCTGGGAAACGTGGTTTCCCATGATCGTAGAGATAGCGATGCTATCTTAAGAGATAGCGCTACTATCTGCAACTGTTTGCACAAAACCCTAGATCTTGGGTTTGGGCCGTATTTAAGGTATATAAACCCTATGAGCCGTCATTTCCATCCCTTACAGCCCATGGAACTCTCCCTTTCCGAACCCTAGACTCCTTTGAAGATTGTAAGCTCCAAAACCCTCATTGGATGATTTCTTGAGGAATAAGAAGATGGTGTTGGTGTAAGGAATCTTTTCTTCTTATGGGAATCAGCAAGATCTTCATTTCTGGACCTAGGTAAGTGTAAAGCTTCTACCTTTTTAATGTTTTGAGCTAGATCTTGTTGTATAAGTTGCATTTGATGTATGAAATAGAGAAATGATCAGTTTGTGATGTTGTTCATGGATTAGAATGATAAAGGTCTGAACTTTATGTCCCTAGAACCTTCCTTGGAGCTTTTGAACTGATTTTGGGGGTAAGCCAAGCCCCCATGAGTGATTAAGCTTGGATTATTCCACTTTTGGACCTAAGTGTGAGATTTGAAATGCATGGGGAATGCATGTCAAGAAAGTTTGGATTTTTATGGAATTTCAGACCTTTTGAACGAGTTCTGGAGAGTATTAGCCCCTGACTTAACGGATTAAGCGCTTAATGAAGTTTTGGGAAAAATTCTTAAATAGCGGCGCTATGTGGCCATTGACTTTGACCGGTTGATTTTTTGGTCAACTTGGATGGTTTAGAGATTTAGACTGTAGGATCGGTTTTGGGTCTTCCGGGTTATTGATTTACGACTTTGTGATAAGTTAAGAGTTCGTGCAGCTTAGCGCGTGAGGATATCGGAAGCGTGTGATTTGAGGTTGCGGATCAGGTGAGTCTCCGCATTATACTAAGTGTCGAGTTACATACGAATGTAGTACGGTATTGTAAGGAGAAATATGATGATTGTATGTTGTTGTTAGGACTGTATGTGCTTATGTGTAGTCGTATGATTCGTTTGTATGACTTTGTCGGGTTCGGGTGAGGCCAGTGACGAGGGGCCAGTATCGGGCCAGAGCCGGGGGGAGCAGTACCATACAAGGTCAGAGCCGGGGGGCCCGTTGTAACACCAAATACTTGTGAAAAGTATTTGAAAGTTAATTCTAGTAAAAAGGGGTAAATTGGTCATTTTACCATAAAAGGGTAATTTGGTCATTTGACCAAGTGAAGGACCAATTATGTAAAAATATTGTTTGCTTGTGGCAAAAGTATAATGAATGAAAGTTATATGTGACAAAATGTGATAAAAGTGCCAAAAGTTCAAGAAATGGGACTTAGGGACTAAAAATGTAAATCTGGAAAATATAAAAGAAAAAATTATCCCCATAATTATGAGAGCTGAACATTTTAGAAGCATCGGGAGGATTTCTTGGGTGCGATTTCTGCAGAATCTATGAAGATTGAATCATGAAGTCGGATTAATGGCTAGGAATTGGAAGTTTGCAAGCAATAAAGGTTAGTAATTGAGCTTCTAACCTAAGTAATTGATGTGTTCTTCACGGGATGGATTGGAAACTGAAATTCCAGTTATCATCCAAGAGGTTCACATGATTTTTAAGCTTCAACATGTTTATGTTGTAAGCATATGGGTAAAACATCAAAGTATGTTGTTATTGTTGAAAATTTGGAACTTTGCTCAAGAACCCTAGAATACATGTTTATATGATCCAGTGGACTCTAATGGGTTCTAATGAGTTCCAAATGTTGCTAGAGATGAGAATAATCGGTAGAAGTGATTAATTTTGAATAATTTCGGGTTTGGACCAAAAATGTGAAAAACGGGAAATGTTAGAAATGGATTGGAATTACCAATTCCATTCTTTAAAACTTGTGGTAAATGAAAGGTTTTGGTCCTGGAACAAACCCCTATTGATTAAGTCTATTAAGGGCTTAATATGAGAAAATTGGACTTTATAGCATGAAAATCGGACTTCCTGGCTTACTGTTCAGCGATCGCGACCCGTCCATATGGTGGATCGCGACGCGAAGTCGCGCCAGGTGAATATGCACGAATTGCTCCTGCCTTCTGTTAAGGTTTGGTCCAATTTTGGGACTTGATGCTAGACTTGTCCGTTTGACCTCAAATTTTGAGCATAGGTCTAAGATGATGTGAAACTTTATGGAAAATTGTCGGAATACGAATACGACCTCCCGAAGGTACTGTAGTAGAATACGCGTATTTCAGGAAAAATTTATAATTAGTGAAAAAGATGGTAAGTGAAAGTTATCATCTAGAAATGGTCCCCAATTGTGTTATATTGGACTCTTGTGTAGTAGAGTCAACTGAAATGGTGACTAACCTATGATCATTTTGGTATATAAATGAATATATAGGTATGGGACAAATGGTTGTGGTGTATGCAAAAGCAAGAAACAACCGGAATTAAATGCAGCAAGTATCCAGGTGAGTAATCTCACTTATATCATATATGATATGTATTGATTGGACTGTTACAGATTGAAACAGATTTGTTGGACGAAATTTGACAGTTTACAGATCCATTGGAAAGACAATACCAGATAAGCCGTGAGTCTGCGATAGACAAGAACTGAGCTGTGAGTCATTAATACGACAATACGAGATAAGTCGCGAGTCTGTGAAAGACAAGAACGGAGCTGTGAGTCAATAATAAAAGTAAAAAGACAATACCAGATAAGCCGTGAGTCAATGAAATGACAAGAACGGAGCTGTGAGTCAGTAAAAAGACAATACCGGGTAAGCCGTGAGTCAATGAAATGACAAGAACGGAGCCGTGAGTCTAGGAAAAAGCGGGGCAAACTCGTGAGCCATAAATGATTATGACATTGAACTTGAATCCAAATGGTGCGGTCTTATGACCATGATATCGGGTTATTGAACCCAGCTGGTGCGACCTTTGGGCTATGAAATAAATGACGAAACTATTGGGGCGGCCTTAGGGCTGTGACTTGAATGTTGAAAATGTTTGGTGCGGCTTATATGGCCATGAAATACGGTGCGGTCAATTGTGACTAAGAAATGTGGGACAGAAATGTATGCAAATAACAACCTGTAAGACTATGAAGTAGGATGCGAAATCCTAAGAGATATACGATCAGCCAGTAAGGCTAAGAGTTTAGATCCGATATCCAAATATATATACGTTTAGCCGGAAGAGGCTATAGAATGGGACCTTGTGTTGAAAAGATGAGCCAGAAGAGATTCATTATATATAGGGAGTTATATATGAACGCGTTTCTTATACATGTTATTTGCAGATATGATTACTCACTGAGCTTAATAGCTCATGTTATTGTTAAATGTCCCTGCAGGTTAGCATGATCCTGATAAGGGAAAAGATAGAGTCCGTGACTAAAGAAGTGAGACTTATAGATGCTGTCAGTAGCAGCCCGGCTTTAAAGGAGACTATGGTATTTTGTACTCTCCTTGATACACTTGTACCCGTTTTTAATGAAATATACCTCCTTTTGTTATGGTTTTACGTATTGAAACCTTTGTTTTAAATGAAAAATTTTCAGAGGTGTTTTTGTTTTAAAAGTCGGGTGTTACACCCGTGTCGTGATACCCTAAGGTGTAGTGTCATGTTAGGGTTGTACCTAGATGTTGTATGTTCCCTATGTGTATGAATGGAATGGATCGTGTGGCATTTTGAGGAACTCACTAAGCTTTATGAGTACTCTTTTACCGTAAATGCTTTTGAGGTACTTACTGGCTTGAGCTTGGAGCACGGCACGACTGTATCGTATCTGAGGTTTTGGTATTCAAGTCTTCCACTGGATAATGTTTGTAACTGTTTTGATACACAATTTTAAATGTTTCAATTATCGAATTTGGATTGGATGGTTTTATTTCCAACCTGCTTTATGTATGTGAACCGCCTTTTAAAAACAAAAATTTTACTCTGGAATTTGGGACATTACAATCTTATCTATAGAAAGAGGTTGGATTCCTTGTCCGACCATCCTATCCTCAAAGACAGACTTCTACCTCTTACCTTTCTACCTTTCTAATATCCATTCCTACTTCTTCATCCTATCACTCCAACTGACTGTCTTACTCCAACTTTCATTTAAGTTACCGATTCTCCTATCCTCTCCTTTTCGGTCGAGTTAGTTTTTATTCCTCTATCTAGGCCAACATTCATTCTAAAACTTTTATCAGGAATGGCTAAAAGAGAATAGCAGCCATCAGAGGTGAAAATGTAGGCTTAGTAGGGCTCGAACCTACAATATCACCGTTATGATCGATACGTTTCAACCAATTAAACTATAGGCCCCTACGGATCTCTACATGCAATTCGCTCACTTCAGGAAGAGCGAACGGAAAGAGGAAGCCTTTGCTCTATCTGTTTCTTCCTCTCCCCAAGAATTAACAATTGGAAAGTAAAAAGATTATATATCTCTTTTTGTTTATAGATAGATATAGGTTGTTGTTCGTTTGAGAATCAATGGGGACACACTTTAAGGGCATAAAGAAAACAGATAAATAAAAATATTTATACTGTATAAATATTTATTATTTACAAACTATTAATAAAAAAGAATTAAGAGTTAGTTCGTTATTTATTAAGTAGTAAAATAAATAAATAAATACTTATTTATTTAATCGAGATAATGTTTTATTAATTAATTAAGGTTAATAATTAAAAGTTAATAGTAAAATTATTAGGCTTAATTTACTAGACAAAAAAGGCTTTTCAGAAAATATCATAACTTTTATACATAAATAAAGGCTTAGACATGTCATTTGGGAATACCACAAGAAACGATCAACAACCCTAACAGCTCCCATTTAGACAACCCTATATGCCAACATTATTTTCTCTCTCTCTCTCTCTCTCTCTCTCTCTCTCGCTCGCTTGGTGACGAGATCAAGCAATGAAGGGAAAGCAAAAGTTGGAAGTCTAGAACTTGTTGTTCTTATTATGTATGGACCAACCATTAAGGATTATTCATCTTGATGATTTTTCACGAATATAAGATATAATTGTGTACACTTTATGTGTAGTTTAGTTGTCGATTTATGTTGTTTTAAATGTATACATGGCTTTAAGGTTGAAATGAAAATTTTAATTTATTAATGCTTTTGGTGTTTGTAATTGTATGATTGTTTTTATATATGAATCCCTGACATAATCATATGTAAGAGCTCAAGCTTGGTAGAGGAGTCCAAGAAGGGGATTCTCTTTACTTATTTATTTTTGTTACTGTGGTCGAGGGTTTCAAAGTTGTTATGCCAATGTGTAACACCGTGTTCCGATATTGGTATTTATCAAAAATGAAATTAAGCAGGAAAATTATGGAAAGATTAGAATTATGAAGGTTACACGACACATAACCTTGAGGGACCCGACGCATCCGTAAGTATATTACTATTAGAAGAAATAGAACAAAAGTATGATGCTATTATAAGGACGGGTGAGAATGAGACACGAAGTGATGTGGTATTACAACGCGACAACGTCATGATGCAACAGAAGTGAGTTCATGACGCGTAAGGTGAGGCGGTCAAATACACCATAATGACCTAAGTCAGTTCTTACATACAGCCATTCCTCAAGATCGCATTTTGGAGAGAGGGAGAGAGAAGAGAGAAGAGAGAGAGAGAGATATATATAGAGAGAGAGAGAAGGGGGAATAAGGTCGGGAACGAGGTTTTAACCAAGAATTTTTCAAAGAACAAGAGGAATCAAGAAAGGATTCAAGGGACTGGTTGCAATTGCTTGAAATTGAGGTAATTTTCCATTTCCTTTGTGATAATTGAGGAGGACTAGGAGGTAAACGATGGTTGCGCAATGTTTTGATGAATTAGTTGGGTATTGTGACCTTAAATCCCGTTTGCTAGAAGGTATTGAGTAAATAGAGCTGTTAGGGGTTGTGGAGAGCCTTAAAATGGCTGAAACAATGCAAACCAGGGTTTGGTCACGTTTATAGGTCGCAACGCAATGTTCATAGGACGCGACGCAACGTTTATTAGTCGCAACGCTATCAGTATATGATCATGACATATAGAGGCCTGAGACTTTGATGTGTCGTGTTATGATATACACGATGCGACATGTGGTCCATTGAGATGTGACAAGTAGTTTGAGTGGTTTCATTATTTAGTCAGGTTATGTATAAATGAGTTAAATATGGATGTGTAGTCTTAAAAAAGTATGCATATGTATTGTAATGCCAGCTTTGAAGGGATAGAGGGAAGAAGGTTAAGATCAACCAAGACAATAATAACCGAGTCACTTTGAGGTCAGTAACTTTATCCTACCCCGTTAGCGTGTTATACATGATTGTATTGTGGTTACAAGTATGTGAAAGGATCGATGCGCTAGGAAGTGGTGTGAATTATGCAGTGGGTATCATGAGATAGGATTAATGTAATTACACAACGAGTATAATATTATATGTCTTGACAAGTATAGTTGTAAATCACACAATGAATATTGTGTGTGAAGCATACTTGTAAATGAAGGGTTTCTATGCAATCAATGAACACAAAATAACCTAAGGTTCACATGCAACCCTAATAATGATCTATGTTTTCTTCTATGAAGATTAGAACTAAGAACCTAGAGGATACAATTCAATTCTAAAGAAGAATTAAGGAAAAACCAACCTTTGATCTTATGATCCTTTTAAGCAGCAGCAAAAGTATCCTGCCTCAGATGAAAGTCACACCCAGGGGATGGAAGAATCAGTCCAGCAGAGTGAATCCAGAGAGAAGATGGCGTGAATATGAGGTGCCAGGGGGTTCCTTTTATAGCCTCCTAGGGTTACATCTGAAACCCTAAGGAGCCTCCAACTGGACAAGGCTTTTGACCACTTGGACCAGGCTTACCAAACCCTAATTAGGGTTTCGCCAAACCCTTGGAGGAGCCTCCAAGTTGGCGCCACTTTTGGTCCCTGGTTTTCCTGGCCAGTTATTCAACTATTGAATAAATACCAAACCAGTCCCTGCACCTTTTAATTAATTAATTTAATCTCCAAATTAAATCCAATTAATTCTAGATTAAATCTCAATTAATTAATATAGTTTCTAATTAATATATTAGCACTTAAATATATTAATAAACCATATATATATTTTCTATTGATTTATTATACAATTAATAAATCAACTATTCTCTCTACTGAACTATCTTTCCTCCACCCATGAGGGCAACCCAAATGGACTTTGCTTTTAACCATAAGATAAAAGTTCAATTACAAGTCATGGCTTAGACACCTAATCCAACAGTCTCCCACTTGGATAAGTCTATGACTTTAATTGTCTGAACTCTGACCCAGTCAGTTCTGTCCAAAGATAAGTGATCTGATGATCCTCCGTCCAACAAGATATTTTCAGACTCAAGACATGGACTAACATCAATCTTGGTCTGACACTCTGTTCCTTGATTTCTGATTTGCATATGACTTTAGAGACTACTAATTGAACACATCAATCAAGTCCCGGTTGGCCAACACTTTCAGTCAACTTCTAAATCATCGAAAAAAAGATACAAAAACATTCTAGCATTACTCTCAATTCACACACACACACACACACACACACATATATATATATATATATATATATATATATATATATATATATATATATATATACACACACACACACATAATCAGAATCTGTGGAATAAACAACCAATAATATAATGACACATAGAAGAGCCCAAGTGATAGTCTATTATAAATGCTCCGAGCATGTTGATTGTGCTTAATCCTATTCAGAGCCTTAGTCAAAGGATCTGCAGGATTATCCTCGGATGATACTCGCTTAACCAGTAAGTGCCCTTCTTCTATCTGATGTCCAATGTAGTGGTACTTTCTTTCGATATGCCTGGACTTTCCATGGTCTCGCGGTTCCTTTGCCAAGGCGACCGCTCCTTCATTATCGCAGAAAAGTTCCACCGGCTCCTGAATGCTCGGGACAACTCCAAGATCCCCGATGAAATTCTTTAGCCAAGCCGCCTCCTTAGACGCTTCACTTGCTGCGATGTACTCTGATTCGCACGTTGAATCAGCCACCGTTTCCTGCTTGGAACTTTTCCAAGTGACCGCTCCACCGTTCAAAAGAAATACCCAGCCCGACTGGGACCGTCCACTGTCCCTATCTGTCTGGAAACTGGCATCTGTATATCCACTCACTTTTAACTCATCACTGCCACCAAGGACTAATACCATATTCTTTGTCCTTCGCAGATACTTGAGTATGTTCTTGACTACAATCCAATGTGCTTTTCCAGGATTACCCTGGTACCGACTAACCAAGCTTAGTGCATAGGATACGTCGGGACGAGTACATGTCATAGCATACATGATCGACCCTACAGCCGAAGCATAAGGTACTCGACTCATTTCAGCTGTTTCCTGATCGGTACTCGGACTTTGAGTCTTACTCAATTTAACACCACTTAGGATTGGTAACTCTCCCTTTTTGGAACTTTCCATGTTAAACCTCTTTAACACTTTTTCCAAATATGTACACTGGCTTAGGCCTATCAATTTTCTCTTTCTATCTCTAAGTATTCTTATCCCGAGAATATAAGCAGCTTCCCCTAGGTCTTTCATGGCGAAACACTTCCCGAGCCAAGCCTTAACATTCTGCAAGGTCGGAATGTCGTTTCCCATGAGCAGTATGTCATCAACATACAGCACAAGGAAAGTGACTATACTCCCACTAGCCTTGACATATACACAGGACTCATCTTCACTCCTAGAGAAGCCAAACTCTTTGACTTTCTCATGGAAGCAAAGATTCCAACTGCGAGATGCTTGCTTCAACCCGTAAATTGATCTTTCAAGCTTACATACTTTATCAGGGTGCTTAGTGTCTACAAAGCCCTCTGGCTGACTCATGTAAACATCTTCAGTCAGTTTCCCGTTAAGGAAAGCGGTTTTGACATCCATCTGCCAGATTTCATAATCATGAAATGCAGCTATGGCAAGCATTATCCTGATTGACTTAATCTTGGCTACTGGTGAGAAGGTTTCATCATAGTCAACCCCCGGGGTTTGAGTGAATCCCTTCGCAACCAGCCGAGCTTTATAAGTATGCACTTTTCCATCCATGTCAGTCTTCTTTTTGAAGATCCACTTGCATCCGACTGTCTTTCGACCCGGTACATTGTCAACCAAGTTCCAAACTTGATTGTCATACATGGACTTTATCTCGCTGTCCATTGCCTCTTTCCATTTTGCAGACTCGGGGCCTGCCACTGCTTCACGGTAGCTAGCTGGCTCATCCAAATTAGTCAATGTACGATCACTGACTAACGTGTCTCCGTCCGAAGTAATATGGAAACCATAGAACTCGGGCGGTATGCTAACTCTACCTGAACGCCTTAGGGGCAACGAAATGTCAGTGGGTCCAACAGGAACTTCTTCCTCATGTTGGTTGCTAGTTTCTTCTAAGGTTGTTTCATCGGGCGTCTCCTGAATTTCTTCGAGATCGATCGTACTCCCACTGTTCTCTTTGGATATGAGTTCTCTCTCTCGAAAGAACCCCCGTCTTGCTACAAAGACCACGTCCTCGCTTGGTCTGTAGAACAAGTATCCAAAAGACTGTTTCGGGTATCCGATGAAGTAACACCTCTCACTTCTTTCTGCGAGCTTATCTGAAGTATCTCGTCTCACGAATGCTTCACAGCCCCAGACTTTGATGTGTGCCAACGAGGGAACTTTCCCTGTCCACATCTCGTGCGGTGTTTTCGCAACCTTCTTGGTCGGGACAAGATTTAGGATGTGGGCGGCAGTCTCTAAGGCATACCCCCAGAAATGGATTGGAAGTGAGGCTCGACTCATCATGGAACGAACCATGTCCAACAAGGTTCGGTTTCGTCTCTCTGCAACACCATTCAGCTGAGGTGTTCTTGGAGGCGACAACTGTGAAACAATTCCACATTCCTTGAGGTAATCGAGAAACTCGATACTAAGATACTCACCGCCTCTGTCGGATCTAAGCATCTTTATCTTTCTGCCCAATTGATTTTCCGCTTCATTCTTAAACTCTTTGAACTTTTCAAAGGTATCCGACTTATTCTTGATCAAGTAGACATATCCATATCTACTAAAATCGTCGGTAAAGGTCACATAGAACCGCGTGCCATCTCTAGTGGTTGTTCTGAAGGGACCACACACATCAGTGTGTATGATATCCAACAGACCTTCACCTCTTTCAAAGGAACCTTTGAATGGTGATTTTGTCATCTTGCCAAGTAAGCAAGATTCGCATACATCATCTGACCCGAGGTCGAATGATTCCAACACTCCATCCTTTTGGAGTTGGGCGATGCGTTTCTTGTTTATATGGCCAAGGCGACAATGCCACAGACATGCCTTTTCTATACCGCTTGAAGCATCAATAGTTAACACATTTTTGCCATAATTATCAACACACATAATAGATTCATAAACACCATCACAAGGCATAGCATTAAAAATAAAAACATCATTTTTGAAAACGGAAATTGAACCATTCAATTTATTAAACTCATAATAAAAGCCTTGTCTAAATAGTGCATGAAAGGAAATTATGTTCTTTGCCATATCTGGCGCATAGCAACAATTATGTAAATCTAATCTAACTGCACTGCTCAGCATCAGTCCATAAACACCAATCTTGGTAACAGGTGACGTTCGCCTATTGCCCATGACCAGGTTCAGTCTGCCATGCTCCAGTTCCCTACTTTCCTCTAGGCCCTGCAAATCAGAACAGATGTGAAAACCACATCCTGTATCAAGGACCCATGAACGGGAAAAAGATGAGTTATTAGATATAGAATATGTACCTGCCTGTGACGGTTTCACTTTACCGTCCTTGACATCCTGCAGATACATGGGGCAGCTCCTCTTCCAATGACCCTTTTGCTTGCAGTAAAAGCAGTCGGCCTCTTTGGGGTTCCGAACATGTGGAATTCCGGAAGACTTACCTTTCGGGGCACCGCTAGATGACCCGACGTGAGTCTTTTCCCTCCAGTTCTGCTTAGGAGGGCCTTTCCGTTTCTTTCCCTTTCCGGAGCCAATAGCCAGGACAGGCGGGTTGACAGGGAGCACAGCTTTTCCCTTCATCCCGTCCTCAGCCGTACGCAGCATGCGGTGTAACTCAGCTAGGTTTGCCTGGTTGTTGTTCAAATGATACGCCAGTGTGAACTGGTCATAAGAACTGGGTAAGGAGTTCAGCACTATGTCAACTGCTAAATCCTCATGGACCGGCATTTCCAGCTTTCTAAGCCTTTCCACGTAACCATGCATCCTCTGCACATGTGCACAGATGGATTCGCCCTCTTTGGGCTTGCTGTTAGTGAAGGCTTTTACAACCTCACGCCTCTCGATGCGCTCTTGCTTGCGGAACCTTTCCGCGAGCTCCTTGTGCATCTCGTAAGGCCAATAGTCCTCATAGATACGCTGCAGTTCGGGGTTCATAGTAGCGATCATGATGCAGGCCACTTTGGTTGCATCATCAGAGTGTTTAGTGTACGCATCGATTTCCTCGGGAGTAGCGGTTTCAGTGTCCACATCAACAAGCTCGGTTTCTAGAACATACTCTTTATGTTCAAACCTTAGAGCCATCTTGATGTTGCGGATCCAGTCATTGTAATTGGTGCCGTCCAACGTCACCTTTGAGCATAATGACAGAATCGAGGTGACATTACCGGGATTTGAGTGGGGAACGGATTGGTCAGAAGACATCTGAACAAGAAGAAGGTAGTTTTAATTAGATAGAGTAATAATAATAATCCTCATATTCACCCAAGAATAAATACGAGGCTAGGATCCTACAATAACAATCTACAATACCGAAGAGGGATGCCGTAATCAGTATTGCAAATTTTACAAGGTAGGCGAATGACGATTCAGCCAATTCCACCGCGGAAACATAATCATATTATAATGGAATTCCTAGTTTCTTTGAGATTTACCGAACTGTTCGATAGCATGTTTTAATCTCGGGAATGCCCCACTGTTTGTGACTGGGATACCGAGGATCACAAACCGGGTGTGAATAACCATGCAAATTGCTTGGTACTCTTGAAGTCAATTGTCATCTCTAATTAACGTGCCGATAAACCACACACGCTCCGCTAATAATGACAAAATCAAGAAAACCCATTGCAACTCTTTGTGGACCCCAATTGGCGTGCCGGTAAACCACACACGCTCCACCAACGTTCCACAAAGTGCAATGTGCAATTTCATGGATTAGCACCAATTCACATTTTTTTAACCTAAAGTAACTAGATTGGGATTTGTTTAGGGTTCTAGTACTTTCAATTATAGCATTATACTTTTAAGAGGCTTAGCGGTTCTATCATACCTGTTCAGCTAACGACACTCGACTGACCAGGAGAGCGGTGGGTAAGAGTAGATACCCATTAGACTAACATTTTATAGTCAGTCGCCTTATACCCTCTTTATAGGACAGTTTTGTGAATGAGGCTTACTAGCGGTAGACTAACCAATTTTCTTATATGTATTATATTAACTATTAATCATAAATACATATAAGATATATTTTAATCTTATTAAAATATTTTAGAATTAATTTAATCTTAATTTTCTCAAATTATTCTAATTTTTTTGAAAATTTAAATTAATTCTTAAAGCTGATTTAATTGGTCTTTTAATTAATTAATTAATTAAACTAATTAAATCTAGGTTACAGATTACCAATTAATCAAATTAATTAACCTGTAATATCCCTTTGAATTTCGAAATTTACATGCCAAATAAAGGGGTTCAAGTTATTTTAGTTTATTTGGTTACCAAAAATAACAACACACAAATAAGGCAAGCAAATCAAGCAATCAAGGAAGGGATCAAGGAGGGTGGCGGCTAGGGTTAGGAAACCCTAGCCTTGAGATCGATTTTGGCCTCCTCCCAAGGGTTAATTTTCGCCAATAACCCTTAGGCACAAAACAATTCAAGCAGTTCATAATCAAACACAAGAAAACAAGCTAGCTCTGATACCACTGAAGGGTTTCTATGCAATCAATGAACACAAAATAACCTAAGGTTCACATGCAACCCTAATAATGATCTATGTTTTCTTCTATGAAGATTAGAACTAAGAACCTAGAGGATACAATTCAATTCTAAAGAAGAATTAAGGAAAAACCAACCTTTGATCTTATGATCCTTTTAAGCAGCAGCAAAAGTATCCTGCCTCAGATGAAAGTCACACCCAGGGGATGGAAGAATCAGTCCAGCAGAGTGAATCCAGAGAGAAGATGGCGTGAATATGAGGTGCCAGGGGGTTCCTTTTATAGCCTCCTAGGGTTACATCTGAAACCCTAAGGAGCCTCCAACTGGACAAGGCTTTTGACCACTTGGACCAGGCTTACCAAACCCTAATTAGGGTTTCGCCAAACCCTTGGAGGAGCCTCCAAGTTGGCGCCACTTTTGGTCCCTGGTTTTCCTGGCCAGTTATTCAACTATTGAATAAATACCAAACCAGTCCCTGCACCTTTTAATTAATTAATTTAATCTCCAAATTAAATCCAATTAATTCTAGATTAAATCTCAATTAATTAATATAGTTTCTAATTAATATATTAGCACTTAAATATATTAATAAACCATATATATATTTTCTATTGATTTATTATACAATTAATAAATCAACTATTCTCTCTACTGAACTATCTTTCCTCCACCCATGAGGGCAACCCAAATGGACTTTGCTTTTAACCATAAGATAAAAGTTCAATTACAAGTCATGGCTTAGACACCTAATCCAACAGTCTCCCACTTGGATAAGTCTATGACTTTAATTGTCTGAACTCTGACCCAGTCAGTTCTGTCCAAAGATAAGTGATCTGATGATCCTCCGTCCAACAAGATATTTTCAGACTCAAGACATGGACTAACATCAATCTTGGTCTGACACTCTGTTCCTCGATTTCTGATTTGCATATGACTTTAGAGACTACTAATTGAACACATCAATCAAGTCCCGGTTGGCCAACACTTTCAGTCAACTTCTAAATCATCGAAAAAAAGATACAAAAACATTCTAGCATTACTCTCAATTCACACACACACACACACACACACACATATATATATATATATATATATATATATATATATATATATATATATATATATATATATATATACACACACACACACACACATAATCAGAATCTGTGGAATAAACAACCAATAATATAATGACACATAGAAGAGCCCAAGTGATAGTCTATTATAACTGCCTGCTACCACTAACTCACGTCTGAGGTTAAGAGCAATCCAGTCATCCTATGACGGATACTGCAAGAATTTTTGAAGGTCTACTTACTTCAGTAGTATAAAAACACCTCACGTTACGAAGCCCACTTTCGGATGGTGTAAACTTGTCTCAACAAACTGGTATCTCAACATTTATTATAGAGTGGTCCAAAGACAATGTTATAAACCTCATCCAAAATATTAGGTGCTTTTTCCTTGCATCCAATCTCAAGGTTAATCTTTCTGATAGCAAGGTGATAGGAATTGGCGTTCTTAACTCGAAAATAACAGATCTTGCTAGATGGTTAAGGTGTGATGAAGTTTTCATCCATTTCAACTATTTTGGAATTTGGGGTGATGCTAATATGTTTAACAAATCCAGTTGGATATCTTTCATCAAAATTTCATAAAAATCTATCTAATCGGAAAAAGAGAAATCTCTCATTTGGTAGAAGACTTTTCCTTTGCAAGGCTATCTTTGGAAGGCTCGGTGCCTAAATATTCTTCTCTCTCTCTCTCTCTCTCTCTCTCTCTCTCTCTTCCTTCAACAAATTCTTATAGGGTACGTGTCAAGGTTGGTCCAAGAAAATTTGAGACCCGAGGCAAAATGAAAAAAAGGACCCCTTAGGTCATAAGTTGCATAGAGCTTCCGTGACATTCATATATTTGAGGCAAATGTCATAAAAACACAACCTATTATGAAAACCTTATTAAAATAAATATTTGTATTAGCTTCTTAACTCTTAAGAACCCCAACCCCCCCCCCCCCCCAATATTGTTTATGTTAAAATGTTTTTTCTTGATAGATAAACCAAAGTTAACAGATTTAAAATCATTAGTTGAGTCGTTGCTTGAAACAAAAAAAAAGATAAAACCATAGAGTGAATTATTTTTAAAATTTAAAAATTGTTTCCATATTTAGTGAAAATTTTAAAAATGTGAACGGTTTTCATATGGAAAAAGGTTTCACAAAGTTTTGAAAACAAAATTATTTATTGAGCCAAGCGTTACCAATTCAAAAAAACAACAATTTTTTGTGAAAATCTTATTATATTTTCTTTTTAAATTTAGAATATCTCAGTAAAAATCTACTTTTAATCTGTCAATCTCAAAACTTTGATTATTATTATTGTTTGATTATTTATAATATATATAGGAGAAACTTTGTTATTATTAATATTAATGGGAATATGGGATATTACATAAAAAGGCACATACAAAAATATTTTAGAAACGAATATTATATAACATATACTTAACAGATGTAATTTTGGGGCTCCAGTTGTTGTGAGACCCGAGACCCTTATCGGGCCGGGCCTATAGGGCGATCAGAAAAGAGGAAAGTGTTTGTGGATTGCTTGGAAGAAGGTTCTAAAATTCAAAGAAAAAGACGGGCTTAAAATTTGGGGGTCCAAGGCCTTTAAATATTGGGATGATTGGGAAATTAAGGTGGCGGTAAGGACTCAAGCAAATACCACTTTGTTATCGTGTTAATTTACAGGTTGGATGTTGGGATTGGACGCATGGCGAATCGAAGGTGTTTGGGCAAAATCAGGCACATTCATCTTTCTCTTAATTAATCATCTTAATATATACATTAATAAGTTGTTTGTTTTTCATTTCAAGATATATATTTTGGACATTGGCAGGTATGGTGGATGGAAAATACATGGTACCTTCTTTGAGGAGAATTATAGACGACAAGTCACTAAGCAAAACTTGATTCAGACAATATGGAATTGCGGTGGCGCCCCGTAATTAAGGCGAACCTTTTGGCTTGGAGAACTATAGGGTTGGTACTTGGTAGCGCCCGCCCCCACTCGTTACTACTCAAAAAGAAGTCGATGTGGCATGGCTGTCCCGATCTACTCAATGGTTGTCCCGATATTCTCATCTTCAAAAGTCTCCATTAAGACTTGTCTCTAAAAATTTTACATGTACTATATTTTGATCGTGTTAAATAGTTATATGGTATTATATATAGTAGGGTAGATGATTTATATATGACGAAATTATATGTCTTTACCAGCAGTGTTTATCAAGAATTCATTTATGCATTTATAATCAGTTTTATATCTTAATTATTAAGTTTTATAAATTTTGTTAGATAAATCAGAACTCTATTAATTTAATAAAAATAAACTAAAATTTTGTTTTAGAATGGATTTAAAGGATTCAAAAGAAATTTAGTTTAGTATATTTCAGTTTTTACTGAAAAAATATATGGGACAGAAGTGATGAGAAATTTGATAATTTCTGTGGTTGTGGGTGTGATTGTGGATCGAGGAGAAAAAAGAAAAAAAAATGACGAGACGTAATAGCAGAGATTTGGAGGGATAGAAAGATTTATTCAATTTTTTTTCGGAACGGCGGTTTATTCAATCATTAAGATTCAAACAACTTATTTCAAACACAAAATCACAGCCCAAGAGAGAAAGGGAAGCCGGTAGCTCTTAGCCAACTACCACCGCCGATAAAGTTTCCTGCAGTAAAACCTCCAGCTTCCGTAGCACTCGTAATCACCCTGTACCCTCTCCACGTCACTCTATTCCCCGTAGCTGCCCCAGCCCCTGTGTTTTGATACTCTCCGTAATACAACGTATTAAGCGCGAAATCACCATTCCAAGGAAACCATCCTGCCGGGTTTATCACGTTGCTTATCGTTGATTGCATCACCACTGTCCTCGAGTATTCCCTCCATGGCCTCCCTAGGTATGTCGGAAAGCTTCCTTGCACCGACCGAAGGTCGGATGTGGCTCCTATCCTTGATTTTTGTATCACAATCCCTGTATTCTGGTTAGGGTCGCTTCGGCCTTGAGCCGTCACCATGTTTCTTTGGTTTGGGTTAGGACGACGAGCGTGGATGTCACAATCTTGGAAAACGACTGCAGCATTACCAAAGATGAAGTCGACTGTACCTGCTATGAAGCAGTTGATGTAAAACTGACGATTTGAATGGACGTAAAGGGTGTCTTGGTATGCTAACATGTCACATAGGTAGAATGCAGAGAGATCGGATCCGACTCGTAGCGCCACCGCTTGGTGCCCTGAGGGACCTGCGGTGTTTTGAAAAGTTATATCCCGTGCTAGGAATCCAGCACCCACAGCCGCTGCATGAAACAGTTGGAAAATATAATGAATAGAGTCAGATTTGATATATGTGATAATGCGTAGATGATGAACCCATGACAAAGATGTTTCACACATCACGTGAATTGAATGAACAAAATTTGAAAAACATATATGTAGTACAACCACCGACAACCCTAATAAAGATTAGGATATATTGTACTGACCGACAGTTGCGGAATTGAAGGTTGTGCTGCCGCCGGCGACACTTCGGCTTGCGGTGATTATCGTGGAAGTTCTTCCGGAACCCAAAAACATCAAGTTTCTTTTGTTACTCGGAATGTCGACATTTTCTCTGTACACCCCTGCTGCTATCCTAATCACGTACCTGGTTGTGCTTGAAGTCGGAGCAGCAGCAACGGCAGCAGAAACCGTTGTAAAGTCACCGCTGCCATCCGCGGCTACAACCACGTTAGGCGTCACTGTCCCTGTCTGCAATAACTTTCTGTCTCCACTGGACAACCACTCCGGCCACATGACATTATCGTCGTCGTCCTCCTCCGTTAACTTCCTCCCGTTTATCTCGGCTTGGTTAGCCATATATGTGTCGGTCATGTTCTTGATCATGGCCAATGAATTGCTACACAACTTCTCGGCGTGGATCTCTCCTGCGATAAGCGATTCACGCAGGTGCTTATCATGTTTGTCGTGGGAGAAGCCGTCAATGCATGTCTCTTGGTTGGTCAGTGTGGTGCTCATAAGTGTTATTATATCATCGATATGTCGGCGAGTCCCTTTCTTCATAGGATAGGCTTCCAGGAAAGCAGTGACCTGGTTGAGTTCTTGAAGTGTCTCGGCGACCATCTCCAGACAGTCATGGAGAGCGATTTTCTGACGTTTCGTGAGATCAGTCTTAATCGTAAGCTTCTTTATTGTGAAGTAGTTTCTTTCGACTATCTCCTTGGTTTTATTGATTGCCAGTTCGATGACGTCTTTTGAAGTTGCAACCTTCTTGGTGATTTCAGGGATCTCGGAAAGCGTCGAGTAGCAGAGATCGGGGTGTAGGGTGACGCTACATGATGATTTGACAATGGCGTGAGCTACGGAGGGCTTGATGTTGTAGGATTGGGAGTTAACTCCGACAACAATGTCGACAGCAGAGAAAAGTAGGATTGAAGCAAAAGCCGTGAAAAACAACTTTTTGTTATTGCCGGAATCCAGCATTTCGGCAAAGAGATGACTGTTCATTAGATTAAGTGATGAAGACGAGTGAATGGATGTCCTGCGGTGAGTGTGATATATATCGTGTTTCCATTAGTGTGTATTTATTTCCAGTTTTTTTCTAAGACCCTACTATAATTGAAAGTGTTGCAGATATTTAAGCCCTCCTTCACGCTAAAAAACAGAAATATCTATATAAAAGCAGCTCTATTATTTATGGAGTCAGCTCAGCTGCATGCATTTAATGTGTGTTTTCAATACATTTAAAGTACACAGTTTTGAAAAATACATATTTAAAGAAGAGATATTTTATATCATCCTACTAATTCTTACTACATTTCTTTTTATTCATTACTCCTACTAATTTTTTCTATCTTTCTTCTTATTTATTAGATCAATGTTGATGACATTGGGTCCATTGGCTGACCCAAATAGCATGACAGCGTGGCTTGACGGCCGCTGGACTACATTACTTGACAACACGGCGTGGCTGCCAGCTCTGCTCGGTAACACGGCGTGACAGCCCGCCAGCCAGCGATGCGTGACAGCATTGCTTGGCTGCATCTCCTGACAGCTAGCATGACAGCACTACTGCTAGCTGGGCCTGAATTGGGCTGGCCTAAGGCCTGACCTAATTGTCCACTATAAATAGAACAAGAAGGAAATCATAGTTCCCTAAGTCATCAACCTCGACTCTCTACTACCCTCTTCACATACACCTCGAATAAACAGCCATCGCTTCACCAGGTTCAAACTTCATCTCTGATGTTACAGATCTGTTCTTCAAAGCCTCGTTTCCTAACAGATCTATTCTTCAAAGCCTTATTTCCTAAAAACTGCTTCATGGCACACCTTCGTAAACCTCTCTCCCTTGTCAAAGAAGCTTGAATAAGCATAGAAATCTCTGATACTTCTACTATTCAAAACCTTACGTACACCTGATTTTTACCGGTGACGATATATGGTTTCGTTACTCTTAAGATTCTATTTCTTGTGAACGCAAACTCAAACCCACTTTGTTACTATCGTGCATAGCATTCTCTCCTACCTGAAATCTATGAGCAACCATAGCTCGCAATCAATCTCTCCGATTAAAATTCTGTCTCCAAAGCAAAGTGCAAAAAAAGAAAAAAAAAAAGGATACCACAGACCTTATCCAGATCTTCAAAGACTGGTTAACTATGAACATTTTACTAACGTTCAAATCATCGTTGATGGGTTGTCGCACTAGCATCTACCCTTGTTGAGCAACTGATCAGAAAAAAGAGGGAGGACTACGGGGCTGGTCCGGCCGACTCATCTCTCTCTAACCATATACTCACCCACACCATCATAATTCTCCGAAACCTACCGTCAATTAGAAAATCAATTTTGTAAAATCGATTATCAAACCCCATCTTAGTTCAGATTATAACTCGAGGGGGAGCAAGGATTTCCAATCGAAATCGGTATACACTCACCCTCGCCACCACAGACGATGGTAACCCCACTTGAAATTCGATTTCAAAAAACCGTGAACGCATATGGTTCACACATCCGACCCTGAAGTAGTTCAATTCATGTAGCAACAGTTCCAGTCCAGACTTTTTCTAGGTACCGTTAATCCAAATCTCAGATTGCAACAAAATTCCAATTGAAACCAGAGTAACGCTAGAATCTGGAATCACATCTTCAAAATTAAACTGTACTTGTACCTGCGACAATGGGAATAATTGGGCAAGTATTACAGACTTTTTCAAACGATTTTGGGTCCACCCGTTTATTAATGCAATGAGAAAAGGGGGGGAGAAGAGTCGTGCACTTAAGGTGCTCGATGAAATGCCAGTGAGAACAGTTTTGCCTAAATACGCGAGTAAAATTGAAGACGATCCACACCAGCTATTCAATCGTGTTCCTAATAATCGTACTTTACAACGGATCACTTTACAGTTGTTCACTTCTTCACATTAGAATTATGGTTCTTTTGGAAACCAGAAGAATTTGAGGGAAGTTAGTGGTCCTAGACCTGGTTTTGAAACATAATATTTGTATCAGACTAACTTTTCTACTCATTATGGGGAAACATCAAAGCCTTTCCGTACTCGGTAATCGATGCACCCATTATTCTTAAAGACAACAGCAACAAAGCACCTACACCAAGGCGGACCTCTTAGCTAAGGTGATCTCATTTATGGAATCAACAATAAGCAGGAACCGTGCCTACAATTCGACACAAACAAAAATGTGTTCCCTAAGACAACAAGTTCCACAAAATATATGTTGCATCCTCCTGTGCTTTATCACATCCCGCTTTTAGTACTTAGTATCTCATCGCAGAGTACAACCGATAAAGCACACTGCCACATGTTATGCCGTTGCAATGAAAATACTTCTAACGGCCTACTCAACAACCTTATTACAATTATCAGACACTTGATATACATCCTAAGCCTATGGTGGTATTTTAGTTTTCGCCTACAAGCCTGTTCAACAACAACAATACACATACATCACTTACATGTGTCTATGCTCCGGCTCAAGCATCCAACATCCATGTATAACACAGAACAGAAGCTCATCAATGAACATGTTATCTCGTTAAGCCATGAAGAGGCAGAATCTAAGAACTATTATGCTGAAAGTGATAACAACTGGGACAAGACAAAAGTCTTAAATCCTATTCCTTCCATTTCATCAATAAATATTTCACCGATAAAGATTTTGGTCCCGAGGTTATGTAGAGAGAGAAGGATTCAACAAGAGGTCATTTGTGAAAGCCGGTACAATTTTAATAAAGTGTCTAAATAAGTAAATGAATCAACAATTTACATTATCACCGCGCCTTTGTTGGTCCGTGCACCCACGCCAATACCTTTCTTAAACAACAGTTCAAGCAAATCTACATGTCCAGATTCAACAACAATGCAAAGGACAGACCAGGGGCATTCTTCATCTGAATCACGTATGTGGCTGCAGTGGTACTTAATTGCATGATTTCAACGGTCACAATGGGGTTGGGACGAACCCTGCAGCCTCCGTTATACCCGCCCATATTTCGTCGGCATTGTGGTATAACCATGCTAAGCTTTGCATGCGACTTTACTAATCAAGAGAACTCTCGAAGAAGGCCCAAAACTTGGAAGGAATAAGCTGGACCCTTCAAAAACAAAAAAAATTACAGAAGCAAGTTTTCTATTCTCATCTATCATACTCGAATAGAAGCTACCCACTCTTTAAAACATCTCAATACAAGTCAAAAGCCACATGATGATGTGTGTGGAACCACTTTAGACTTGACACCCATTTTATAAGACGACACACAATACAACACATGATGCAAGAGGTACAATTCTTAAAGTGGTATTTATAATTCCAATGAGTCTCTTAAAGTGGTATGTACACCTCGTCATATTCTTATATATAGTATAAAGAAAATCCAAATCATTATTGCCTTCCTAAAACAACAATACACCAACCATAATTTTATAAAATTTTCTCACATTAGTCATGCGACAATCTACCGTTATGTGTTACATCCCTCCCATGTATGATAAGCCCCCTCCTTAATGTGTGAATACTAATTTTTATTTTTAAAAAAAGGGGGGGTAAGTAGAGATGTCATACACAACTAGCTCGTGGAAATTCACGTATGTTTTGGCAATCTGATTACGAAAGAAGATCACGGTTAGATTAACACAAGGATAACAACTATGCACAAATATATTTTGACATTTATGATTCATTAATTTTTCTCTGTATATGGTACAAGCCTCGAAAACTTATTCCTATATTGCTTGTTTGACATGTACAAATGAGCGAGGCATAAACACGCATGAGGCAACTCAGGCACGACCATGCAATAAAATGTTGGATTAGGTGTCTAAGCCATGACTTTATATTTATATTTATCTTGTTAATTGAAGCAAAGTCCATTTGGGTTCCCTCATAGCTGGAGGTCTGGATAGAGTTCAGTAGAGTAAAAGGTTGATTTATTAATTGTTTAATAAATCAATAGAATTAATTAAATGGTTTATTAATATATTTAAGTGTTAATATATTAATTAGAAACTATAATAATTAATTGAGATTTAATCTAGAATTAATTGGATTTAATTTAGTGATTAAATTAATTAATTAAAAGTGCAGGGACTGGTTTGTATTTATTCAATAGTTGAATAATTGGCAAGCCAGTAGCCAGGGGCCAAAGTTGGCGCCAATATGGAAGGAACTCCATAGTTGGCGAAAACCCTAATTAGGGTTTAGAAGCCTTGGTCCAAATGGTCAACAGGCTTGCCCATTAAGGAGGCTCCTTAGGGTTTTGACTGTAACCCTTGGAGGCTATAAAAGGAACCTCCTGGCTCCCCTTTTCTGCGCCACTTTTGAACCAAGAGTACTCTGCTGGACTGTCTTCTCCATTGCTTTGGGTGTGACTTGCATTTGAGGCAGGACACTTGTGCTGCTAGCTTCAAGAACAAGATTCAAAGGTTGGTAATTCTTGTTTTAATCTTTAGAAATTATTGTTGGCCTTTAAGTTTTAGTTTATTATCTTCATAGAAGAAAACATAGATCTTTCTATGGTGCATGTGAACCATAAGGAATTGTTGTGTTCATTGTTTGCTAGAAAACCCTTCAGTGGTATCAGAGCATAAGCTGTTTTCTTGTGAAATTGATATAAACTGCATGAACTGTTTGTGCCTAAGGGTTTTTGTGCAAAAATTAAACCCTTAGAAGAGGTAAATTTCGTGGCCTAAGCTAGGGTTTCCTAACCCTAGCCACCACCCCTTTATTCCCCCCTGATTTGCTTGATTTGCTGCCCAGATTAGGATTGTTATTTTTGGTAATTACTGATTAATTAAATAACTAGAATCCTTTATCCATATCTGGTAAATCTCGAAATCTAGGGATAAATATAGGTAATTAATTTGATTAATTTTGTGATGCCTATATTTGATTTAATTAGTTTAATTAATTGTTAATTAAAAGATCAATTAAATCAGCTTAAAGATTTAATTTTGAATTTTCAAAAATTCCTTAAAAATTTTCAAAAATTATAATTAAATTAATTCTAAAATATTTTAATAAGATTAAAATATATATTATATATTTATGATTAAAAGTTAATTATTTATATATAAGAAAATTGGTTAGTCTTACTGCTAGTAAGCCTTATTCACAAAATTGTCCTATAAAGAGGGTATAAGGCGACTGACTATAAAATGTTAGTCTAATGGGTATCTACTCTTACCCACCGCTATCCTGATCAGTCAAGTGTCGTTAGCCGAACAGGTTTGATGGAACCACTAAGCCTCTTAAAAGTATAATGCTATAATTGAAAGTACTAGAACTTTGAACAAAAACCTAATCTAGTTACTTTAGGTTAAAAATGTGAATTGGTGCTAATCCATGGAATTGCACATTGCACTTTGTGGAACGTTGGTGGAGTGTGTGTGGTTTACCGGCACGCCAACTGGGGTCCGCAAAAAGTTGCAATGGGTTTCTCGATTTCGTCATTATTAACGGAGCGTGTGTGGTTAACCAGCACGTTAATTAGAGATGGCAATTGAGTTTGAGAGTACCGAGCAAATTTGCATGGTTATTCACACCCGGTTTGTGATCCTCAGCATCCCAGTCACAAACAGTGGGGCACATCCGAGACTAAACATGCCATTGAACAGTTCAATGTGTCTCAACAGATCTAGGAATTTCATAAGAAGAAATTGATAAGTGTATTATCAACCTTAATGACCATTACGTTGTGATTACGGCATCCCTCTTCACACCATAGTTAGGGCATTTTGGGTCCTAGCCTTAATAAATAATATATAGGGTAATTATTTAAAAAGGATTAATTAAACTAATAAAGTTCTATTTATTGTAGATGTCTGAATCAAGTGTCTATTCTCCTCCCTCTCTTCCTTCACCCATTTCTGAGAGCATCAGAAAGCACCTGCTAAATATGGAAAGGCTGACTGGCCTTAACTATAAAGAATGGCTTCGCAATTGGAGACGGGTTCTCGTCATTGCGGGCAAGCTTCATCTCACCGAGTATCCGACCCCGGTTCCACCAAAACAAGTCATCATAAAGAGCCTTTATGATAAGCATGACTTAATAGTTGATGAATCTGAAGAGATTCGTGACCTCATGCTATTGACCATTGACCCCGAGTTCCGTAAGGATTTTGAATCCTTGGGGCCATATGAGTTAATGCAATCGGTTGAGAAAAGGTTCCAAAAACCGGTTGAAGAGGAACGAGCTAGGATCTTCAAAAGACTTGCAGAGTGTAAGTTAAAAGAAGGAAGTAGCATCGATTCGCATGTTCTTCAGATTGAAGCGTACATAGGCGAATTGTACAAACTTGGTTATTCCATGACTCAGGAGTCGAGTGTTAACACTCTACTCGCTTCACTGACTAGTAAGTACGATCTGTTCATTCAGAAGTATAGAAAGGAAGACCAGAAAAAGACCTTAATGGAAATGTGTCCACTGTTGACTTTATACGAGTCACTCTTGGACAGGCATAGCTCCAATGGTTCAGCTACTTCTGGATTAAGTCCAGTGGAAAGACACAGCAAGAAACGATCCAGATCGTCTGGATATGTCTTAAGCTGGAAATCCACAGAATCGGATACAGTCGCGGAAATATTGAAAGACGCTCCAAAGTCAAAAACTTTTGAAAGCTCAGGTATATCTAAAAACCTCAAAACTCCTGTTCCATAATTCCTTGATGCATAATGTGATAGTCACATTTTGGTTTGTATGCAGGGAATGAGTAAGGTACGAGACATTGGCGCATAGGAGCACATGTGGATTGGATTTCCGGCTCATGCGGTTTTGAAGTTTAGTTAGATATTGTTATTAGCTCTTAGATGCGTAAGACATTGTCTATCATATAGTACATTGTTCAAGAATTTTGTTTTAATAAAATTGTCGTTTTTCTTTTAACACCTGTTGTTTGAAATTGTCCTTGAAATGTTGTATGATTGTGTTGAATGCATAATTAGTAATAACTTGAATGTTGAATGCATCCAAAGTGTTTGGATTTTAGGAATTGTGTCCCTTATGATTGTTAATGTTATAAGAATCAATTCAACCAAAGGTCCAGTTGGACAGGACCTTGGAATCACCTGACTTAGAGTCACCTGATGAGTTGAGTTCTTAATGTGTTAAGAAATGAATCAACCAAAGATCCAGTTAGACAGGACCTTGGAATCATTTGACTTAGAGTTAAATGATGATTAAGTTCTTTATAAAGCACATGTGGCAATAAATGAATCACCCAAAGATCCAAAGGATAGGATTTTGGAATCAGCTGACTTAGAGTCAACTGAAGATTGCAAGTCTTGAATAAAGTTAACAAAGTCATAAGTTTACATAGAGATGTAAAAGACATTGAGATTAGGAGCAACGAACACATCAGTTGCTATGTGTACTGCTCGAATCTTCAAATAGAACACAATGGTTTGTACTTCACAATATTTGTCATTCTGTATGACGAATATGACTTCGCTTATCAGAATAAGCGATTGGATTGAATCCTTGAACAGTTCAAGTACTTCAAAGGAAGTACAAGACCCACAGAACCTGAGTGACAACATAAACTGGGAAAATGTTTCACAGTTATTCTCTTCCAAGAACATTAATAGTTATAATGTGTCTTAGGGAAGATGATGGAGCATTGGTCGAAACAGTTCGATCCTCGATGTATGAGATACATTACCAATTAGTTTCCCGTAAATTGAATACTATACCAGTCAGACCATATAAACCATATTCAACCACATCCTTCGACTAAATAGGTTTTGCAGACACTGTCTGAAATGTAAAGCTGGGATTGTCCCACTTGTACATTAAAGGTCCAGGGTCTTGTAGTGTTCGTCCGAACCTCATGACTAGCCTGAACTTAATCAGAAATGTCGTTTCACTGGCTATCCTGCTGTACCTGGAAAAGAAAGAGCTCTTTCAGAAATAACTCATGTTCTAAGGAAACAGTGGGAGTTGGGACAGTCCTGAATGAGTTCAGGATTGGCCAAGTGAAATAACCTTTAGTCATCACTAGGCTTAGAGCAGAAATTAGATTTCTGTTTTAATACTGACATAATCTTCTCTTGACCAGTAGTATTGATCACCGTCATAAGTAGTTATGATCGGGGTGACATACCGAATAGTGGTAAAACACTATAGTTGGTACGGATTTACAATCCGACTACTTGGAAGCATTGGTGAGCCCGGTTGCTGCCAATTAAGAGAACCTTAGGACGAGATACAGTCTATGTGACAGTTTGATTGATTTTACAACTGGTCTTAAAACCGGTGGGAGTAATCATCAAAAGAAAACAGCATGGACAAAAACGTACCTTCAGAACATCTGGTTGAGTGAAACGATACTCAGAGTCAAGTAATTGACTCCGAGAGAAGCACTCTCAATAGAAGATGAAATCCGAAAGGATACTGCATATTGTAAGTCGTTAGTGGAGCGCGTGTGGATCACCGGCATACTAATAAGGACTCACAAAGAATATGCCAGTATAAAGGTACATGGGCCCGGGATTTCCCCGCGGGCATCTCCCAAGAAAGGATATTCAGATTCTAAAAATACGCCAAAGGATTGGATTTTGAGAATGGGCTGAAAGTTTTCCATTAAGATGTCAGAAAGGTTTGGATTCTCAAAATGTGTCATAAGCTCTGGATTTTGTGAATAGTCTATAACCGTGTTGAAGCCAGTAGGAGTGTTGTTGTTATCTATCTCCATATGTGTGTTACATAGTGTTTTTAGGAAACGTCTCTTTCCATTACAAAGTGTAATGACTTGGTGTTAAGAGACGGATCGCTATGAAAGACTTGATAGAGATATGGCATACTCAGGTGGTTATAAACGTCTATGAGATAGATCGAAACTCTGCCAATATGATCTTGATGAGACTCAAGATGCATAGCTCAGGAAAGGAGTTTCCTGTCATTGCAAAGTATGATGGTTTGGCATGAGAGGTATGAAAGGTGCAACGTACTCACATAATCCATTGACATATATCAGATAAATGTCATCATCAGTATAGACCTGGCCATAGTAAGCATGATCTTGATAAGATTCAAGATGCATGAAGAAAAGTCTCCGAAAGGATATAGTTATTAAAGGTCGTGACACAAGGATTATGAGTAATCCTAAGATTCCAAAAGGGTTTGGAATAGGACTAGCTCGAATCCAACAAGTTTCTTGGATCGATCAGAAGTGTCATGAACATGTCTTGACGACTTAATGCTTAGAGCATAGTAAGTCAGATTCAGGATATGACCTGGCTGGGAATACTTAATGGATTTTGTACATACGTGAGAAATCATTGGAGAATGATTGGGGTGAATGTTGATAACAATTTGAAAAGAGCTTTCAAATAAGGACTTAATGGTTAAAGAATTTCGTTGGCATTCCGATGGAGCGCGTGTGGCTCACCGGCACATTGTAACACCTCAAAATAGTCTTAGGGTGCAGTCGTGTGGACTAAAGATCCCGAGAACCATGGAAAGTCACAGTACATAGAATGGAGTTGTTAGTGAGAATGACGGTATGACCAAAATTGAAATATCATCGGAAGGATATCCGATCGGATAAAGTGTATAAATGTGTAACATTTGAATACATAGAAAGAGTGAAAGGTCAAGTAGACATAGATACATAACACGAATTAAATAGTTTAAAAGGAATCTAGAAACCGATAATAGTTTATGTAAAATCCGACTTGGTGATTACATCGTGGAGACTTGGTAATTAGGCAATAGTAGCCACCAGTCAGATTTTAAGTTTCAATTTTGCATGTTTCACTTCCTGAATAATTTGATTATTCAAAAGTCCATAGTCGCTCATACTTTTCAGGAGTAAGTATGAACAAAGACTGTCATGAATTGGTTTGTAGATTGTCTAAGGAGTTAGACATTGCAGTAAGACTGCTACAACGTTCATGAGTACTTAGAAATAGAGATTTGAGTATTGGATAAACCCGTGCTCAATAGATTGCTTCATGGATTACATCACCAGCAATGTTGAGACGATAATATCGCATGATCTTGAAGCGGAGACATATGAGTTGAAATTTACGAGTCGGTTGTGCATTGATAATGCGAAACACATCGGTAACTCGATGTTATAAAACACATTGTTGTATACGATTTGATAAGTAAAAGACACAACCATATGAGTCAAAGCTTATTCGTTCCTTGACCCTGATAGGGAAACAGATATCTGTAGGCCGCTCGATGATTTTGAAGTTGACTAAAGTGCTGGCCAGCCTGGACTAAATTGATGTGTTCAATTAGAAGTCCGAAAGTCATAAGCAGAATCGGAAATCGGGAAACAGAGTATCGGACAGAGATTGATCTCAATCCATGTCTCGTGTCTGAAAATATCATGTTGGACGAAGGATCATATGATCACTTATCTATGGACAGAACTGACTGGGTCAGAGTTCGGCAACAGTTTCTAGGAAGCTGCAGGTTGTTTATTAATCAGAAGATAAATTAAAGTCATAGACTTATCCAAGTGGGAGACTGTTGGATTAGGTGTCTAAGCCATGAATTTATATTTATATTTATCTTGTTAATTGAAGCAAAGTCCATTTGGGTTGCCCTCATAGCTGGAGGTCAGGATAGAGTTCAGTAGAGTAAAATGTTGATTTATTAATTGTTTAATAAATCAATAGAATTAATTAAATGGTTTATTAATATATTTAAGTGTTAATATATTAATTAGAAACTATAATAATTAATTGAGATTTAATCTAGAATTAATTAGATTTAATTTAGTGATTAAATTAATTAATTAAAAGTGCAGGGACTGGTTTGTATTTATTCAATAGTTGAATAACTGGCAAGCCAGTAGCCAGGGGCCAAAGTTGGCGCCAATATGGAGGGAACTCCATAGTTGGCGAAAACCCTAATTAGGGTTTAGAAGCCTTGGTCCAAATGGTCAACAGGCTTGCCCATTAAGGAGGCTCCTTAGGGTTTTGACTGTAACCCTTGGAGGCTATAAAAGGAAGCTCCTGGCTCCCCTTTTCTGTGCCACTTTTGAACCAAGAGTACTCTGCTGGACTGTCTTCTGCATTGCTTTGGGTGTGACTTGCATTTGAGGCAGGACACTTGTGCTGCTAGCTTCAAGAACAAGATTCAAAGGTTGGTAATTATTGTTTTGATCTTTAGAAATTATTGTTGGCCTTTAAGTTTTAGTTTATTATCTTCGTAGAAGAAAACATAGATCTTTCTAGGGTGCATGTGAACCATAAGGAATTGTTGTGTTCATTGTTTGCTAGAAAACCCTTCATAAAAGACCACTCTCGTTTCAACACAACAAGCAAGTTGATACCTACGATAAGGAGGAGAACTCCCTATAATCTGATTCAAAATGACGTCATATTGTTCTATTTTCCTTGTTTTGACGACTTGTATCTAAAAATATTGTCCAATCATCGATGACAATTTTCGAATGTGCATACATACATCTCATTCATAGATATACCTGTTTACAATATTCACATACCACAACACTTGATACTTACTCTTATCGTTTTGTAATGACATGTACAAACGAACGAGGCACAAATGTACAAGCACAAGCCAATACATAAACAAGGGAAAATCGTTCACGTCATAAAGCCCAACCCCTTCCCACATGGCAAGCATGCCAACACCTACCACACAGGGAAAAAAGGAAGGAAAATATAAAGCAAACACTTACAAATCTAAAATCGATTCTACAACCCGCCAGCCACACAAGGCTCTACCCCATACATTCATTGCTCTCATTCGACAAACAACACCTTTTTCCAAAGAGGGGGGGGGGGGTAGAAGGCTGGCAATACACACGGTACAGAAACGTTTTCGGTGGCAACTTACAAGACAAAGCCAATATTACACGCGATAATGTATTCCGAACATACAACTCATTATTTTGGAATGAAGCATGAAATAGTCGCTCCGATGACTAGTCCTTCCCAGCAGCACTGTCACGCTGCTCTAGCCAGCAGCATCGCTGCCCAGCTGTTTCTGCACAACTCTTACTAGCAGCACTGTCATGCTGCCCTTGCCAGCAGCACCACTGTCCAACTCTTACCAGCAGCACCGCTGCCCAGCTCTTACCAGCAGCCCTGCCGCTAAGCTCCCACCAGCAGCCCTGCTGCAACCTCAACACATAACGATACCATTACATTATAATTATGTTGCCAACAAGTAAAGTGCGAAACTATTTGTGCTACACTTTGCATTACGCACGGGTCAAGAAAACTAGGCACCAATTGCATTATATACTTGCTCGGACTGATTACCCGGGACAGGAACATAAATCATTAGCCGCTAAGCCCAACTCTAACGAGGCCCGAGAGCCACAAAAAGGTCTGAGCACCTAACAAGGCCCGAGAGCCACAAAAAGGTCCAAGCACCCTGGGAGCCATAAAAAGGTCAGAGTACCTAACAAGGTTCGAGCACCTAACAAAGCCCGATTTAATACAAGGTCAAGAAGGTTCATAACCTTTGCCTTGACTTGCTGGCTTCTAAGACCAAGTCAGATAAGGTTTAGAAGGCTCATCACCTTCGCCTTGAATTGCCGGCTACTAAGCTTAATTCCACCACAAGTGATCGCTAGATGGAATAAACCTAGCTACTGCACATCATGAATCACGCATCACAAGCCTAAGCCATGCTTAGCACCATACATTCGATGTGTTCTTCTACAATTTTCGATAAAGGCAATTTACACGGTTTCTCTCTTTACTCCGACAATCAACAAACATTTTCTCACTTTACGTCTTACCACAACAAGGACAATCGTCCCGGCAGCCCTGCTGCATATTATCTGGACGACAGCCCTGCTGCTTGTTATCTCGACAATCGCTTCGTGGCTTGATATCATGTCAGCAGCCCTGCTGCCTATTATCTAGACGGCAGCCCTGCTGCTTGTTATCTCGACAATCGCCTCGTTGCTCGTTATCTTATCAGCAGCCTTGCTGCATATTATCTGGACAACAGCCCTGCTGCTTGTTATCTCGACAATTGCCTCGTGGCTCATTATCTTGTCAGCAGTCCCGCTGCACAAAATCTCGACAGTAACCCCGACATGCATATTCGTAACGACATCTTTTCCTTACTCGCTTTAGTCTGATATGGCTACCTATCAGCTACCCACACCAGACTGGGGGAAAATCGGTATGGTATAGCTTGTGTAAAGCACTATGAAGACGTTTATTAGTGGTGTTCCACCAAGGTACGACGGGGACGTTACGACAGCTTTTATGTGTAATTACGTTAGCAACTTTGCTGCATTATCACACAGCCGTCTTACTGCGTTATCATGCAACGACTTCGCTCTACGATCGCCACAGCAGCCTTGCTGCGTAATCATGGCAAGAACTATGTCGTACCAAATTGACTGGATCACAATCTCATAGCGCAAGAAGAGATTACCAAGCCAACCCCTCATCGCATAGATCCAACTCTACCGCAAGATCCGCTAACATACTAAGATTCCCGTAGGCGAGGTTTGGTTGTTCCTCTCATATGTTCGGCACGTCTGTTATCTAGTCCAATGTGATTGTCAGCAAACCAATCACATCGGACTAGGGGGACTTGATAGCGTATGACTTATATAGCTGTATACCGTCCAATGCAATTGTCAGCAAACCAATCACATCAGACTGGGGGGACTTGATGATATTGGGTCCATCGGCTGACCCAAATAGCATGATAGCGCGGCTTGACGGCCGCTGGACGACACTACTTGACAGCATGGCGTGACTGCCAGCTCTGCTCGGCAGCACGGCGTGACAGCTCGCTAGCCAGTGATGCCTGACAACATTACTTGGCTGCATCTTCTGACAGCTAGCATGGCAGCCTTGCTAAACAACACTGCTAGCTGGGCCTAAATTGGGCTGACCCAAATTCTGACCTAATTGTCCACTATAAATAGAACAAGAAGGGAACTAAGTCATCAGCCTCCAGTCTCTACTACCCTCTTCACATACACTACAATGGTTCTCTCCGGCGAGGAGAAACAGTCTCATATCGCTTACCGAACTAACTTGATCATCGGAGTATGCTCCCAGGGCACATGCCCTGGGACGGTTCTAATGATTATCTTCTCTGATTGTGACTAGGATCCAAGTTGAGAACTCGCTAACAGCACCTACATCAAATCTTCGATCCAGACCCAGCTCCAAGACCCGATGCCAGATCCGATGTCACATCAAATATAAATATCAAAAACAAAATATATGGTTAAAAAAGAGATTATTTGATTCTAATATATCTTTATATAGTGGGTAGAAAGATAAATTAGTAGGATTTAGTATGAATAAATAGAATTTTTCATTTTAAAATTAAGACTATTGTTAAATAGGGAGTGGTTCCTACACAACAATTTTTAATCATACATAACAAATTATGCATTTGAAAAATTATGTATAAAATATTTTAAATTATTATGTATGGTTAAAAATTGTTGTGTACGAATCATTTCTTTTGTTAAATTAGTAAGAAAATATTTGATTTATACACTAAATAGAAATTCTAAGAAAAAAAAAGCTATTAAATTTTCACCCTTTAAAAAACCATTATTTTATTCTTTAAAAAAACCATTGATATATATAAAAGTTTTTAGGAAAAACTCATTGACAGACATATAAAAAAATATTATTTTTCAGAATAGAACATAATTTTCGACAATGAAAAGGGATGATAACGGGACCGAAAATAGGCTCCCCCGTCCTTGCCCCCGAATTTCCTTATTTTCCCCGATCCTGAATTCCCCCGATTTCCTAGCCCCCGATCCCGCCCCCGAATTTCGAAAATAACCCCGCCCTCGTTCCCCCGTTTATTCGTTGGAGACTCCAAAAACAATGTTTTCCCCCAATCCTGACCCCGAAATCGTTAATAATTTAATAATATATATTATATTTATTATTTATTATTTTATTTATATACAAACGTGACCCCTGTGGGTGTTTCAGGAGGGAACCGTTCTCCCGACCCAGACCCCGAAAATCAAACGAGTGTGAAATCCATGAGACTTTTTGCCACCCTTAATGAAATATAGTTTGTTAATCACTATATAAATGGTTCGATTTGTTTACTAAAACCAAAAACCGAACATGGGATAAAGAAAAGCGCATGTTTCTATGTTTTGAATTTGAATATTGACTTGAAATTATCTAGATGGTCACGTATGATTCTTACAATAGTGACTTCGAACGTGGAATACGTGAATCACATTCTAGCGGGATGTAAATTAGCAAAGGAGGTCTGGAGGGCGATTATTCAATGGTGTTTGTTATTGGGTGAAAACGTTAGAGAGATCCTTGAATTAGTTGTACATTCATGGAGGGCTGTGCAAAAAGGAGAAGGAGATTGATAGTGATCGCATACGGAACGTTTTGGTGCTTATGGAAAGATCGCAATAACCGAATATTCCAAAATAAGGTGTCCTCTCATGAAAAGATAGTAGATATCGTTAAAAACATGGTAATGCTATGATTGAGGTGTAGGAGTAATTATAGAGATGTAGGTGGAGAGTATTGGTGCTCATACCCCTTCTTTGATGTGTAAATTCGCATATGTGAAACTGTAATATGTTGTACTTGGTCGTGGATTTGGTACCTCGCCTGATTTATTTGCATGTTTTTTGTTTTTAATATATGTGTTTCCGGTTCCAAAAAAAAGTGCCATTCACCAATTTGGTATGTGGAAAGGAGCTGTGCAAAACTGGTCATTACGAGTATACAAATGTATGCCATCCAAAAAAAATTCTTTTATTTGTATGTATCTATTTGTTGGACAGTCAATCTCACGCTATCTCGTTGGTATAGCGCCGAGATAGCGGTTCTCGGAGTTAGACCGAGATAACAATGGAAATCTTGGTTAGTGATCTCGCTGGCGAGATTAGCGCCGAGATTGTCCGAGATTTTCCGAGATTAGAGGCCGATATTGTCCAAGATTATTAGGAGAAGTGTTTTATGTGACATTTTTATGTAATTATCCATGTTTGACACTTTGACACTTTTCATATTAGAATACTATCCATGTTTTATGTAACATTTTTATATAAATTTTTGTGATATTAATTCTACGCAGTACTAATAGTCTAAAAGTAACAATACAAAAAAATCGCTATACCACCGTCGATAACCGCTAAATCAAATATCGTTAGGTGACCGCTATTAGGTTTTTGACCGCGATAACTGCATAATCTATGTGTTTGTGGATCATCCATAAATATCGATTTTCATCAGATTTTATTTGTATGTATATGTGTTGACAACATGTTAAATCTTTTGTGTGATATGCATTAAAAACCCTATAGTTTTTCTTTTATGGATGCTAACTTATGGATTAGGTAACCTGTAGCCTATTGTGAAACATTGGGTTGATCCTCTTAGTTTATAATGTTGGTTGTTATGGTATTGTAGTAGAAAGAATTTGTGTTTGTATGAAACACATACACACGAAAGATTGGATGAACCTTTTGGCAAATAATTGGTTTATGTCTCTCGAGAGCTAAACCGATACAATTAATAAATTACATATGTTATAAATTAGATCCTTGTGTAATTTGTTAAAAAAAAAAAAAACTCTTAGTATTGGTTTTGTGGTTGCTAATATTTTGTTTTGATAGTTTGTAGTATGCATCATAACAAGAGTCTTCAGATTCGATCATCTAGGTCTATGTAAACATAATCATAGTTATAGATCATATTAAGAAACATGTTAGCTAGTGTAAGAGACTAACATGCAAAAATCTTGAATCTTTAAATTCTTTGATTCAAGATCAAACATGGGTGTCTTAACTCCCCATCTTCTCATATTGTGTGCTTAGATCTAACCGTCTTGCTTCTATTTGTGTATTATTGTTAAAATATATATATATATATATATATATATATATATATATATATATATATATATATATATATATATATATATATATATATATATATATATATATATATATATATATATATATATATATATATATGAGCCTTGAATGAGTACCCAAAATACCGTTATTTCTCATGATGGGAAAGTATGCTTTTGAGATACAATCAATCTAATATTCCTATGTTACGCACAGATGTATTAATCTGTTTAAGATTTTGAAAATGGCTGGGTACTACTTTAGGATTTTAGAGTTTTATATGAGAGGGATTCAAAAGCTTTTAAGAATTAGAATTAATGGCGTTATTAGCAAGGTTGTAAAAATCGTTAGGCGGTAGCTAGTCAATCAACTGGGGTTAAGGGATTAATCGGTATAAACAATGATTAATCGGAGATCTTAAATTATAAAATAATTTTATTTAAAAATAAATAAATAACATCAATTTGCAATGCCAGATTCATTTTATTTTAGATACACATCAAAGATTATATAGATAGGTAAAAGTTAAAACAAACAACAAAGTCTAATTCATGTTATGCTTAGATACACAAAAACCGATGTGGATGTGAATATCGGTGTGAGTCTTAAAAGTGTCAAGAGAAAATTAGGCATTGGCATGATAAGAGAAAACAATATATGAAGCTGAAATTATGCCATTTAATTTACTATTTACGTATTTGCCTTCTTAATTTTAACCCTTTTTCCAGATTTATTGACTTATTTTGGCTTTTTTGATAATTTGACCAATTGACATTTTGGCTTCTTTAATTTTACACCAATTAATGGTCGTCGAGATCGATTAATCGGCCATCTAGCCCGATTAATAACCAATTTTAACCAGCCCGCCTAGTACGACCGATTAGCATTATTCGTATGCGGATAGAGACCGTCAAAAGATTATCACCGATTAGTCGGTCGTCTAGACCGATTTTTTCAACATTGATTTAGTAACAACAACTTAAAGATTAAGAAGATTTGTGCAAGGGTTTCGTGCTAATGTAATCAAAGAATTCAATTTCTATTTTGGAAAATTTAGTATAATTACTAATCTGAAAACATATTACATGGACGAAGGGGTTTTGGTTTTATTACTTTTTATTGAGAGGGTTCTATTGAAGAAGTTACCTAAAAAAGTTTACATACATGTGAAGTTTGTGGAGGTTAAAGAGGCGCTATCTAAAGAGGAAACATAATTGTTGGTGGAAATGTAGTTAGCAATTACTTACATTGTAAAACCGAATTATATTTTCTTGCCATTTATGGTTATAGGGGTAGTCATCATGTAGGGTTATAATGGTTTGAGTTAATGAGATACATTGGGTGGGATTTGCTCAATATTAACTTGTGCAATGAGAAACCATGTTCAGGAAGAAGAAGAAGGAATGTATTTTAAAGTACATATGGCTACTCTTTCAAATAAGGAGAGTGTTTCACAAAATTATAAAAATGAGGGTTCTGTTAATAGGGTAACGAAAAATGGTTCCTATGATGAGGGTGGTAAGAATATGGCAGCTATACATGAACTTACTTCTGATCGAGTATCATTTGTGTGAATTAAAATAAAAATTATTAACACTAATCTGATTGTAGATTTGCCTTTTATGTAACTAGAATATTTTATATGAGATGTATAAAAGTAAACACTCATGTTTTGGAGTTAGAAGTTAGAACAAGATCACTCATTGTATTTGCAGGCATGTCGGTGTTGTTTGGTTCGTGTATTCTTTGGTCATTATCTTAAAGAAGCAAACTTATAGTGTTGAGCTGAATTAGGGTTTCAAATGTTTATAATATAGAAATTTATATTTGATTTTGTGATGATAATAATTTGTTCTTACGATATTGTTGTTACATCGTATGATTTTGTTAAACACCACATCATATTTGTAAACAGTTGTTGATGTTGATGAAATAACAGACAAAAGCCTTATGATATTTCTACAAAGTTTCCCTCTTTTGAGTTCCTTTCTTTGTACGTTCACTATAAATTTGTAGTTGAAGATACGCCACGTTCCATTACTTATCAATTGGTTTGAAAGGGTCACTCAATAGTGACCATTGCAATTTTTACATTGCTGGAGAAAGTCATGCAGGTTCTTATACACCGACTAATTTGGTTTCCACCTTTATAGTGCTTCCCTTTGATGCATATTCTTTCATATAATTTATGCTATTGTGTTCCTCAATTATATTAAACCATATACAAAAGAAACATATGAGTGATAATGTATATTATTTTGCAAGAACGTGCTTTTGTTTATATAAGTGATTTGAGCCATTTAAATGTTAATGCATGATCTCATATTTGGTCGTGTCATCTATTTAAACTTCTATACATTGTGGTCTAGCAATAATTACTATTAGTGGTATTTGACTTTCAGTGTTTCAGTTTCATCAATACTAAATACCAGTGTTGCAGAAATCAGCATTGGCGACCGATTAATCGGCGATTAGTCGCTTGACGGTATTCAACCGATAGCAATTAGGCCTATCGGTCAGTTTGACGGGTTGCTGCAAAAATCGGTCAGATATCGGCATTGGCGGCCAATTAATCGGTCTTGGCGGTCATTTTTTACATTTTTTAATTTTTTTATTTCTAAATGACGACATAAACACTCTATAATAACTAATGAAAACTGAAAAAATAAATATTAATGAATAAAAATAAACAAATGTATAATCTTTGATGTGTATATAAGAATAAAATGAATCAAATTTGTATTTTGTTATATGCATATATTTTTAAATGAATTTCTTTATAATTTAGGGTCTCCGATTAATCCCCGACTAATCCCCGATTAATTTGATTAATCTCTTAACCTTACTCGACCGCCAAGCTACCGTCAAATGAATTTTACAACCTTGCTAAATACTAAATTTTGTTGGTTGTTGTTATACATTTTGGACAAATGTAATTCGCGCCAACATTGATTATATTAGCCGGTATCCTGTTCTTTTGTGTAAAAAAAATTAACTTTGATATTTTTTCATAAAACGACTTAAAATAATGAGATTTTACTGGATATTTTCAATCTAGGAAACTTGATAAATCAGAAGAAATGACTGAATTGAATATATTAGCCGGTTTTCTTTTCTTTTATATAAGTTCTAATCTGACAAAAAATAATAAGACTTTACGGAAGATTTTCTAATCCGGAAAACCTGTCAAACCGGAAGAAATAGCCGAATTAATTATGTTAGCTGGTGTCTTTTTATTTTATATAATAATATTAAATTTTAGATTTTTTATAAACCATGCAAAATAATAATACATTTATTGGAGATTTCCCGATTGTATAATGGGGTTGGGTGTTTAATGGGCCACAAGCCCAATTTCCACCAACCATGGGCCGCTTCAAAACAACTACCCACGTTCTTCGTCTCCATCTTTCTCTCGTAGGTTGTACTTTGTAGCCGCACCAGAAAAAAAAAAAAAACAAGAAGGTTGTGAAAAAAGTTCGACCACCTAATCGTTAGTGAGTTGGGGTTTTTAACTTGTTACAGGTTTATACTTTCTCCTGCTTCTACACCGGCGCCTACGATTACGACTTCCTAGCTCTTCCTGGAGTCCTCCCTGGCTCCCCCTCCTTCACCGTAACCGGCACCGTCACAAAACATTCGAAGTTTACGACTACAGATAGTGTTTTACGCTTGCACCGCCATAGCATCGGCGATAGAGACCTAGTATCGACTTCATTCAGAATCCTCAAATCGTTGCAAGTTTCAACAAACTCTCTGCTACAGTATTTGGTAAGAACACCATTATTTTCATGTTTTGTGCCTTTGCCTATTAAATTTTTTGAACGTATGTTAGTCTTACACGACAAGACAAGTATACTGTATATGGTATCTCAAATGCTATGAACTCGGAAAACAAAAACTTTTGGTGGACATTATGAATTGCAAATGAGATGAACTAATGAAATGACAGATGCCATATATGATTAATTTCTTATTGGTTCTCTGTTTCATGTTTAAAAGGACGAAGCTACCAATTGATTTTTAGACTGTGGTTGATTCTATTCGTCAAGTACTTGCTTATGGTTGCTATTGGCTCAAAAGCTCTGCCACTGAGAATAGCTGAAATTTGTGATTTGATAGCTGAATGCACTGTGACTGGGGAAGATAATACTTACAACCAGGGAGGAAGAAGAAGAAACATGAGTAGGAAATCAATGAAGAATACTAAAGGTCTTGATGGGGACAGTTCTGGTAAAAATATTTCAGGTGGTAAATACTCAAACCATCAAGAACCATCTGTACCACAAACATCATTTTTAAGGCAACAAGTTGATCCAGAAACAGCAAAATACTTCACAGAGATTGCAAATGTCATTGAAGGTACTGAAATCGATCTTGAAGAACGTTCATCTATTTGTGGAAATGCTTTGGAAGAAACAAGAGGGAAAGAAGTAGAACTTGCAACAGATTATATCATAAGTCACACTTTACAATCTCTTCTTCAAGGGTGTGATGTAAACCAACTTTGCAACTTTCTCCAAAACTGTTCAAAAGACTTCCCTTTAATTTCCATGGATAGATCTGGATCTCATGTAGCTGAATCAGCTCTCAAGTCTTTAGCTGCACATCTTCAAGAAAATGACACTCAAGATCTTATTGAAGTGACTTTGAATGAAATATGTCGGGCAATTATTGTCAATCCTGTTGATGTGATGACTAATTGTCATGGATCTCATGTTCTTAGAAGTCTTTTGTGTCTCTGTAAAGGGGTGCCGTTAGATTCATCAGATTTCCATTCCAAGAAATCATCTCAAGTTCTTGCACAACGGTTGAATTTCAAGTCTTCTCAGGTCAATGGAAGTGGGACCCACGGATTACATCCGGGATTTCCTGATATGTTAAAGTTTCTTGTATCAGAGATTCTTAAAGCAGCTAGAAAAGATATTGAAATCTTGCAAGTTGATCAATATGGCAGCTTGGTTTTGCAGACTGCTTTGAAGTTATTGGTTGGATATGAACAGGAGTTATTGCATGCCATTCCAATTATTCTTGGATGCAAAGGGAATGTTATTGACAAAAATGTCGCTAAAAAACTTTTAAGTTTAATGAGAGAAACTGCTTTCAGCCATTTAATGGAGGTTTGATTAATTTCATTTTCTTTTTTCCATTTGTGATTATCATTTATCTTTTAATCTTATGTTTTTTGTAATGCAGGCTATCTTGGAAGTTGCTCCTGAAACTTTGTACAATGAATTAATAACAACGGTTTTTAAAAACTCATTATTTGAGATGTCATCTCATCACTGTGGGAATTTTGTTGTCCAAGCATTGATTTCTAATGCTAGAAGTGAAGATCATGTAAGTAATGCAATAGATTAAAGTATCAGAAACATTACATTTCCAATTAAAATTTAATTTCAATCTTTTTCCACTTTCCAGGTGGAGCTGATGTGGAAGGAACTTGGGACAAAATTTAAAGATCTTTTTGGAATGGGAAAATCTGGAGTTGTTGCTTCTCTCCTTGCTGCATGTCATAGACTCCATAGCCATGAACAAAAGGTAATTTGTTTTTACCTATAACAGCAATATACTTACATTTACAGATTTACTTACCCATAATAGCAACCTACTTGTCTTGCAGTGTTGTCAAGCTCTCATTGGTGCTGTATGCATGGAAAATGAGCCACCTAGATGCATTGTTCCTAGAATACTTTTTCTTGATAATTACTTTTTCTGCAAGGATAAATCCAATTGGGATTGGCCAAGTGGCGCTAGGATGCATATTATTGGGACATTAATTCTTCAGACAGTTTTTAAAATTCCAATTGTAAGTCACTTTTCTAAGTATTTATACAAATTATCTACTAATTTATTTTAATAACATTTTCTAATTTATATACAGGAGTTCATCCATGCATTTATCTCAAGTATGACATCTTTAGAAGAAGATTATCTTCTTGAAACTTCAAAGGACAATGGAGGGGCAAGAGTGATTGAAGCTTTTCTTACTTCAAATGCTTCCACGAAACAAAAGCGTAAATTAATCGTCAAGTATGTTTATATTATGTATAACTTACATTTATTCTGTTGTTTTTGTAACTATATTAATAGTTTTCTCTACTTTGTGTGTTTCTGAAGATTTAAAGGGCATTTTGGGGAACTTGCTGTGCTTCAGTCAGGTGCCTTTACAGTTGACAAGTGCTTTGATGTCAGCAATGTGTCTTTGAGAGAGGTGATTGTATCAGAAATGTTACCAGTGCAAAAAGAGGTCTCAAAGACAAAACAGGGCCCTCATCTTTTGAGGAAAGTTGACATTGAGGGGTAATTTCTTTTTTCTTTATTTAAAAAAAAAAGTAAAGCAGATTGCTATTTCTTGAAATTTGTCATTGTTTTAATAGGTATGCAAAACGACCTGATCAATGGAAGGCGAGACAAACTTCAAAAGAATCTGTGTACAATGATTTTCTTTCTACATTTGGTTCAAAAGAAACAAAATATGATGGATCTTTTACAGAGAATCGACCAAAATCACAGAAAGAGAAGATTAAAGACATGAGGAAAGAGATTGATACTCAATTAACTCCATTTCTGGCTCATAACAAAAAGTCGGGCCAAAAGCGTAAATCTGATGGAACTGAAAGGGGTGGTGAGAAATTTACCAAACATGCCACTGAAGATGATGTTGGAAAAGGCAAGAAAAAAGCTCATAGAAAAAGAAAGCAAAGTGAGAAAATGTAATAGTGTAATAGACGACACTCTGTATTCACATTTCTAAACTTTTTGTTACATTTAAGTTGAAATACGAACTAATTTATATCGTTTCTTGAACTAAACATACAAAACTAAAAATCTTTACTTGTTCCCGATCGGATTTGATTTGCTTGGAGGAATCTTTCGAAAGCTTGATTTCATCTTCTTGAATGGGTCCTTTGTTCTTGTCTGCAAATCTTTGAGAGTTTGTGATTTTGAAGGGGGTGAATCTGAATTTTCTGATAGTAATCTTCCTTGAACTCCACCAAGAATTATCAAGGCAAGAAACATGAAAACCATTTTTTTGTAATTAGAATTCATGATTGGTTTTGATGTGTATAACAAAGGATTAAAGGCAGGCTTCTTTATATGTAGGTGTTGCGTTGTGGATGGTATCTTTGACTGTTCATTTTCAAGATTAGTTGGTACAGTTCAAAAGTTGTTCTTTTTTGGGGATTGGGGTGTCACATGATCAGGCACGTGATAGTATTATATAGAACTGGGTGATTCAGACATTGGTAATGGGTGTTGTGGTAGCTTTGCGGCCTCTATTCGCTCAATTTGTCAAGGTGTTCTCATGGTTACGTAGGAGTGAGAGTGGGGTTATTTAAAAAATAGCAATGTGAAGGTGCATTGGTAAATGTGTGTTTTTGATCCCATTGTTTTTTCCTAATTTTTTATGCTGTTTATATACAGTGTCGGCTACAAAAGCGTAAGGAGGTGTTATTGTTAAATGGTGTTTAAGATTCAAAGTCAAAAAGGGTCCTTTTGGTACCAAATATCTATGGCATACCACTACTTAGAATTGTGGTGATAAGGATACAAACCATATGGAGTTATGGACGATTTAAGATTGTTGAAAGTTCAGTAAACCTGTGCTCATCAAATAAATAATCCAGTGAACTTATTTAATTTGCTTTTGAAGCTATACGGTCGTATAATACTTGGTTATCGTTTAATTTCAAGATTTAGACAAAATGGCTTTCAGTTTGGTACCGTATGGTTTAGAACCAAAGTTGGACCCTTTTTTATTTACTGAAATTGCATGTCTTAGGTTTATGTTTTACATACTATAACCAAAACCAAATATAGATTCCGTTCATGGTTGGGTACGGGATCAAACCAATTTAGGTTGCTTTTGTTGTTGGTCATTGTATATTTAGTATTTAGCTTTTAGTTTATCACCTAGAGGTTAGTACTATGTCTTTTAAAAAAACCTATATTATTTCGAAGTTGAAGAATGTGTAGACAATAGGGTATCGGTGATGCATCTGTGTTTGACGTGATACTTTTATGCAGTTGAATACTATCATGCTTATTTAGTGAAAAACTGACTAGCGATTTCACAATTCTAACTAGCTCTCTACACTATTTTATACAATTGGATATTATCATGTCCTTTTAGAGAAAAACAGTGTGTCTCTTTCACAATTCTAACTAACTTTCTGCACCATTTTTATGCGGTTGCATACTATCATGCTTCTTTAGAAAAAAGAAAAAAAACAAAAAAAAAAAAGAAAAAAAAACTAGTTGGTTGTGGCTACCTTACGTAGTAGACAAAATCCCCACAAATATGCCGGTATCAACAATCAAACTTTGCACAAGAATGTTGAAAATATTACAGGCCAACTGCCTCGTGACGTTCATATACTATGTCACCAAATGAGCAAGGTTACTAAATTGCACATATTCCCCATCTTGCTATGGTCCTAAGCTCCTTAGCAAAACATTGTCCAATGACACAACAACAATAAATAAATCAATCCCAACAGAATACGATCACAAGAAATTGTTCGATAAAAAGGGCATTGCATTCCAATCAAATTATAATACAACAAACTGCATAATGGTCCCTATACATATAAATGATAAATAAATAATTAAATTGTATAATACTTTAACACACCCCCTCATTTGTGTGGGAGGTTGCCAAATGTTCAAATTGTTCCGAAAATCTAAAAACAGTTGTCTAGAGAGTCCCTCTGTAAATATCAACAAATTGATGCGTTGATGGAACACGCAAAACACTCACATGTCAAATCACAACGATTTTTCGAACAAAAATGAAATCTTTTTTTTTTTTTCAAATGTTTGGTTTTTTGGTGCTAAACCAGGTTAGGAGCTAAGTACATGGCACTGATGTTATCACAAAAGACAATCGTAGTACGAGTAAGAGGACAAGAAAACTCGAGTAAGAGGTTTTGAAATTACGCAAGTTTGGCAACAACAGTGGAAACCCTATGTACTCAACTCGAGAACCGGAACAAGAGGCCATATGATGGCATTTGGAAGACCAAGAAATGTTATTGTCACCAAGAAGACATTAAAAAACAAAGGTGGACTAGCAAGTTTGAGGACAGCCAATCCAATCAACATCAGAGTAAGAAAACAAATGATAAATAAAAGTTGGACAAAGATGGAGACCATACGATAGGATACCTTGGAGATATCGAGTGATACATTTTAGAGCGAGGAAATGAGATTCAAGAGGATCAATGTATATATGTATATATATGTATATATATATATATATATATATATATATATATATATATATATATATATATATATATATATATATATATATATATATATATATATATATATATATATATATATATATATATATATAGAGACACACACACACACACACACAAAAATCTATTGAGCCACATAAGAAATATTTAGAAAAATGAATGCCAAATATTACAGGGCTCCTGCAAGACTCTTATATAAAGTAGGACCGACCAGTGACTTCCCTTTAGAAGAAAGCTTGGGCTTTTGCATTCGTTAGGGTACACAAATTGCCAAGTAGGAATTTATTTAGCAAAAGATGGAAACTGATGAGCCCACTAACATGATGCGAGGTAGCGCTTCAAATACAAAAAGAAAGGGACCCAAGTTGGTCATAAAGACCTTAGATGAAAGTCGAGTGATGACCTTAGTGATTAGGGATGTAGAGGACACGGTGAAAACAATATCGTCAACATGGTAAAAGAGATTTGTGGTCTTAGAGCCATATGAAAGGTAAATAAAGAACTATCGGATTGAGAATTCTGAAAGTTGATGGATGAGATATACACAAGGTACGTGGAGCCTATTTAAGACCATATAGAGCTTTAGAAGTCGACAAGTATGTATGAACATACTTGAGAGGATTTTTCATGTAGACTTGGCCAAGGAGAACATGATGTAGAAAAGCATTTTTAATATCAAGTTGATATATATGTCAATTTCTAGATATGAAAATGATTAAGATGGTACAAATGGTAGTAGATTTCACAAGGCTAAATGTGTCATCCAAATCAAACCAAGGTTGTTAGGAGAAACCTTGAGTAACCAGACGACTATTGTAACGCTCAAAGTTACCGTGACTGTCAAACTTGTGGTGATAGAGCCAATAACAACCAATATTGTTGGTTGTGGATGGTCATAGTATGAGTTCCCAATTGTGATTGGAAGAGAGAACAAACATCCCACTTGCTGGATTATGATGACTTTAAAAACTCAGAGTTTGGTAGTGGAAGCATATAATAATTTGACCATCATAATACAAAGAGGATTTTTTAGTGTTGTGAGTTGGAAAAGCTAATGTGACATTGAAGGTTAGGAAGGTAGAGAAAGATGAGTTTTCAATGTTATGAGTTGAAAAGGATGGAAGTAAGAGAAGAAAGAAAAGTTAATGTGACATTCTGAGTTGGGGAAAATGGACTCCCCCACCCTTACCCAACTAAAAGTTCACATATTCAACTGTTTCTTCAAATATTTTTTTCTTGATAGAATCTATTTCCAAACCCCTAAAATCATGCATCTCTATCTTAAATTTGATTTAAGACAAATTTCAATAATAAAAGTTAGCCATAAATTGCTTTAATCGGCATCCAACATTGCATAATATTGGGTATATGTCGGGGCCGATTTTCGAGTATGGACTCGGGGAATCGAGGGGTAACCCCATTCTCATCCCTAGTTTTTAAACTCAGACATACCCGATCAACTCGGGTTCGGGTATCATGTATCATCAAGTTCGATTATTTTTACCATCTCTACATATAATACAAGCTCCCAATGCATTTGACAAGAATAACATAAAAATATAAAATTTTGATATTTAAAATATTCAGATTCAATGAACCCAAATAGTCAATGTATGTATTCTAAAATTGATCTTTTAAAATATTTTATTATTTGTAACCATGGTATATGAGGTTTTGCTTTAAAAGGCATGTGTTCGACACTAGATTTTACTGAGTTTCAACTTTTCCCGAAAATATAAATATGAAAAAAAATGAGAAAATTGACTTTGTAGGGTAATAAAGTTTCAACTTTGTATACATTTAGTCATTTTTTGTAAACGATTTACGATTAAATTCACAGTTGTTGTTTAGAAAATACAATTTTGACCGACTATTGCATGTCTAGCCGATTTACTAGTTCAAGAAACATCCTTAAACTCATGTGTTGTTCAAGAATCACGATTATAGTTAGATTTTTTTATATGATTTACCATTATAAAACTTTTGTTCATATTTAGTCACTTTCAAAACACCAATTTACAAGTTCATTTTTTAAAAACATTTTAATGTGTATAGTCTCCTCTCCTATCCGGTGAAAACATCCCTATCCCTTTCCTTAACTTTGCTAAAACCATCCTACCCCAATATCCCTCTCTCGTTCCTTTCTTCTTGAATTGTGTGTAACCGGTAGCCATCTCAATTCAAGATAGCAATTTTATTGTTGGAATCTAAGTTTGAATTGATTGGAGATTTGAATCTATTTTGCTGTATGTTTAAGTTGATTTTATATCAATTTCATGGTGACATTGGTGGTGAATGATGGAGATGGGTGGTTGTGGTGGTGATGAAAGGTAGTGTTTGTTGTCGGAGTTGGACGGCGGCGATGAGAGATGGATGGTGGCGGTGGGAGTGGACAATATTGACTGGAGAAGATGATCATAACATAGTTTAACGGTAAATCATGTACACAAAAAAATTAAATGATAACGGTGTAAACATATAATAACCGGTCAAAACCGCTCAAATGAAATTTAATGATGAATAATATATAAAAAATTGATAAAATATATAAAAAAAACAATAATTTATTATCCTACCAAATTAAAGAACAAGAGATTAAATTTATTTTTCGAAATTGAAAAGCAAAGATTTATATAAATTGGTAAAAGAAAATTAGGAAATAGAAAGAAGCAGAATAGCGTTATCTTCCTGCTTCACCGGTGTGTGTGGCTATCGGTGTGTCCGCTCCCTTCTTCCGTCTTAAACCTCAACCCTAGTCCTACTCCTGCTTTACCTTTCATGGGGTTTACTTTCCTTCTGCTAATCTGAACTCGATTCCTGATTGATGACCTCCTCATGCCTTTATTAGGTACACTAATTCCTCTCCAATTTCACATCCTCACAACAACTATACAATACCATTTTGTGATTGTTGTCAATAAGAATGAGTTTCATCTTCTTATGTTATGTGTGCGTTTTATTTGCAGATATTGCTACTCCACAATATTCTTTCAGGAACAACCCCTATTCGATTGGGTTTCAGAGACTTCATCATGTTTCATTTATATCTGGCAATCAAACAACTGCCAGGTCGAGATTTTTCAAACCAAACAGCATCATCAATCCCGCAAGCCTTTACATGTGTCGTGGTCGCCTTATGATTAAGGCCGTCGCTACCCTTGAACCTAGATGTTCGGATAAGGAAAACGATAATGCACACCAGCTTTCCACTGATTCCAAAGCAACGCTACCAGGCACTGACGACCAACCTGTGGTTCTAGACGATAGGGAGGCTTTGAGGCGGAGCCGGATTTCCGATGCTAACAAAGGGAAACAACCTTGGAATAAAGGCCGCAAGCACAGTGCAGGCACTTGCTTAATTACGCATTTCGATATTCAATCCTATACTTTTTGCTCCATACCCTGCTTCTAATATGCAAATATTTGCAGAAACCCGAGAGAAGATACGAGAGAGTACCAGGATTGCTATGCAATCTGAGGAGGTGATTGTCAAATAAGGAATAGTTTTATTTTATAGGAATGGACTTGCGAAAATTAAAAATCCCACAAAACAAAGTTCTTGTAAATCTAAGTTCCAGTTATCTTCTTGGTTTTCCACGTAAACAATTTCTACCTTCTTTCATCAATTGGTACTCTATCTACATTAACAACTGGTGCTTATGCAGGTCAAGATGAAACTGCGTAAGGCCATACACAGTCAAACGTATGTCTCTTTTCATTCCTATTCTTCAGTTCAACTTCTTTTCTTCTTTCTCGCTCATTAGCAGTGTTAATCTTTGGTCCTTGCAGTCGTGAAACAAGATCAAAGATTGCAGCTGCAGTGCGAATTACATGGGACAAGCGGCGATTTCAAACGAGGATGATGTCCCATTGCCAACAAGAATGGCGTAACCTAATCTCAGAAGCTTCTAGAAAAGGATTATGTGGTGAGGAAGAGCTACAATGGGACTCATATGAAATAATCCAGAAACAACTCAAGAAGGAATATCAAGCAGGTGTTGAAACAAGAAAGGAACATTTTAGAAACAGCAACCTAAAACCAGGACAACGTAGCTACAACCACCTTAGAGCACCCAAAACCCCTGAACAAAGGAGGAAAATCTCAGAGGCTATTGCTGCCAAATGGGCTGACCCTGTAAGTTTCTTGTTACTTTATACTTACACATGGCTTGGTTTTTCAGAATCGTTTATGGAGGAAAGTTTTGTTTTTTATTTATTTTGTAGACATATCGCGATCGGGTTTACAGTGGCATATCTAAAAGACGTGGGCTAGATCCTGAAAGTAGAGATCCAGAATGGGGGACAGGGATAAAGAAGAGGAGGATAGAAGCTAGAAAGCTCAATCCACCACCAAGGAAGAAGAGGGAAAGCTTTGTTAGGGTTACAAAGGTCAAAACTCCTTCACAACCTAAAGTGAAGACAAGTGTCAGTAGGGTAAAAAAGGAACCACAGGCTAGATTTAAAGATCCACAAGCTAATTACAAGTTAGAGATGATAAAGAGTATAAGAGCACAAAGAGCAGGGCCTGAATCAAGTTCAGATTCAGACCCGAAGATTAATGAAGCTGTTTTAAGAGCAAAGTGAGTAATTACTAACTTGGTTACCCTTTTGGGGTTTCTTGAAAAAGATTAATTTTTTTTTTTTTTTTTTCAGTGTTTTGATTGGTGAAGCTCAGAGAGCTGCAGAGGCGTTAGAAGAGGCGGCTGCAAAGAGTCCGGTGGCGGAAGCTTCTTTGATTGAAACAAGGAAGTTGATTGCAGAAGCGATTAGATATATTGAGTCTATAGAGATGGGGGATAATCGAACTCTGGAATCTGATTCCGGGAAGGAGGAGAAAGTAATGGAAGATGTAAGGGGAATAGAGCAAAGAGGGGTGAATGGAATTGGAGGTGTGGGGTTGAGTGATGCCGGATTTGGAAAGTTAGCTGATGTGGCAAATGGGATGGAGAATATTGATATGTCAGCATCATCTTCATGGGGTGATATGGGGTTAAAGATGAAGGAAGTGGAAGGTGGCGGTGATGATGGTGATCTTGGTGATGGTGGTGGTGGTGATGGTGATGGTGATGGTGATGGTGGGAGGAAAAAGGTGTCTGAGAAACAGGAAAGCAAAGGTAGAAGATGGGTTTGTGGGAGGCTGGTTGAAGATGAAGAAGAAGAGTAGTTAGTATTAGTTGTTTGTGTCGAGTATAAATAACATTAGAGAAAAAGCATTTGTATGTTTTTATCTTTTTCATCTTTTGCCCAACTGTGTTTAGTTGTAATGCAGAAAGAACTATTTAATAGAAGATTTTTTTGGTTAAAATTTTATTTTGTTATGAATATGTCTTTATTTGTCATGATAATATTTAATACTGCGAAAATAGGGTTGTTATTTGTTAACTATAATGACTGAAATGGGTGTTTTGTTATGAAATGACCAACTTGTATAGACGTATCAGGAAATAACTATCTATTTTAGAAATTGTAATTTATGAAATCCACTTGTTGTTTTGTGTAAATGATCTGAGCAATGAAAGGAATTAGGTATTCTCTAAACACTCGTATAGTCATATTTAACAATATAAATATGTCGTTAGTTTGAGTCGTTGCTAGTTTAGTTACAAATTTAAGACACCATCATTTGTATGATATGAAATTCATATTGCAAAATTACATTTCATGTTTTTCTAGATTATTCTTGGTTAATTAACATGTTAATGTATACGGCCATGTATTAGTAGTTTAAACTGTATGTCTAGTCAAAATTCCAAGCAACTTTCTTTCATGTTTTACATATTTTTTAAATTATTAACCAACTAATGTGTCTTTCACTAAAGGTCGGATTTCATAAAATCCAAAAAACTCTGCTAAACCTAAAGCTTAGCTAAATTGCAAACTATAGTCAAATGTTCGTTGGAATGATCAGCAAAACCACTATATAGATTATAGTAAAAATAAAATATTATTTTGTGATACCTTTATGATATATGATCATTTCGTAATAAAAAACCTTCAATTATAGTATTTTAAAGAATACCCCAAAAACTAGACCTATATTGTATAATTCTACAAGAAAATTTTCATAAAAACCACTAAATTATCAACCTTTTATATGAAAAACTACATTTCTATTTTTTTTTAAGAAAAGCTACTCATATTTCTAAATTTTTTTAGAAAAACGTTTCATATAAAAAACATCATTAACACACACACAAACACACACACACGTGTATATATATATATATATATATATATATATATATATATATATATATATATATATATATATATATTTCTGCTAGTTAAGGATGAATCCGATTACATGAGTCATAATATTCTATAGCTACACTAGGTACATCAGGCTAACTACGGTTCTTCGTCTTCAACCCTTCGCCGAGGAGACTGCACAGAGACTAGACCCATACGCGCAACCGGCAAACCTTGGTGCATAGCACACACCCATCCCGTAAGGACGCCCTGCAGGCAACTGACTGGGTAAATCCAGCCCCGGGTACACACAACACCGGCTAGCACAGAGGCTACAAGTGGGGCATTAATATCTTTAGCCACCACTTGCACTTGGCAAGGTTCGAACCCACAACCTCGCATACGCGAGGCATGAGTCTTACCCGCTAGGACCACCGCTGAGTGTTATATATATATATATATATATATATATATATATATATATATATATATATATATATATATATATATATATATATATATATATATATATATACTAGCTGCGTACCCGCGCAATGCGGCGGCGACAAATAGTTTCAATTCGGCAATTACTTTTTTGGTTTTAGGTTGCAAATGGGAGGCGGAGTTGGCGAATATGAGAGTGATTATTTTATTTTCGGGCGATTAATTACCTTTCCAAAGATATAGGGGACGGTAAATACCCGAGAGTGTGGGACCAAAAATGGAAAAACAATTTAGAAATCGGTTTGAAACTATAGGGTTATTGTTTAGGTGAAAAAAACATAATTAAAAAATTAAAACTTGAAAAAGACTAACACACACCACCGACATTAGTTTTCTAGTTCAGTTGTTTAAATAAAAAATACTAAAAATCAATAATTAAAATATTAAAAAATGAAAAAATACATGAAAATACAATCTTAATAATAAAAAATTACTATAATATTAACAAGAAATTGAAAGAAGGTTTATACTACATACTCTCGATATGTAATATAACAGCTAAAACGAATTAAAATTGCAGTTTTATTTCCAGAAAATTCATAGTAAGTCTGCAAGTCAAAAACCACAACTCAAAATTTTGGTTTTCCTCATGGTAAGTTCGTTTACCCATTATCCCACAACTCTCTAATTTGTAGTTTTCTACACAAAACACCTTATATTAAACCAGATGGTGTGACTTTTCTAGGATTGGTTTCAAATGTTGCCAAAATATCCCATCCAGATCAAGGATAGCAAATCAACAATCGGTCTACCGAACAACATCTGAAAAACAATCGTTACAACAAATAATCAAATTTATGGGAAAGAAAAAAAATACATATATATGAATAATGCATTTAGCCCAAAATTTATTAACCTAATGATTACAAAGTTTCAAACATTAGGCCAAAATGTATTAACCTAATTAGTACCTCCCATTTAAGATCCTTCTTAATAGAAGCAGGGCCAGTAAGCAAAGCCTGCAAATTTCATCCTGTTCACAGAATAAAAGATCCAAGTTTAGATGAATGGCAATGAGCTGAAAAATATTTGTAGCAGTTTTACCTAAAATAAAAATAAATAAAATGAAAGGGAGGGGTAAAATCGTAAAGCATATTCTCCTCCAACAGTAACAAAGATCAAGCGAACCAATAAAATGATATGGTGCCACGACCGTAAGTCCCTATAATTCAATAAAATGTGTTATAAATTCAAAATCATTTACCGTGATGTTCCTAAATATGTTAAAAGTTGAAACCATTGTGTCTAGATTTTTCAGAAAATATAGAAAGACCACAGTCTCCGTCTAGTATTGGACAGATGGCAAATGGGACGGTTCTGAGGTACAGTGTTCCAGATTTATTTTTTACCTAGCCGGGTGCCTTGTTAATCAATGGCATTAATGCCCTTCCACATGCCTGTGAAGAAAACCAAACCAGAAATCGGATAAATAAATCGCGTTAATGAGATTAATGCCCTTGCACACACACGTACACGCATACATTCTGACAGTCATACATAAACAAAGTTCACACTCACTCAAATACACACAAATACATAAACAAAGTTCACACTCACTCAAATACATAAACAAAGTTCACACTCACTCACATACACAGAATGCTATGCGATGGCTATAAACAATACCATACATGTACATTCTGAAAGGGTATAACAGTAAATTTTGGAGGAATATTACCAATACAACCCCTGCCCATGCTTCCTCAAAGTTACCTTTTTATCACAATGTACAAAGAGAGAGTGATAAGCAATGAATTTACAAGTTGTGTTTATTATAGCATTCTACTAACATACCTTGATAGAAATCCAAGGGCCGTAGGTCAAAAAATCATTAGTTTAACCTACAATTTGATAACAGATTTCATGAGTTTCAGAAACAATATTGCAAAGGACAGTCATTTACCATGAATATGTTCAAGATGAGCTATTATTTCCTGTAAATAAAAGAACTAAAAGGTTAATGGAGAGTAACCACAATGTCTCTGGTTAATTTGAGGAAAGTATTGGGGTCAAACCTAGGAAGTTGACACTTGTTCGGCTTCCATCTCCAAAAAAGATACCCCATGTCAGGTCTGCCATGGCTAAAACAGTTTTGGCCATCTTTGACTGCACCATGCGCAGTGGAGTTGTACAATGGACCCGTATTGTCATGGACCCATTTGCCAACGGTGTAGTCACATACAATACTCTTTTCCTCTGCTTCTACAAAAACTGCAAACGATTTTGTTGTCCTTTATAAAATCTATCCAGTTCTATTGTTGATAACTCAAATATAGTTGTTTCTTTTTTCAATTTTAGTCCCAAAATAGAGCCATTTAACTTCAAACCTGGACAAAAACTCAAATGACATTGATCTTTTTTCAATTTTAGTCCCAAAATAGAACCCTTTTCACTTTAAAGCAATGAAGTATGTGTGGCTGAAAACCAACCAGGCAGTGGGTATACATTGATCTTGTAGGTAATGTGCACCCTCTTTTGACCTCTCGATCTTGGTACTCTTACCTGTAACTATTTAAAATTTCAAATTATTTTAAAACTATTCAAATTATTTTCAAACTTTTTCGAAATTTTCAAACTATTCAAAATTTTCAAAATTTCAAATTTCGAAAATTTGAAAAGTTGAAAATTTCGAAAATTTTCAAATTTCGAAATTCTTCAAATTTTCAAATTTCGGAAATTTTAAATTATTCATAATTTTCATAATCATTCAAATTTTTAGATTTTTCAAACTTTTAAGATTATTCAATTTTAAAACTTTCCAAATTATTCAAATTTCATCCATTTTCAAACATTTCAAACATTTGAAATTTTCAAATTTCAGAAATTTTCAAATGATTCAAAATTTTCAATTTTTTATCTACAATTCAAATTTTCAAATATTTGAAATTATTCAAATTTCCAAAAATCAAACAAAAAAGAACTTACAGCAGGTGGGAAATCAGAAGTCAGCCATTCAAATTTCCAAAAATCAAACAAAAAGAACATAGTTTAAATTTAGAAATATAATTATCAAACATAAATAGATGATCTACTTTATATTTGAATCTAACCTCTGAGATTATTTCAGCAGAAACCACTCCAGTTTCTTCTCGGAGTTCCCTCACTGCTGCAGAAGTTGGCTCTTCTCCCTCTTCAATCCCACCCTAACAAAAAAAATTTACAGAAAAAAGTTTGTCAATTGCAAAATGGATGAAAGACTGCCAAATATACAAGATGTAAAGAGTATTAGGTCATGAGAAACCTGTCACCAGAAGGGAAACAATTTTAAACAACTTTGAGAGAGTACAATGCTATAACCAGAGAATTTTTCAAAGTACATTGCTTCAACAAAAAATTAAAAGTACAATGGTGGAAAATCAATCATCACAGCCTTTAGACAACACAATATTTGAGAATGAAAATCATCAGTGGAAAGAAACGAACCGGAAAATGGGGCTCAGATCTGTAACATTTGGGGTTCAGATAAACGAACCAAAAATGGGGCTCTAATCAATCATCACAGCCTTTCGACAACACAAGTTATAGTTGCATTTCTTGTAACATTTGGGGCTCAGATCTGCTACGATCGGAGAATGGGCCAGGCACCGCCATGGCTGCAACAACAGTTTCAATCTGAAAGATAAACGTTACATGAAACGCCTCTCAAACGTCAACCGGGTTGCCCCGCCAAGATACGAGCTGAATTTTCACCATTTCCCCGATCTGCTGCTCAGATGAACTATAAAAATCAAATCATCATCGCCTCCTTGTAACCAAATTCAATCCACACGCAACAAATGATGATAAGGGAAAAAGATAAACGAACCAGAAAATGGGGCTCAGATCAATCATCACAGCCTTTAGACAACACAAAGTATAGTTGCATTTCTTGTAACATTTGGGGCTCAGTCCTGCTACGATCGGAAAATGGGCCAAGCACCGCCATGGCTGCAACAACAGTTTCAATCTGAAAGATGAACGTTACATGAAACGCCTCTCAAACATCAACCGGGTTGCCCCGCCAAGATACGAGCTGAATTTTCACCATTTCCCCGATCTGATGCTCACATCAACTATAAAAATCAAATCATCATCGCCTCCTTGTAACCAAATTCAATCTACACGCAACAAATGATGATAAGGGAAAAACAAAATTAGAGTAAGAGTACGGTTGATGGCAAAACTAAATCCAAGCCTGTGAAAACCGATGGTGGTGAGTAGCGAATTCGAACCACCATTTGTCACCTGTAGGTGTTGATGTGTATACCAAGATCTGGGTCGAGGAAGATCTGGGTTTTACCGGTAGTCAATGAGTCGAGTGTGTCGGTGGTGTGTCGTCTCAGACACTAAAGAATGGTGGTGTCGGTGTCGGCGCTAGGGTTTCTGAATCAGATGAGTTGAGGGGAGTGGTCCGAATCGAATAACTCTACATCGGAGGGTGCTAGATCGGAGGGTGCTTTAGGAGGTGGTTCATCATGGTGGTGGCCGAATGGGAGGGTGGAGGGATAACAGGTGGCGGCTGTGATAGAGAGCATTAGGGTATTAGGGTTTCAAGAGAGTGTGGGAGTGAATGAAAATGAGCCGGGTTATTTTGTTTTGGGCAAGCGGTAGACGCGCGTGCATTTGTGTCACGTGTCCGGATTCTCCCTTACAGGTTATTAGTAATGCATACCAATATTGTAACATACGTTTGATAAGTTGTGTAGTATGTTTAACAAGTTGTACAGTCTTAAAAATTAAGACAATTGTGCTTAAGGAGTTGTAATTTATATATGGTTTATAGTATGGTATAGATATATATATATATATATATATGACTTGATTTTTAATCATGAAAAATAGTTTTTTTAACCATCAAGGATTAGAATGGTTTGATTTTTGGTTAAAATGAAAATCAAACAAAAATTTTTTGGTTTTTTTACTTAGAAAATACCAATTTGTCGATTTTTCTGTTTTAATTTCTCATTTTTATTTTTATTTTAATATGTTTGTTCATCAGTAATATTGTTAATCCGTAATTTTCTAAAACATAATACAAGATGAGACTAAGACATGGTTATGCTTTTAGTTATCACAAAAATTTGAAATAATAAGCATGTATTGACATAGTTTTGTATCACGTTTTAAGAAATTACATATTGACAATATTTCTGATAACGAAACTTATAAAAATGAAAAAAATATACAAAAATCGGGAAATTGAAATAAAATACCGATCATTTGGTATTTCTAGAGTCAAAAACCAAAACTTCTTGTTTGGTTTTGATTTTAGTCAAAAATCAAATCATTTTCATCGTTAATAATAATGCCGGCAAAAATGTACCATGGAGAACCAACCAACATGTTACCAACCGAACCAATAAAGTCGGTAGCCAACATGTTTGGTAGCCAATATATTTGGCTGGTAGTACCATACCAATTAAGCTATCTTGGTACGGTAACGGTACAAAATTTTAAATACCACGGTTGTACCATACCAACCAATTCATATATATATATATATATATATATATATATATATATATATATATATATATATATATATATATATATATGTAAGACCCATTTTTAAATTGAGATGCTTTATAAGGTTAGTAGATTTATTACCTTATAATTAGTATGATTTTAGCTATGAGTTTGTTTAGCGTAAAGGTGTGGCGATCCTTGTGATTTTCTTTTGAGTTATGAGTTGTTGATGAGCGAGAAGAGGTTGAAATCCCTCTTAGGTACTAATCTTGGTATAATTAAGATTAGATAAGTTGTTATATGTGTTAGTGTGGTTAGAGGACATTTTGGGAGAAGTTTGAGTTTGAAAAATGTCAAAAAGAGCCAACCCGGGTCGTGTAGATTAAACCGGGTCGTGTCCGAAGGAACCCGGGTCGTGTGATCCAACCCGGACCGTGTTTTACCCACAGAGTAAACCGACTTATTTTTCGTAATGGAACCCGGGTCGGGTTCTGCAACCCGGGTCGGGTTACGGTGCAGACTATAAATACGCAGCAGACTTCATTTCGAAGAAAAACATTTCCTTTTCGATTTTTGGAGCTAGAGATGGCGATTTTGGGTCAATTGAAGCCTGGAGATTCATGGGAGAACATAGAGAAGTGTGAATCTAACCCCGTAAACGTGTTCTTGCGTCCGAATTTGTCGAGGTGAGTATCTCTCGGTTTTGGGGGTTTTAAACCCTAGCTTTCAATCTTTGTGTTTTAGCTATAAATTGTTATATACGTTGTTAGTAGGTTGTTAGTGGATGCGTTTAGAGTTATTGGTGAGATTATTGTTGAGTTCCTACGGTTGAATGAGTAGAACCGCGGATTTGGGGGTTTCGGTAAATATGGAGTTGATAATTACCGTTTATACTCCTTTTTCCTCTTTTGAGATATACATATTTGAGATAAATGATATTGAGATAATTGTGGATAATTGAGAAATTGTTTTAGACTATGGTGATACGACCAAGTCTAGCGATCAGGAGTCCGGTATGCGCGTTTTGGGAGTTCCACTTATTAAACCAATATCAGGTGAATACGTTTTAGTATTTGAGTTGAGTTATACTTGTTTATCAGAGTATATATGTTTGTACGAGTATATTTATGTGTTGTGTTGTTATTATAAAGATTGAATAATAGGGTAATATCGTTATCTGTAAACAATAAACGGTGAATTGGGTATAAATACTGAATAATAAAGATGAGTAGATGTTAGAATGACTGTGTTTAAGTGACCTTTTAATGATCGTTACAACTATGAGAATTACTATGATTGAGTGGAGTTGATTATGATAATGAGTATTTATGAGAATGTGATCGAGTTTATGAGCAGTACTGATTGAGATATGTATTGATGAGTTGATGTATGCTAATATTTAGCTGGCATTGTAAGCAGATGTGATTGCAGGTTTCAGTTAAAAAGAGGAGATGCTTACTTGCTAATGAGAATAGTAAAAGAGGAGAATGAGAATGTCCATTAAAGAGACATATGTGGATTACATTGGAGATTACTCACTAAGCTTTATAAGCTTACACTTGAGTGTTGTGTTGTTTTGCAGGTATCTGTAGCTGTGATAGGGGAAGGCATGTGATAAAGAAAGATGGACAAGTTTAAAGCCTGTCCTTTAGTTGTCTTTGATTTATTTGTATTGCCTGGTTAGAATTTGTAAGGACCTTTTGTATATTTACTTGTGATGATAACATCTTGATCCGTGATTTGAGTACAAGTATACCCAGTTAATGTATAATTGTTGAAAATTTTTGGGTGTACTTTGTATGAGAAACCGGGTGTTACAAGTTGGTATCAGAGCATGGTTTAAGTGAACTAGGTCTTGAGTGTAGAGTCCTAGACTTAAACTGAGAAGAGAGAGCCCCTATCACATGCTTGGAAAAGATACTGCTGCAGATGTTAGATTATGAGTTGAGTATAACTCTTTTGTTATATTTATTATTTGTTATATTCTGTGTGTGAATATAGGTATGGAGTCAGATGAAGAATGAGTGAGAAATTGGTCACAGTCGGTTGGACCTACAGAGGATGATGAGACGAGATTTTGGTTGATATGAGATATCAGCTAACGAGGAGACAAGAACTTCAGTTGATAATGAGATGTCAACTGAATATGAGATGAGATACTAATTGAAGCGAGATTCCAGCTGATGACGAGATGTGATTCCAGCTGATGGCGAGATTCCAGCTGATGATGAAACGAGTTTCTGGCTGATGGTGAAATTCCAGTTAAAGATGTAATGAGATCCCGGTTGACGCGAAATTCCAACCAATGATGAAGAAGAGTATGAGTATAAGCTGAGCATGAGCTAAGAGCTGAGACATGTGAGTGTAGCCTAGTACACTCGAGAGTTGAGATCCGAAGTACACAAGTTTTCGCTAACGAGGAGATGTGATTTTGTTGCTATGAGGTATGTGAGTAACTTTACTTAACATGTTCGTTGTAAAGTATTGTGTGTATTAAATTGTAATAATACATGTAGTAGAATATGTGTAAAATATGTGGACACATAAAAGAGCAATTGAAATTACATGTGTTAGAGAATTGTTATTACAAAGTGTAGTTACCGACATCGAGATGAGAATCTCGTGTCTACTTGAGGAAAGGTTTACATATCACATAACGAGTTTTTTGTGATTATGTATAATTTGAGATTATAAGTGGTTGCTTGGCGAATATTTAGAAACCATGGAGAAATGTGTATATTGAGTATATATATGGTGGAAAATATATAAATTTTGATGTTGTATATATATTGCTTGTCGTTTCACAGATGTGACGAGATTTCTGTATATGAGTATTTTGTGGTTGAGACCACATATTTTGTGGGACCACATGACTAGTACTTATGACCGATCAAAATGAATGGCTGAGATAGCCAAAAGAGTATGAGTTGAGAAAGACGATGAGTGTATAGTATATTGTACACTATAACTGATTATGATTTGACATGCTGAGAGTTAAATTATGTGGTTTGGAGTTGTCACATAATGAGACATTAGTGACAGAGTTGTCAGAGGACACTCGAGTAACCATATAAAGAGTACCTTGTGGTTATAATTGAGAGAACCTAAAGTGGTTCATGTAGGCCTAATTGACCTAGAGATTGGGTTAATTACCTAATGAATGTGATCGAGACCACATATTCGGTGGGGTTGAGTAAATGTGATTGAGACTACATATTCGGTAGGGTCACATATTGAGTAAATGTGATCGAGACCACATATTCGGTGGGGTCACATATTGAGTAAATGTGATTGAGACTACATATTCGGTAGGGTCACATATTGAGTAAAGGTGGTTGAGACCACATATATTGTGGGGCCGCATAACAAATAAACGTGGTAGAGACCACGTAATGAGTACCTTGTGGTTAGAGTAATGAAGATTGTTGTGACTCAGACAAAAGGAGGAGTAACGGTGAGTCTATATGGCTCGAGACCGTAGCGGAGACTCACTAGAGTCAAAGAAGAGATGGATTGAAATTGGAGAATGGTACAAGGTACCATGATCTGGTCAGAGGATGGTCCGAGGTACTGTGAGATAGTGTTGAATGATGAGACCAAATGATGGTACGGGGTACCAAGAGTTGAGGCAGAGTGGTGCGATAGTGTTGTGCTTATGTGTAGACAGGCATGTACTTTATGATGATGCAGAGTAATGAGACATGTATTATCCTTGCGTGCGGGTCGATATGAACGTAACGGTAAGCTTGTGTGGCTTGAAACCTACGGGTTGAGAAGAGGACGAATCATAGACTGAGTAACAGTATAGAGGTATTGTGAGATAATACAATGAGTAATACTGTTGAGAACTGTTGTTGTGAGTATATGTGTTTATTATGTAATCGTGTTGCGAATGTATGAGATTTCTTACATGTCGAGCGAGATAAAGTTGTGTAACTATATAATGGGAAAATAATGAGTTAAAAGAGTATACAAATAATTGTGATTGTGATTGATAGGATTCGTTCCTTAGCAATCAAATCGATTACCGTTGATAAGAGAAACGTGTGAATGTCGAGACGACAAAACTACTTATTCGTATGAAACTATCGATAGTAGATTTTGTTATAATAATGTTGAGTTATTTTCTTGAGATTAATGAGTTAGTCGAGTGATGAGATATGATCTCACCGTAGTGATTGCGGTGTTAAACATTATTAATTCTTTGTGAGTTATGTGTAGAGATTTCGATGAGCCGTATATATGTATAATTTATTTGATGTCATTATGATGAATTAGAAATTTAGATGAGAATGAAGGAGAAATGGTGAGGGGAGAATTCTTACTGATGATGTGTTAGGAGAAATATATATAATTGTATTGAAAAATTTGTTTGATAATAAATTGCTGAGTTCTTTATGATTATCGATTGAGTGAGAGCGTGATTTGGATTATCTACATAAGTGAGGAGGTAATAACTGAGTACATTGAGAGAAACATCATGAGTTATGTTGTTAAACTGAGATGAAATGGAGCTATTATTGGTAGAGAATTATAGTGGTACATTTGGTGAAAACATGATATATACGCTGAGGTAGAAGCAGAGATAGACGAGATTTTAGAGAATCATTGTACAGTTGAGGTGATGTAATAACTGAAAAGGGTCTTGTGTGACCAAAGTGTCGAGGGTTAAATACTAAGTCCAGAAGAGACGTGAGTGAAACTCTAGATGATTTCTGATATTTTATTATTCTGGATTTATATCCTAGTTTTAAATGAGTTATGTAACGTGATTGAGATAGTTGAATGTCGGCATCTTTGTGTTGTATGAGTGTTTCTCCTACTTAATCGATGAGAATGTGCAAACATGAGAAATCAATAACTGGTATGTTGCTATTGAATGAGTAAATTGAGAGAGAATGTGAGCCTGGAATCGGTGAGACGGTTTTCCTTATTGAGTTAGGGTAAACCATTTCAAGGAGATTAGAAATGGAAGTTGAATCTCAAATAGTTATTGAGATTAATGTTATAGAAAGAGTGGAGGGTATGCTGAAAATGTGGCTCGATATGAGTCAAAGATATGGGTGTATGTAAGCGATGATAGTGATTGGAGTATCACTTGAGGAGTGAGGTGAGATACATTGGTATCGATAAAGCTATAACAAAGGGAGTGCCCTGAAAGAATGAGTGGTTGTCCACGTGGAAATGGTAACAACCAATGTGGTTATAGAGATCATCTTACGAGAATAATGGTGAGTGTTAATATTTTGCGGAAAGTGAAATTGAAAAGTTTCTAAATGTACTGTGAATCGAGGAAGCTTGAATTCTATAATTATTATGAGTAAACGGGATGTAATGATATATATATACATGTCAGATGAGCTGACGAGAGGATAATATCACTATTGTGTGTGATGTGGGATTGCGGTGATGAGATAGTTGTATAGACCGTGCCTATTTTAAGAGATTCCGAGGACGGAATCTTTTGAAGGAGGAGAGAACTTGTAAGACCCATTTTTAAATTGAGATGATTTATAAGGTTAGTAGATTTATTACCTTATAATTAGTATGATTTTAGCTATGAGTTTGTTTAGCGTAAAGGTGTGGCGATCCTTGTGATTTTCTTTTGAGTTATGAGTTGTTGATGAGCGAGAAGAGGTTGAAATCCCTCTTAGGTACTAATCTTGGTATAATTAAGATTAGATAAGTTGTTATATGTGTTAGTGTGGTTAGAGGACATTTTGGGAGAAGTTTGAGTTTGAAAAATGTCAAAAAGAGCCAACCCGGGTCGTGTAGATTAAACCGGGTCGTGTCCGAAGGAACCCGGGTCGTGTGATCCAACCCGGACCGTGTTTTACCCACAGAGTAAACCGACTTATTTTTCGTAATGGAACCCGGGTCGGGTTCTGCAACCCGGGTCGGGTTACGGTGCAGACTATAAATACGCAGCAGACTTCATTTCGAAGAAAAACATTTCCTTTTCGATTTTTGGAGCTAGAGATGGCGATTTTGGGTCAATTGAAGCCTGGAGATTCATGGGAGAACATAGAGAAGTGTGAATCTAACCCCGTAAACGTGTTCTTGCGTCCGAATTTGTCGAGGTGAGTATCTCTCGGTTTTGGGGGTTTTAAACCCTAGCTTTCAATCTTTGTGTTTTAGCTATAAATTGTTATATACGTTGTTAGTAGGTTGTTAGTGGATGCGTTTAGAGTTATTGGTGAGATTATTGTTGAGTTCCTACGGTTGAATGAGTAGAACCGCGGATTTGGGGGTTTCGGTAAATATGGAGTTGATAATTACCGTTTATACTCCTTTTTCCTCTTTTGAGATATACATATTTGAGATAAATGATATTGAGATAATTGTGGATAATTGAGAAATTGTTTTAGACTATGGTGATACGACCAAGTCTAGCGATCAGGAGTCCGGTATGCGCGTTTTGGGAGTTCCACTTATTAAACCAATATCAGGTGAATACGTTTTAGTATTTGAGTTGAGTTATACTTGTTTATCAGAGTATATATGTTTGTACGAGTATATTTATGTGTTGTGTTGTTATTATAAAGATTGAATAATAGGGTAATATCGTTATCTGTAAACAATAAACGGTGAATTGGGTATAAATACTGAATAATAAAGATGAGTAGATGTTAGAATGACTGTGTTTAAGTGACCTTTTAATGATCGTTACAACTATGAGAATTACTATGATTGAGTGGAGTTGATTATGATAATGAGTATTTATGAGAATGTGATCGAGTTTATGAGCAGTACTGATTGAGATATGTATTGATGAGTTGATGTATGCTAATATTTAGCTGGCATTGTAAGCAGATGTGATTGCAGGTTTCAGTTAAAAAGAGGAGATGCTTACTTGCTAATGAGAATAGTAAAAGAGGAGAATGAGAATGTCCATTAAAGAGACATATGTGGATTACATTGGAGATTACTCACTAAGCTTTATAAGCTTACACTTGAGTGTTGTGTTGTTTTGCAGGTATCTGTAGCTGTGATAGGGGAAGGCATGTGATAAAGAAAGATGGACAAGTTTAAAGCCTGTCCTTTAGTTGTCTTTGATTTATTTGTATTGCCTGGTTAGAATTTGTAAGGACCTTTTGTATATTTACTTGTGATGATAACATATTGATCCGTGATTTGAGTACAAGTATACCCAGTTAATGTATAATTGTTGAAAATTTTTGGGTGTACTTTGTATGAGAAACCGGGTGTTACAATATATATATATATATATATATATATATATATATATATATATATATATATATATATATATATATATATATATATTAATTCAATACTCATATTTTTATTTTTTATTACGAGTAATAACTAATAAGTACCTGTAAGTAAACGACAATCAGTTAGCGCAAGCAATATTAAAAGTAAAGTTTTTGGTATATACCAATACCAACTTGTACCAACCAAACTTATTGGTAGCCAAATAAGTTGGTACCAAGTATACTTGGTACGGTACTGGTAATCAAATTTTTGTACCAATTATAATTGGTACGGTACACGGTATACAAGAAAAAACCTCGATACCGTACCAATTCCACCCCTAGTTAATAATTAACAAAACTTTGTTATATGGTTAAAAATTATGTTTATTTTTTATTATAAATGGTTTTTCGGAAAACTTACAAAATAAACCAAAACAATAAATTTTCAAATAAAAGACCAAAAGCTTAATGGTTTTTATGAAATTTTTTGATTGAAATTTCAAGTAAAACAAACAAATAAAGGGGAGGTGTCATTCTCAATTGATGATTGGGTGTTGATTGTCATCTTTCAATTGATGAAGGCGGCCACATGTAAATTCAAATGGGGGTGGTCGTTGAAGTATTCCAGTCACCGCTTGCACAAAATACCACCAAAATCGCGCCGCTCCTTCGACGCTCTGCCCATTACAATTCCTCTCGCAACGCTCCCTGATTTAAGACTCCACCCACTGAAACAACAACCATTTCACTGGTTGTCTCGCTCTTCGTGGCATCCATTTACACATGTTCTTAACCCATTTATTATAATAATCTTTTTACCCCTAAATACATACATTTTCTTCGATTTGATTTTGCCGTTAATACCCAATTTCTATAGTCGCCGTTAAAAATCTCTTTAACCGTTTCATGGTTTAGAATACATAAGGATCAAAGATGAGAGCAAGATTATTAGTGTTTCCAATCAAAGGTAGGAATTGGTGCTTTATCAGATCGATTGACCGCTCAAGCTCAGAATCCCAATCATCACAATCTCCGGCTACATTCAAACAGCTATGGAAAAAGGTTTCTTCGTCATCTCAGAAAGCCACTGCCGCTAATGTCGAGCTCTGTGTTGATTTTGTTGCTAATAAGGTAGTTCCATTCTCCTTTTCCGTCCTCCCTAATTTCTAATTTGATCCTCATAGTTTCTTTCAACTTTTGTGCACCACTTAGATGAATAAAGCTTGGTCTGGTCTGGAGAAGGCCCCTCCCGGAAGTTTCAAGAGCAAGATTCATGGGTATAACAACTATGATCTTATATCATAATGTTATAATGCGATACCTTTTCCCTATCAGCGATTGATTTTGACCCTTTTTCTTCCTCTTCTTGATTCTAATGTAGCGTGGGATTAAGCCTCTTGTCGCGTGTTAAGCCGTCTGAGATATTTTTGAAATCCATTCCCAAGCAGTTAACTGGTGTGGAGGTTGTCTTCCCATCAAGGTTCGTTTGGTGTCTTCATTTTGTCTTGTGAATCATCGTTCAAAACTACGAACTCAATTTGGTAGATGTGGGATTTGTTTGATACGACCTAAGTATTAAGCCCAAATGCTGACATCTTTGTGTTTGATTTTAATTGAAGCTTAAATGCAAGACTTGTTCGCCGAAGATTAAGGCATATTGCCATGAGGTACTGACTCCTGTATAATTTAAAACATTTTAATTGTCAAGTTATTTTGTTAAGATTGTATATATGATGTTCAACTTTCTGATATGCAGAGGGACTATTGTTCACAAGAATTACTTTTACGGATCAGTTACACTGCTCCCTGTTACATCTGCTTTTGCCGTATGCATCCGAAATGCACATTATATATAATTTATAAATTCCCTTTCCAAAAGATTAAATATCATATAAAATCTTTTTTTGATTCATTTAGGTTTTACCTTTACCAAATGTACCCTTCTTTTGGATCTTATTTCGTGCGTATTCCCACTGGCGGGCCCTAAAGGTGACTTAAGCTTCTGAAATACTTGATTTATTTTGTTTTTTATGGATTTATATTGTCATGAATTCAGTCATCTTTGTTTACCTTCAGGGAAGTGAGAAACTTCTTCAGCTGGTATCAGATTCATCAAAAACACATCATGAGAATGAAGCTGAGGAAAAAAACTCAGATTCTTCTGATCCTCCACTGGTAAATTGAATATCTTAATGTGTAAATGTTTTTAGTTTAATATATATTTTTAGTTGTGATGCGGATGTTATTGTTTGTGCAGGTAATGGAAGCATCAGAGGAGCTTAAAAAACTTGTTGGAGATGAAAATGAAAATGGTGTAAGCAAATGTAGATTAACAGACATCTGCAAGGTCTTTGATTTGGAGACAACGGATGTGCTTAAATACCAGCAGCAAAAAAGTTATTAGGAAAAAGAAAAATAGATGGAAATTTTTGATTTGTTGAACAATGTATTTGCCTATTTGGAGAGACATGGATTTGATCTGATTTATAATTTTTGTGAAACTAACAAATCAAATTCATTTTCGTTGAAGTTTTAAGTTTATACGGTATTACTTGCATATGCATTGGTTATTTTATAGAAAATTTCGCGCAACATTTTCTGTTTTAAAAGAATCGGCTTTCAAATTACTTGATTTTACATAGTTTATATATAAGCTGGTAGAAAATCATACTTGGTAAAAGAAGTTATATAATTAACAAACCAGTCTCATGTCCCATAAAACTGGAAGTTTGATTTATATATATAAAAAATTTAATTATATTTTCAGTCATTGATCAGTTTAACTGATTTTTGCGGGTTTTGTTCCAAATTTTTTTGTCCGTTTTTGAGATTTTTATAACGATTTTCGTCCCCATTCTAGATTAAAAGACTAAGGGATGTTGACATATCTCTTATTAGATCCGGTAAGAGGTCACGTCTGTCTTGGTCAGAGTCGGTGCATTTGATACCCCATAAATTGTCTGTTACTCGATTCTAGCTCCTCTGATTACCTCTTAGTCGGTAGTTTCTTCAGGGTAAGTTGACTGATTGAGTCAACTATTGACTCAATCAAATCTTATTTAATCAACAAAGTTGTAAAAAATGATTGTAAAAAACTGTAAAGAATAAAAATACAATATGAAAAACATAAAAAAATATTGTAAAAAACTGTAAAGAAGAAAAATACAATATGAAAAACATAAAAAAATGAAGTGAAAACAGATAGTGAAAAAACATATAAAAGTAAAATTGTAGAAATAATTCTAAAAACCATGCAAAAACGAAATAAAAACTACATGTAAGTAACCAATTGGGCATAGTTTTCGAAAGTTTAGTGATCTTATATACCCAAAATTTTGAAAAAGCTAATGCCGGTTATAATAAGTGATAACATTTTTGGATGTAAATTTGAAATTTTGACATACATTTTTGGACCAGATATTAAATTTATAATTTTGAAAGTTTAACATACATTTTTGGAATTGGATCACATATTAAATTTACATTTTTGAAATTTTATATACATTTTCAAATTTACATTTTTTGGCGAATATGGTCAAATGTAGGTCAAAATTTCAAATTTTACATATAAAAATAAATTAAAAAATGTACGTCATATTTCAAAATTATATGTTTGGATTAGATTTTAAATTTTATTATAAACTTGATCCAAAACTTTAAGCCGTAGTGTACGAGTATGGTCCAAACCTGTTTTTCTTTTATGATTTTACCTCAAATGGTATTTTTATTTACATATTTAGTTTTTTTTTTTTAATTTACAGGGTTTTAAAGCTTTTTCACATGCCTTTATTTACAAACTTAAAAAAAATTGTAAAACAAGTTCAAAACCTTTTAAAAAAAATTAAAAATGTTGTAAGATAATTATAAATGATTAACTTTTTGTACACATTTATAAAATTGTTTTTACAATATCTTTAGACATTTTCCAAGGTTTTCAACTTCTTTTACAATTATAAATAATGAAATTTTTGTAAATACTTTTACAATTGTTTTTACAACCCTTTAAAAAAATTTACAAAATTTTAAACTTATTTACAGTTTTTTTTACTCTTCCAAAGATCTTTTTTACAACTTTTTACTTACCTTTTATAATTTTTTTTAAGCGAAAGTATCTCTAAATGTTGTAAAAGGTATAAAAAACCTATAAAATGTTTTAAAAAAAGTTTAGTAAAGTTTGTAAAGAATGTTGTAGAAAAATATTTTTAAAAAATCGCAAAAAATGTATAAAATGTCAATAAGGTAGTAAAAAAAAGTTTCAAAGAGCTAAAAAAAGTTTTAAAACGTTATAAAAAAGTATATATATATATATATATATATATATATATATATATATATATATATATATATATATATATATATATATATATATAACTAATTTTGAGGCAAATTTTTTAAAAAAAATTAGACTGTATTCATGACAAAATATAGTTTTAGACTAAATTTGTGCTAAACTTAAAACTTTAGGCCACACATATAAAATTGATATATGAATTTCTAAACCTAATATATCAGAGTATATTCTAAAAATATAAAATTCAATATCTTTTTATTATAATCTTTTTTAATTTTATTAACAATTTGAAAATAATCAAGTAGTTTATTTTCCAAAAATAATATTATCTTTTATAATACTAACAATTTTGATAAAAATTAACAAATCACAAAATAAAAGTTTAATGTGTCACCTTTTTTGCCCTTGAAGCTGGAACACCCCTCTCTTTTTCTTTATTTGCTTCTCAAGGAACCGCTTGGTCTCGGAGATTTCCTTCCTCTCCGGCGAGAAGACAAGAGATGCCGACCGACATTGAAGATGAGATCAAGGACGAGAAGAACCCCCGCCCTCTCGACGAAGATGATATCGCTCTCCTCAAGACTTATGTAAGAAATGTCTTTTTAAAGCCCTAATATATCTTCCTTCACCTAACGGGACATTTTCTTGCCCATTGATCATCATGTATTGGATGCAAAAAAATTTCTGTGATGAAATGCTGCTGTTACCCAGTTAGAGCTTAGCACCTTCTTTCTTGGTTTACCCTTGAATCAAATTGTCTCTTTTGTTTTCAACTTTTTCTATAACGACATTATATGAGGATCTAGGTAAACGGCTAAGAATTTTAATGTTGAAATATCGTAGATTGGTTGCAGACATGGTTCTATACCGAGTTGCTGCGATCTGATGTAAATATTTTAATCTTCAAAACGTAAATGCATCTGCTTGTAGTATCAAGGTGGACTTGTTCATGTTAGCTATCAGTGTCTGTGGCTACATGACCATTACGTATTGAGGGAGTTAATAGTTTCTATTAGTTGATGAAAGCCAGGCTTTCTATCATCTTCATTGATATCTGTCTGAAAATTACACAAAGGCGGTGTTTGTTTGTGACTTAATGATTTGATTGATAACATGAATTTCGATAGATATCGTCTATTTTTATTAAAATGTTGAGAGTTCCTTCCACTATAAACTAAATGAATAAATGATTCACACAGGGATTGGGACCTTATTCCAACAGCATCAAGAAAGCTGAAAAAGATGTAAAGGAAATGGCCAAAAGAATCAATGATTTATGTGGTAAGTTCACATCATATTTCACATGTATTTAGATACTATCAGTCAAAAATAATGTCCATTTTGTCCCTAATCGTTCTCCTCATCAACTGCGACAGGTATTAAGGAGTCAGACACTGGTCTAGCCACACCTAGCCAATGGGATCTTGTTTCTGATAAACAAATGATGCAAGAAGAGCAACCTCTTCAGGTTCAAATCCATAACAATTACCAAAAAAAGCTCCTTCCTTTATCTTCTTTCTCTTCTGTTCTTCATCAAGAATGTCATCTCATTGTCACAAACAGGTTGCTAGATGCACAAAGATTATAAACCCAAACACAGAAGATGCAAAATACGTTATAAATGTTAAACAAATCGCAAAGGTATACACATATTACAATTTACACACCCCTCAATCGATATCATAAATCCATCTAATATTCTTCTATACTTTAACAGTTTGTTGTGGGGTTAGGTGACAAAGTTTCACCAACTGATATCGAAGAAGGCATGCGTGTTGGGTATGTCTTATCTTTAAATACAAATGCATAAAACCATAAAAAGAAACTAAACAAAAATGAAAACTTTCTTGCAGTGTGGACCGCAATAAATACCAAATCCAGATTCCATTACCTCCAAAGATTGATCCAAGTGTCACCATGATGACAGTGGAAGAAAAACCAGATGTCACATACAACGATGTTGGTGGATGTAAAGAACAAATTGAAAAGATGAGAGAAGTTGTTGAACTACCAATGCTCCACCCTGAAAAATTTGTAAAACTCGGAATCGACCCCCCAAAAGGCGTCCTGTGTTACGGTCCACCTGGCACCGGTAAAACCCTTTTAGCAAGAGCAGTCGCCAATCGAACTGACGCGTGTTTTATACGTGTAATCGGAAGTGAACTGGTTCAAAAGTATGTCGGTGAGGGGGCCCGCATGGTCCGCGAGCTTTTTCAAATGGCCCGCTCAAAAAAAGCCTGCATTGTTTTCTTTGATGAGGTGGACGCGATCGGTGGTGCTCGGTTCGATGACGGTTCTGGTGGTGACAACGAGGTTCAAAGAACCATGCTTGAAATTGTTAACCAACTCGATGGATTCGATGCCCGTGGTAACATCAAAGTCCTAATGGCCACAAATCGGTATGTTTTAAGTTTTAAGTTTTAAACTTTATTAGTTTAAATGTTTAAATAACGTTATGAATGAATTTGGTCATGTTTTCAGACCGGATACGTTGGACCCCGCATTGTTACGACCTGGAAGGTTGGATAGGAAAGTGGAGTTTGGACTTCCGGATATGGAAAGTAGGACGCAAATATTTAAGATTCATACGCGAACAATGAATTGTGAAAGGGATGTTCGGTTTGAGCTTTTGGCGCGCCTTTGTCCGAATGCTACTGGTATGTGTTTTGTTGTGTTGTTTTTGGATTTTTTTTTTTTTTTTTTTTTTTTTTTTTTGGATTTTTGGAAGGTGGGATTAATGTGAATGTGAATGTGTAGGTGCGGATATAAGGAGTGTGTGTACTGAGGCGGGGATGTATGCGATTAGGGCAAGGAGGAAGACGGTGACAGAGAAGGATTTTCTTGATGCGGTTAATAAGGTGATTAAGGGGTATCAGAAGTTTAGTGCTACTCCTAAATATATGGTTTATAATTGATTTTGGGGTTAAATGTTTTGGATTTTATTGTTATGGTGTTCTTTGGAAAAACAAGGAGCATATTAGTTCATAAATTTCAAATTCTTTGAATTCACTATGGTGATAACTTATCTTTCTTGATCATGTACATCAATTTCTCATTCTAGTTTTTAAATTTAAACATTTGAAATTTATTCTCTCTTAAAAGTTGATTGTTGGAGGAATAATTGCCAAGTCGGCCACTCTTGGAAGGAGAATAGGAAGTAGTTGTGTACTATTAAAGACTTCACTTTTGGAGAAAATTTAGAAAAGTTATGGATTTAAGAGGAAACTGTGTCTGTGAGAAAGATTTGAATGTTGCATCTAGTTCCGATGTCAATCACAAGAAACTGAGGGAAATAGGAGGAAGGCAAATGACAAATTCAACAATTCCAACTGCGACAAAAAGAGAAAGAGGAATATGTTTGAAATTGTATGCTACAAATGTGGCGACAAAATGAAATAAATATAGTTTTTCATTGAAATACCAAGAAATAGAATCCAAATTAGAAGGAAGAAGTGGACGAAAATGAAATTGTTGTTGAACACAATGAAAAAGACGAAGGGATCATTGCCATTACTTGCATATTGGCATGATTCAATAGATGCACATGGCTGTTGTTATAACAAGTGATGATTGGTGACACGAATTACGATTATAATGCCACCACCATGTTTGCAACAATTGTTCTCTCTTTAAGGACCATACTGAATCATTGGTGGGGACATTAAATATTGATGGGTGATCACTGCACTTCTAAGGTGGGGACATGTAGTTTTCGACAAATGATTATTGATTGCCACTCAATTAGGATTATACGACAATAATGGGCTAATTTACAAACATATATATCAATATCCCCTATAGTTACGTCGGGAGCAGTGAGCAGACTTGCATACGTTCGAATTGGAACGGAAGTCAAAAAATAATGATGTGGAGAAACCTTTAGTGGATCTGTCTGTATATTGAGAGGTCGATGGCACATGAAGAACTCGAACGTGACCACCAACGACTTTGTCCCGATGAAAGTGGATGTCAATCTCTACATTTGTGGTGCGTTGATATTCCATCGGGTTCGAGGATATGTAAACAACACTAGTGTTGTCGTAGTATACTATGGTTGCCTTCGTCAAGGAGCAGCGGAGTTCTCAAAGTAAGTTACTGATCCAACATGTTTCGGATACAATATTTGCCACTCCACGATATTTTGCATTCGTACTGGAAAGTGAAATAACTCCTCGTCGTTTAGAGGATCAAGAAATGAGATTGTCCACTAGAAACACGCAGTAACCTAAGGTGGATTGGCGAGTGACAGTGCATCCTCGATCCCTGGTCAACATCAAAATAAGCAATGAGGGAAGTCAATAGTTATATAATTGCAATTCGTGATCGAGAGTACCATGAAGATAACGCAAACTGCGTTTGAGAGCATGGAGATAGGGTTCCCGATGATCGTGTATGTACAAACATATATGCTAGGGACGAGCATTTGGACCGGAAAACCGAAGTGCAACGAAAACTGAACTAAACTGAACTAGAACCGATTTATATAATATGGTTTGGTTTTCGGTCCTTGAGCGTGTTAGATTTCAATTTCAACCCATTTGATCCGTGGTCTAATCAGTTTCAGGTTTTAAACCGGACTGACCCGAGAATTTGAAAGGACACCCTACATTATGATACATTGATGCGCATAACATATACCGATTACCACATAGAGCTGCGAACTCTAGGAAGTTAAGATTGATTATTGATTACCTATTACCGATTACTATATAGCGAGCGTGATGAACATAAGACCACTCAAACAAACCTAATTTTGTTCATTTTCATTCTTGATTGAGTGTTGACGAACACAATAGCTATTCGTGGATTAATCAGTGGTTACCGTATTCCCTATTTCTTTCTTCATTGCTACCGAGTAACAAACACAAAACCAACATAATTATTCATTTATTCCGGCCAATGGTTTTCTTCCTGATTGACTTCTAACTAAGTTTCCTTCCTATTTCAATTTGGTATAAGATAATCGAATCGAACCGGGAGCATATACCGTTAGTCAGTTTGGTCTTCAGTCCGTAGCAAGTGCAATTTCGGTTTCTATTTTAGTCAAATTCGGTTCGTTCTATAGACCACTCTCATCCCTAATATTTGTTGTACGAAAAACGACATCTACAATTTAATGAATGTTAGGTACTAAAGTGTACCGGCTAAGTTGTGGTACATAGGGGAATCAATAATGGGAGGACCTGCAACATCCATTTTCTGAACTGGTGTTTAGATGAAGTATGCAAGGGTTGCACTAAAGCATCTTAGCCCATGCAAGAATGTCAGTGACATACTTTTACCGAGACATGATGAGGCTACGCCGATAATATCATCTACATACAGTAGTAGATAGGCGATGACATGAGGCATATAATGGTTTTCGTATCACCTGATGTTGACACTTTAAAAACGTATGTTGGTAATAATATTTGTATGTTTTCTTTGCTGAGGTATGAGAGTTGGTGTTGGTTTATTTTGGAGGAAAGTAATAATTTGCAGTTGCTTTTTGGAAGAGAATATTCATGGTAGCTATGCTATAACTACTAGGATATCTAAGTATAGAAGGACAAGTGCATTTATATTTTAATGCATCATTTGATCTGCATCTTTCCCCCTAAGAACACAAATAGTTTTATTTTTGTTGATTTTCCCTTTTTCTTCTAAAACACAACCAACTATATAACATTTTTCTGGTGCATGTGATTATCACTTCGTGCCAACAAGTACTTTGAGTTATTGTTCCAAGTGATATAGGGTAGAAAATCCATGTATGGCTAGGAACCTAAATTGTTTTCCTCTATCGATATCTATATTAAATAAGGTTATACTTCCATCAAAAAGATGTTATCCCTATGAAATGATTATAGAAACTATTATAGAATATCTCAATCATCTATAACCCCTAAATGTTGTGCCAATTCATTGCCTAAAAGGTTATGAGGTGCTACTCACTATATAAAGCATGAGTCGGGATTCTTGAACTATCATGCGGACCAAGGAGGGCCTATTCATAATATGTCATGGACATGGCATTCATATGTGTGCCTATTTACCCCCTTTGAAGTGTGCAACTCTTGTAGAATAATGCCATAACTCCCTTATAACTCCTAGCAGATGTTCGACTCTTTTTGTTGAATCTTATTCTATTGTGTAACCAACTAGGTATACGATATTTTTAATAAGGTCAACCCATTATGTATGGGGCACATAATCCAATGTCCTCATCATATTATATCAAATAATAATGTAAATAGTGAATACACGTATTCCATAAACATATCATGCCATGATGTCATGTTGATGATCGTAAAATAACATACTACTTTGATATGTAACCCTAATATCGAAAAATCCATATGCACTCACATTTACAATTTGGTAATAGTATAGTCTCACCCATTATATTGTATCCCACATTCCTCCAATGGATAAAACTTTGACATATTGACATCATTAAAGGATTTCATTCACATATCTTATAATATTTTTTGGGGTATCCATTGCCTCAATCATAAGAATTTTCATAAGCCTTTAACTTCTATAACTTAAGATGTTCTATTGCTTAGGCACCATATTTTCATTTTTGACAAATCACTTCCATTGACATATGTTTCATATAGTTTAGACTTCAGGCTATTTGTATAAACAATTATAATCACATTGGTTGCCAATTACACATTGTTCACTTGTCTTACTACCATTCAAGGAAACATACCTTCCATTTTAGTAACATACTTTTTATACATGGAATTTATTACATATACACGTCAACATCACTTCTACTAATGATATAAGTTCATATGTGTGTGTGTGTGTGTGTGTGTGTATATATATATATATATATATATATATATATATATATATATATATATATATATATATATATATATATATATATATATATATATTTCAATAATTTTTTATCATTTGATGCTTTTACACCATTTAATGCTACATATTCATTAGCTAACACTTAGTATCAAGTCATTAACCAATTTCTGCAAAATTTTGTCCTTTCACTTGAGAACTCTCAAATCGTGACTTCACAATTCTTCAATAAGCATATGTAATTGGTCTCATATAATTTTCTAATGATAAATAATATCATGATTTCTAACAAGAATCTCGACATGCATGAAGTTTACAAGTTAGCCCAAAGATGGTAACAAGGAACGATATTTCCATTTATTATTATTATTATTATTAATCAACATTTGCGTCATTATCTTAAACGTACCTCAAGAATCATCTTCATATTTCAAGCTTCATAAATCGTTATACCAACCCTAGAATCATGTGATGATAATACGAGTCTTGTACCTTTGATTTTGGTTGTTGGTTCACCAACATTTTGTTAAAACTTGGACAATCTTTTACCCGATCACTTATAATCACCAAAAATCACCTTCCACCATGAGATTAAGCTTGTGGAAGTGTAAATGATCAAATTACCTAATTTACTATCATTTAAATCACTAAATGACTTGGTTTACATGGTCAAAACTAGCTTTCCAATATGTGGAATTCCTGACATAGCCATGGGGTTCCTAACATAGAAAGAAGACTATATGTCTCACTTAACATAAAACACATGAGTACATATAATGGATTTACATGGGCATGGGTTATGTCCAAAAACATACCACTAGGGGAATCCTATACACATGTTATATACTTCTTTTAGTACTTCATATATTTTCATTTAAGTATCTAACTTTGAGTATAATTATTGTATTCTCATTGTAACACATGTAGTATCAGTTTGTGCAACTTATAGTGTCTTTAGTATCATTTCATAAGTTTCATCATTTTATGTACACACTAATATAATGACAACTTGTACATAACGCTTCTTTAATTATACATTTATATGCCAGAACATTGTGCAACTTATTTCATTCTATCCTCTGATTTATGACTTGTTTAGTACTTGAAATTCTCACTTTTATTTACCATTAACATATACTTATAATTTATAAATTCTTTATAATATTTTAAGAAAATTGTACAATTACATCAAACACAATTAACATAAAATCATACTTGATATTTTTAATATGATCCTAAATTTAAGGATGTTACAATGCTCTAGGCATTTTTGCGCAATTCCGCACTGCTCTTGCACAACCATCATAGATGAAAAGAAATAGAACTATATTTAACCATATATAACATTACAATAACAAATGAGACAAACTATATTTTTTCAATATTGGTAGGGACTAGAAGTATAATAGACTTAGAAATTAGCTTATAGGTAGCACCAACAAAACACTTCTTTAATTTCTATCCAAAATGTCCCAAAAAACTGCATATATTAACAAAAAAAAATAATAAGAAAACCAATAACATTGCTCATTTAATTCCGTCGTTTCTCAAAGAAACTTGCTAAACAACTTCCAAGTATCGTTTGATGTCGTGTGTGCCTCATACACGACTTGTTAAGTGACTTCATGTCACGTTTCAAGTCACTTAGACCCTATCATATATTCTATTTGATCAAATGTAACTTTACTCATGATTTTTCTAGTTATTGTCCTTGTTAGACCATACAAGAATGCCATCCTTTTCAACATGACATGCCTAATTTGCCTACATCTTCCGTCCAACCTTCTTTCTTTTATGTCACAAACTAGGCGACTTCCAAGTATCTAAGGTCATTAGGTCTCTCAACCTCCTACATTTATCCAAGATATATAATTACAATTGTTCATTACCTTTCCATACTTAAAATCCACAAATCCCGCTTTTCAAAACCATCATATGGAATTCCTTAATTTCTTGTTTATCATATATCAGTCGACATGCGTTCTTAAATGATGATTAGTAAAGCATATCACTAATCATTCTAACATTGATAGTGATTTTTATTAAGGCTTCATGTTGGGATTCTCTTAGTCCTGGTGTAGCAAGAAACAATATCTCATTACATGGCTAAGTACCAAGATGAGTATCGCGCTTTTGCTAATACCACTCAAGAGTTAGTATGATTATGATGGCTTATAGATAAGAGTACTTATAAATCATCTCTAACCATCATATAGTTTTACAACAAAAGTATTAATCACAAACTGGTATTTTGTTAATATTAGTAAAAAAGTATGAACCATTTTGCAATATTCAAATTAAAAATGTTTTATTTAAAACTTTGTAACACTATTTCCAGTTGGGCCTTACCAGGGATGTTTCATGCTATTACGGAGAGAGAGATGAGAGAACAACTTAATTCTCATTCATGTGAAACAACCAACAATATACAGATTATATACACAGCTACTTATCGACTAACTACTAAGCTAACAGAACACTAACGAACTATCTAATAATTTACATCTGATCCCTGAACTATATGTTATTTACAATATTGCCCCAATATTCCCCCTCAAGATGATATTGCAGAATAAATGTTCTGCAATGACATCTTGGACATAAAAAGAAGTAGTTTTGTAGCTGGTAATGGTTTAGTGAAGAGATCCGCAAGCTGAAACTGGCTACGAATTGGCATTAAACGGATAGTTTTATCAACAACTTTATCTCGAACAAAATGAAGATCGATTTCTATATGCTTGGTGCGTTCATGGAAGGTTGGATTGTTGGCAATTTTGATGGCAGAATTGTTGTCACAAAATAACAAAGCAGCTTGTGAATGTGTGACACCAAAATCTCGAAGAAGTTGTTTTAGCCAAATTAGCTCACAAGTTGTTGAAGCTATGGCTCGATATTCTGCCTCTGCAGAAGATCGAGAAACTGTGGGTTGCATTTTCGATTTCCATGAAATTAAAGAGTTACCAACAAAAAATACAATAACCAGTAACTGATTTTCGAGAGTCCAAACACTTTCCCTAATCAGAATCACAGAAAGCCCTCAACTTTAATGTGGATGTGGAAGATAAGAAGATGCCTTGTCCAGGGCTTTGCTTCAAATAACGTACCAGATGACAAGGACCCTCAAAATGTGGAACTCGTGGTGAAGAAACATATCGTGACAACTTTTGGATTGAAAAAGAAATATCTGGACGAGTAATGTTCAAATATAGAAGTCTTCCAATTAATCTTCTATAACGAGATGGATCATCATACAAATTACCCATATCACTGTGTAGATTTATACGTGGGTCCATGGGAGTAGTAGCAGGTTTAGCTCCTAACAAACCCAAATCTTCAATAAGCTGTAAAGTATAGTTTCTTTGAGAAACAAAAATGCCATTTTTAGATCTAGCAACCTCAAGACCCAAGAAATAACCCAAAGTACCCAAGTCTTTGAGTTTGAATTTGTTGCTTAATTTTGTTTTAATGAATTCAATTTCCTTTGTGGATGAACCAGTAATTAGTATGTCGTCAACATACACAAGTAATGCAACATAATCAGAACCATTACCTTTGAAGAATAAGGAATAATCTGATTTTGATTGAGAAAAACCACTTTGTAACATAAAAGAAGAAAATTTATCGAACCATTATCTTGATGCTTGTCGAAGACCGTAAATTGATTTATGAAGTTTACAAACCAATTCCTGACTTGAACGATGTTCCCCCTGAACCTTGAGACCTGGTGGCAAATCCATATATACTTCTTCTTTTAAATCGCCATTAAAAAAGGTGTTATTAACGTCTAATTGGACTAGATTCCAAGATTTAGCAGCTGCAATGGCAAGTAATGTCTTGACTGTAACTAATTTTGCTACAGGAATATATGTATCAAAAAAATCAACTCCCTCCTGTTGACTAAACCCCTTAGCAACTAATCTCGCCTTATGACGCTCAATATTGCCATTGCTTCCATATTTTATTTTGTAGACCCATCGACAGCCTACAGTGTTTTTATTTGGCGGTAATGGGACGACAGAACAAGTCTTATTAGCATGCATAGCCTTCAATTCATCGTCCATAGCTGTGCACCATTATGGATATTTTACAGCTTAATTGTAATGTCGAGGTTCAAGATTGGATGAAATATTCATGACAAGATTCTTGTGTTTAGATGAAAGATTATCATAGTTGACAACGTTTGCCAAAGGATATAAAGAATTAGAATGGCTTACAGAATTGCAATGAAAATCTCGCAAATATAAAGGTGGTTTAGATGACCTTGTACTTCTTCTCTGAGTTGGCAGATGAGGAATTGTATTATGTTGATGTTGAGAAGCAGGACTAGGATCAGGTACAGTTGGAATAGAAGTTTGAGAAGAAGAAGTACCTTCTATATCTGAAGGTAAATCAATAGTTGGAATGGGAAGAACAATTTCTGCAAAAGGGTCTTCAGGAGTGTTTCGAGAAACCTTTTGAAATGGAAACAAAGTTTCATGAAAAACAACGTCTCTTGATATAATAAACTCATTTGTAGCCAAATCAAAGAGTTTATAAGCCTTCATATTTGAAGGATAACCAATAAAAACACATGAACTTGCTCTTGGACAAAACTTGGTTCGGTTGGCTGTCAAAGTAGAAGCATAAGCCATGCATCCAAATGTCCGTAAGTGTGAATAAGTAGGAACTTTGTTGAATAGCTTTTGGTATGGAGTTTGATTCTTAAGGAAAATAGAAGGAATTCTGTTGATGAGGTATACTGCGGTCAAAATACATTCACTCCACAATTTGATAGGAACATTGGACTGAAAAAGTAATGCCCGAGCAACATTTAATATGTGTTGATGTTTTCTCTCGACCACTGAATTCTGTTGAGGTCTAGCAACACAAGATGTTTGATGAATAATTCCTTTGGCAGCAAAAAAAATCTTTGAATTACAATTCTTTGGCATTATCGGATCTGAACATCTTAATTTCCTTTTGAAATTGAGTCAATACCATTTGGTAAAATGAAGGAATAATTTGAATAATATCAGATTTTTTCTTTAACATGTATACCCATGTGTAACAACTATAATCATCAACAATTGTAGCAAAGAACATGTATCCCTGGACTGAAGGAACATAATACGGACCCCAAATATCAGAGTGTATTAAAGAAAAACTACTATTAGTTACATTGTTCATAGATGGAAAACGCAATCTTCTTTGTTTTGCCAACAGGCATACAGAACAATGAGAAAACATATCTGAACTAACGGATTTAACAGATAATTGTTCTCTTATTGGATACAAACATTTATTGGAATGATGACCTAGTCTATTGTGCCAAGTATCTAATGAAACAGTAACATTGTTGATCCTTGTATTCTTGAATTTCTTGTTTTCATCCAACACATATAGCCTCTGATGAACATTAGCTTTGCCAATCAGCTTCATGTTCCTCATATCATGGATTAAAGCATGATGACACGTAAACTAGATCATCAACTTTTGATTTTGAGTGAGAAAACTAACAGAAATCAAATCCTGATCAAATGAAGGAACATATAAAGCATCCCGAAGAACAAATAGATGATCTATTTTGACATCACCAATAATGGTTACCGAAAGAGTGATCTTGTTTGGCAAAGTAACAGTGTAATGATTTACTTTTCTCTTGTTTTTGAACATAGAAATTTCATGACAAACATGTTCAGTTGCTCCTGAATCTATAATCCATTTATGAGACTTTTGTCCAGAATTAATTGAAAGAGAATAGCATTTACATGTTGTCGTTTGTTCATGTGGATTAACAGTAAGCATGTGGTTTGATAACGCGGACATGACTTGCTGACATTGATCTTGAGAAAAACCTTTGAACATGTTAGCCAAGTCATGGTTAATGGAAGAAATTTGAACATTAGGATCATCATTTGTAGCAACAGCATCAATTTGATTAGTTTTGGTTCTTGGCTTGAAATTGTTGGAATTATTAGGTTTATATCCAGGAGGATATCCATGCAGTTTGTAACATTTGTCCACAGTATGACCTTGGAAATTGCAGTGAGTGCAGTAAGGACGATCTCTGTTTAAAGATTTATAGTTACTAGGCGAATGCTCGCGCGTTGCGCAAGTGAAAATCGTGTAGTTAGATTGTTAACAGATACGTTGTTAAAAATGATTATGTCATTGACATTAAGTATGCGATAATAATCCTAACACTGAGTTGATATATAAAATTGTAACTATTTTTATTAATATTACTCAGTGAGCTTTATCCGCTACTTGTGTATTAACTAAATTAATCGTAATTCTTGATTTAATGTTACTTTGAACTATTGTTATGATTAATTAATTTAAAAGTTACTTATTTCACAATATTTTAATTTCGATCATAATAATTACTTAAAATATCAACGATTGTTATTATTTGTTACAACCACTTATTATAATTAGAAAAAGTTTAAAAAGACATTTAAAAACTACTACTTATTAATAAAAAGTTATTGATACTAAAGCATTTGAAAATTTGTAGGATATTCAAATAAAATATCTACATGATAATTATAATGATTTAGAGGTTATAAATATTTGAATACAATTTTTTTTTTTTAAATATTTGTGTATTTAACTATGTCAACTATAACTTTTTAATTTACTTTTTCAACTTGTGATAAAAAAATAACATAATTTAACATATCTTTAAATAAATAAGTAAAAAATATAGCTTTTAAAATTGAGTTGTTTGATTAGAAAAAAATATTCATCTCAATTCTAGATAGTATTTAATTAACATGATAAATTATCTATTTAATATGATATTTTTAAATTTACCAACAATATAAACTTATATGTGAATCTATTTAATAAAAATAGTGTACTTATAATTGACAATGAAAATCATTAATTAAAGTAAGTATATTAGAATAATAAACATAAAGTGGATATTCAAATAAACAATATTATTGAAATTAGAATAATAATAGATTTAATGTATTAATTGAAAAAGAATATGAAAGGTTGGAGGTTTCAAATGAATGTGGTTTGAGTAAAAATGCTTCCTTTATAATATATATAGATTGTTTTTAGGCTTACTTGATGGAGCTGACACTTTGGCCATAAACGCCATAGAATTCTGAACATCATTGGAAACTTATTTCTGTTTCTCTTCTTGAGCTATTAAAGAGAAAACACGATTAATTGGAGGTAAAGGATCCATGAGCAAAATCTGACCTCTAGATTGAGTAAATGACTCATGTAACCCCATGAGAAAATTCATAATATGCTCTGTTTGGAAGTACTGTTCGATTTCTTGTACTCCATAGCATTCACATTTGTTGCAGTTGCAGTGAGGTCTAAAATTGATTAATTCGTCAGTTAGAGACTTCAATTTGGTGAAATAAACACCAATTGAGTCCTGATTCTGCTTCAAGTTGACAAGCTCTCGTCGGATTTGAAATATGCGAGGACCGTTGCTTTGTTGAAATCGATCCTTCAAATCCTTCCATATCTCATGAGCACTCTCTGTGAACATTATACTAGCAGAAATCTCTTTTGAAACAGAGTTCAAAATCCATGATATCACCAATTTATTGTTGCGCATCCACGCATTGTAATTTTGCTGATCAGAAGAACTAGGTTTGAGAAGAGTACCATCTATGAAGCCAATCTTGTTCTTCACAGATAAAGCAATTTATATTGCTTGACTCCAGGAATTATAATTGTCACCGATAAGCAATTGAGAGACTAGTACAAAATTGGGACTCTCAGAGTGATGAAGGTAGTATGGATGCATGCGATCATCGATCGGAGAAATTGTAGATCCAGAATTGCTAGATGACGAATCGTTGGTGGCCATTTGAGAAATACAACCAGTGAAGACTCAAAGGAATGACTGATTGAAAGAAAAATTGATCGATTAAAAGGAATTGACCGGAGAAAAAGAAAAATCGATCGGAGAAGATGACCGGAAATAGAAAAGGAATGATCAAAATTGATCAGAAAGAAAAGCGGAAGTAACTTGCTCTAATACCATATTACGGAGAGAGAGATGAGAGAACGACTTAATTCTCGTTCATGTGAAACAATCAACAATATACAGATTATATACAGCTACTTATCGACTAACTACTAAGCTATCAGAACACTAACGAATTATCTAATAATTTACATCTGATCCCTGAACTATATGTTATTTACAATATTGCCCCAATACATGCACAATGTGTTTAGGGATGTTCGATATGGGCCGGTTAGGGTTGTCGAGATCCATATTTTTTTTCTTTTTGCAGTATAAGATACTATCCTTTAATCGACAAGATATTACTTGTATATTCTAATACTAACATCCGATTTTTGTCATGCCATTCAAACAACGACAATAGCCAAGTATCATAAGAATGGGGTAAAAGAGGTTAGATGTAGACAATCTCATGCAAATGAAACCTCAAACCACAATGACTAAATACATTGTATTGTATGCCAAAATAAAAAACGGATACAAACAATGAAGTTGGAACTAAGAGGAGCAAGGGTAAGCATGTCAATACTCTATGAATGCACAAATACTAAAAGTATATAGTAGCAATAAAATATTAAGCGATATTAGTAATACAAGTTGAAAGTAAATAGAGTACAAGAGTAACACCACAAAAAATAGTGGCAAGCACAAACAACCGAAGCCAAAAGAAGCTATTATACCCAGACTTTACTACTGCTAAACAACATTACAATTACTTTGACTACTACTCAAACTAGATTGTAAATTAATCATCTTCCACCGAGCACATGCCATCACATTCAAAGCTCTGATTTCAAATAGATCTTGCCAAATTTACCCTATTAACTATATGGAATCAAATCCGGGTTTGTTTCCCCTTCAAAATGGAGAAAGCCAACTGTTGTTAATCAAAATGAAGCATTACCCAACACATGATAAGATTCAGATATGTAAAAAAGATCGTCTCCAACCTCCAGAGTGGTTGACATCATGGTTTAGATTCTAATTTCATAGATAAAGGATTATGTTCCGATGACGCAAACTCCAACCATAATACAATTAAATTAACCAAAACTGCCTGCTGGTCAATGCAAATTAGCCGACACCACGCATCTCTTTGCTTTGTCCCTATTACAACATATCTCCCCCTTCCCAATATTAATTTATTTCACCTGCTCTTTGGACTTGATTTCTTGTCCACTAAAAGAGATACTTGACATTCAAATCGCTGACCAGCTTTCTTCTATGCCCTTCTTTTTCTGCATATAAATACATCTTCCCCCAACCCTTTCACATATCATTTCTTATTCCCTTTGAAATCGATCAGTCAAACCTTTTCTATAAAAATGGCACTCGCGATTGCCCATTCAAAAAGAAAGGGTAACGGGTTAACAAGAAAATGCGCTTCCTTGGTCAAAAAACAGCGTGCCCGTATTTACATCGTTAGTCGTTGTGCCTCCATGCTTCTTTGCTGGTACATCCATGGAGACGATTAGTACACCACTTGCTCGCTCTTCTTCATCGCCTGACTGCTAACCTAGTTATATACATCACTCTTTTTTGCGAAAGCAACAACCCTCTAATTATATTTATCCTGGTTTGGTTTGGGGGTTTTCTCCATATAAACAGTATCTCTCTTTTCATTTGTCTTTTTTTCTTCCTTTGACCTTAATGGTGAAGAAAGTTTTCCTTTTGGGTTTTTGGGCATCTGTTTCAGAGAGAGGTACGGAATTTTAGTACAGACCGGAATGTTGGACATCAAGGAAATAAGTCAGAACGAAGCAACCTGGCATAAAGTTAGCTGCTTGGAAAGGAGGTTCTGTGTCATTAAGATCTACAATTTTTCCTATTCACCCAATTGAATGATAATTTATTAATTTTCAATAAAAGTGCATACTACTGACGGAAAATAACACGTTATTCAATGTTTTCTTTAAGCGTATTCTTATTACCAAATGACCTTGGTTAATTTTTAATATTCATTTTAGTAAAAGTATCTCATCTAATTATGTATTATATCTTTTTTTATTTGACATTTTTTCAAATCAATGGATAATTATTTATTATTGAAGTCCATGACAGATAATGTTAGAAAAGTAGATACATATCCTGTAATATAACACAATGAGTGATCCCCCAAAATCACCAAAAATAGGACGGGTCATGACCGAACGATCTCATTAACTATCACAAAATAATCATGTATTTTGTAAAAAAGTTTTTACAAAATGTCTTTGATTCTGCTAAATTACTTTGTGAATTGTCTCGCTACAAAAATATATCATTTTCCATTTATTGGCGTGATCGTACTTTGCATCATAATGGACATTTCGCAAAATACGAACTTCTTTGCAAAAATATCATAGTTCATTAGACATCTATTATTGCTGCCCCGCGATGGGAGGTTGGAGGTTGAAGCATATAATTCCAAACGGGAGGTCTACGGATCAAATCCTGACACGCCAAAATAGCCTAAATATTACTAGTGTTCCACGATTGACTTCTCATGTGATGGATCATGGGACGGGTTCAACATGGGTCCCTCAGATGGTGCAGTTAACAATATATTTTACGAGTCTATTGTTTAGTTCATTCATTCAATTTGCCGCGTTGGTTGTATTTCGTGTTTATTAATACAATAAAAGTTTTTATTAAGACTTGTTACAAATTAAATAGGGACTTCGCCATATAGTTTAGAGCATGAAATGACTATGGACATGGTTCACGGTTCTTTGATTTTTATTTTTGTCTAAAGTAACTATTTTTGTTGCGGCAAAGATATCGAAAAATTTGTTGCAATAGTACTTTATTTTGAGAAATACCTTAAATTTCGCAAAAAGCCTTTGGGTTGTGCTTTAAAATTTCCAAACAACAAAGAATCTCACAATATTCTTTTGTAAAACCTAGTGTTACCATAAATTATAAAGGATAGTCCGGAAATGGTCTAGAAAATAGTTTTTGGAAGATCATTTGGTTTAATAAATAATCATTTCATGAAAGAATTTCGTATATATCATTATTAAACATCAAAATATTATATTTGACCAGTCTAAGTTCTAAATATTATATTTGAGCAGTTAACAATATATTTTTACGAGACTATTGTTTAGTTCATTCATTCAATTTGCCGCGTTGGTTGTATTTCGTGTTTGTTACAACAATAAAAGTTTTTATTAAGACTTGTTACAAATTAAATAGGGATTTCGCCATATAGTTTAGAGCATGAAATGACAATGGACATGGTTCACGGTTCTTTGATTTTTATTTGTGTCTAAAGTAACTATTTTTGTTGTGGCAAAGATATCGAAAAATTTGTTGCGAGAGTACTTTATTTTGAGAAATACCTTAAATTTAGCAAAAGGCCTTTGGGTTGTGCTTCAAAATTTTCAAACAACAAAGAATCTCACAATATTCTTTTGTAAAACCTACTGTTACCATAAATTATAAAGGATAGTCCAGAAATGGTCTATTTGGAAGATCATTTGGTTTAATAAATAATCATTTCATGAAAGAATTTCGTATATGTCCTTATTAAACATCAAAATATTATATTTGACCAGTCTAAGTTCTAAATATTATATTTGAGCAGTTAACAATATATTTTTACGATTCTATTGTTTAATTCATTCATTCAATTTGCCACGTTGGTTGTATTTCGTGTTTGTTACAACAATAAAAGTTTTTATTAAGACTTGTTACAAATTAAATAGGGACTTATATAGTTTAGAGCATGAAATGACAATGGACATGGTTCACGGTTCTTTGATTTTTATTTGTGTCTAAAGTAACTATTTTTGTTGTGGCAAAGATATCGAAAAATTTGTTGCCAGAGTACTTTATTTTGAGAAATACCTTAAATTTCGCAAAAGGCCTTTGGGTTGTGCTTCAAAATTTTCAAACAACAAAGAATCTCACAATATTCTTTTGTAAAACCTACTGTTACCATATATTATAAAGTATAGTCCAGAAATGGTCTAGAAAATAGTTTTTGGAAGATCATTTGGTTTAATAAATAATCATTTCATGAAAGAATTTCGTATATGTCCTTATTAAACATCAAAATATTATATTTGACCAGTCTAAGTTCTAAATATTATATTTACCATTCATAAACTTTCAAAATATTATATTTACCCAGATCTTTATGTTTAACATTTTTAAATGTTTTATAATTATTTTTAATCTTTATTTTTATCAATTGACTCTTAAATCGAAGTTTAAATATCATCTATACCTTCATAAACTTTCAAAATATCACGTTTATCTAAATTATTATTTTAATCAAGTTTTAATAAGTTAAAATATATAACTAAATAATTAATTTATATCGATGCAATTTCGCACTTTTGTCGTTTTTACTTTTCATCATTCTATGTCTTTTCAAAGTGTTCATACTCACCACATCACTATAAGAAAATGTCATAATCATTTATCGAAATCTAAATTGTTGGCTGCAAAGCTAATTCCAATGGAATATGTGGTTGGTATCACGTTTATAATGATATTGGAGTTATTGATTGTATCCTTTAATGCATAAACAAGTTAATTTCACTTTTTTGCCATATTGTGATCTAACCTATTTTGGTTTTATATCCATTTAAAAGATGAAGAAGTGTGGGAATGTGTTAAGCCAAATAACCTAGCCAAAATTCTGATTCATATATCTATGACAAATGTTTCGTTGGTGTTATTTTTCAAGTTCTGTACTACAAAAATGATAATTTAAAAATATAACTATATTTCATAGTATTAAAAAGAGTTAATCTAGGTTTCAATCAGGGGATGGCCACTGGCCACCTCTCTACCCTCGTAGGTGATTGACCCGGACCACCCTGCTGCCAGGTGTGCATGGGCTCCGAGGTTGCTTCATCAGGGTCATCCAAAGGATGGGTCGGGTGGGGTCCTCGGTTATCAAAAAAAACAAAAAAAAAAAAAAAAAAAAGAGTTAATCATCAAAAGATTGCAAATTATATTTTCATGGGCCTTGTCTTTCTTAGTTAAGATAATCTCGGTACATTCTTCACACAGTTATGTCAGTGGTGGAGTCAAGTAGGTTTCAAAAATATTGAAAGTAGCAAACATGAAGAGCTTGGTGTTCTTGAGACACTACTCTCGCTGTCACACATGTTCATGAGTAAAGCAATATGAAGGGTTAGTGTTATCATAGAGACTATAGATGATGACCGTATTGAAAGTGCATTGGATTAAATGAAAGACTTGATCTTCATAGCTAAAACGAAATTATTAAATGAAAGACTTAATCTTCATAGCTAAAACTAAAATAGAGTTTTCACAAAACAATAATGTTGATGAAAACAACAAAAATAGAAGCGATGATATTGTGAAGTTGGTTCAATAGGAATTAGTTATTTAGTTATTTATAGTTTTTAACTTATTAAAATTGATTAAAACAATAATTTGGGTATATATGGGATTTTGAAATTTTATGAATGATATATATATATATATATATATATATATATATATATATATATATATATATATATATATATATATATATATATATATATATATATATATATATATATATATATATATATATATGATATTTTAAACTTAGATTTATAAGAGCGATATAATAGCCGATTGATGGAAATAAAAATTTAAAATGATTATAAAATATTTACAAATGCAAAAATAAAGATATGAGCAAATATGATATTTTGAAAGTTTATGAAGAGTAAACATGATGTTTATGAAGACTACAAATATGATGTTTTGATGTTTAAGCAAATATAATAGATTTTAGAATAAGTGTAATAATAACAAGTAGTAGGATGTATTATGGTCATAGTCCCACAAGTCAATGTTCTAAATGTAATCATACAAGTAGATATGAACATAGTCGCACAAGTCAATGAATTTTGATCTGCTTATAATTATAAACCACCCTGGCAAAATGGTCAAAATCAGGTTAAAAAAACAATATTCTACAACAAAGCATTGACTACAACTATTCTACAACACAAGATTACATGGAGAGTTGACTTTTGCTTTTTAAGCTGAAATCCAGAAATGTAGAGATGATATCATTTGTCAATCCAATCACTAAACAGCAACATTATATAAATAGGCACATTAACCGCAGCAACAACTGAAATTACTCTAAAAACCCGCACCAATCTCTGAACCACCACTCTAACATTTGATGATTTTGTTTTAATAGGTCCCAATTTTGAAGCAGCATCGGGCCCCACTTGACCACTTACATCTTGGGGCATTGTAACATTAATCTCCTGCAATATCTGCTTCTTGCCTACTGCTCGCATTGTAACATTTCCCCTAAAAAACAAATTTACAACAGTCAAAAGTCCCATAAAACATATGGTTACATATCGGGATACGTTTTTTTTAACAAAATTACCTTTCCGCCCTCTCATTGGAACTTGTAGGAGCAATCTTTGAAGCTTTCTTGATTAAATGCATCGACCCTTCTGCATCCCAAACCATCTCATACTCACAGTTTTCATCTTCGTCTTTCTCTTTGGTACTTTTGAACATGCCTAACATATCACTCATGAACTCACTAATATGTAGGTGAATGTTCAACCCATTTGTAGGCCATAAAAGAACCACAAGAATGGTAACCACAAATAACAAGATATACCTGAAATTTACAGTAAATTAATTAATACAGGACAAAAAGTTATTGTAAATAAAAACTTACGGTTACCACTTACCATATGTAAATAAAGAGCTGTGTAGGAAGAAAACACAGATGAGTTGAGACAGCATTTGATGTATTAGAAACTGTAACTTTATTTGCGGTTAATAGCATGAAAGATGGATACAAGTTTCCTTGCTGCCAGCTAATTGTCCCCAAAGTTTGCTACAAAAATTACAACAGATTGTTGAATTATGATGTCATAATGACACATTGGTTATACCCTTTAAGAGTAGGACTTACATACCTCTGATACAGGTCCGTGTTTAGCTACATGAGTAACACTACACTGATCATGATCATGACCAGATAATACGAGTACCTGTAAAATTACAATTACGTCCTCAGCTGTTTCATCTGCCATGGGTTTCTCAAGCTTTTTTATGGAATGTAGTGAGAACTTACAGGTTTGATAGAATCCAGCAATTTATTTGTTGTTTCTTCTGTAAGATAATTTTGATACCTGTAACAATTGCATGCTATTAATAATACGCGTTTGGAAATACACAATTAAAAAAGTTTTTTTAAAAAATGGTGCAAGGAAGTTACACTATTTCGTGATTAGTGGAGCGAGAAATTCTCTGAACATGAAAAAGTGAGAGGTTAATTCAAGTAAAATAGATATAGAGAAATAAAAAGCAAATGAAGAGAAAATATTTCAAAAAAACCAAACGTGTATTACCTGATTTATAATTGGGGAAGAACGTTGAGAACCACAGGAAGTCCAATCTTGTCTAAAGAGTGGTATATGAGTTAATAAAACCCTTGGTGGTGAAACAGAATCTATAAAATTGCAAATAACGTCATCAATTAAATTAAAATTTACACATCCGATAAACATGTCAACTAGTATTAGAATTTACATACCCCTAGAAACATTATTAACAAACTTCCATGAAGCAGAGGTCTGGTTTTGTTTTGGATGACCTGCCAAAAATAGAAATCGCTGTAAAAATTATACAAGACCCCTTTTTAATTATGGAAACTATTCTTGAAATTATATTATTTTCTCTAAAGTGGGGTTCAATAATAATGACTGAAAACTTATTTACCATCAAGTGTTTGGGCATCAACGGCAACAAATTCCACTTCTCCAGCTGTGAAGTGATAGTTTCTTGAACCAAATACCGTTTCATAGCGGCTAATTACCTATTAAGTAAATAAGCAACTAAAAGAAATTAGGAATCATGACACACATAAAAATAATATAAAAACCATATATTCATATGCTACATGAAAAATACCTGAGGCATGCGCGAGTGGTATGCTGCATAACCAATATCATGGTTTCCTGAAAGAAAGTAGACTTTATTATTTGTAGCTTTTTCAAGTGTCTTAAGATCGAAAATGTGCCTAAATCGGTTCAAAGACTCCTGCCATCTGTAACACAAAACAAAAATAGATTTTGATCGAAAGGGAAGATCATAAGCTTTTCATATTGTAACAACAAAAAGACGTGTACTTTTTGCCTTACTCTTCATCGGAAAGAACAGGACCGCCGTCAAAATAATCACCCAAAAACAAAATCATGTCAGGTTTGAAAGGCGTGATGGAACCCAGTATTGCTCGACGCATGAAGATGTCAGTGTAGAATTGTACGATTTCCAGTGTCAGTGATTTAGGAGCTAAATTAAGGGATGTTCTATCCATGAGCTGTTAGAGACAATGGTATCGTGTTAGGGATCTGTTGCCTAAAATAAGTATGAGATTTAATTCAAATCATGAATACCTGTGGATCGGTTACCACTGCAATTTTCACATAATCACCGGGATTATCAATCTAAACAAACCAATAAGAAAATGAGTAATTATTACCACCTTTAGGAGGCCAGTATTGTTCTTGTTGGATTTACTATTTTGGTAACAAAAATAGCAATAAATCTACAATACAGGGTCATATGAAGGTATATAGAAACTGCTGACAGCGTCATGTGATTTGGAATAATAAACGACGGAACTTGAGTTCAGGTAAGAGAGTGCAGAATTAGTAAAGAAATGGTTGATCGAAGAAGAAAGAAAGTGAAAAAGATGCAGAAATTACCGGAGCTGGAGAAGGCCATGAGCAGCTCCAGTAAGGGGGCACCCAAAAGGCAAACTTCTCGCCGTAAAGAAGTGTAAGGGCCCAGACGATGCAGAAGAACACCGTGAGATTGGAAATCATGTCTTCTCCGATGTCCTGTAACTTGTTCACAGTTTGCTTCTCCTTTGTTCCATTTTTCACTTTCAGATGTGGTCTGCTTTGACCCCATCTTCTTCTTCAGACAGCATTTCTTGTTTTTTACTCGACTTTCATTGTACTTTTTTCTTTTTCGGTTATCTATGGAAATTTACCGTTTGCGTTGAGGATTTTTGAGAATAATATTATATTTTGATATTTTCATTGTTTTGTCTAAAAAAGCATTGCTTTAAAAGTTTTCAAAAATTTATTTATATTTTTAAAAGGTTTTTAAAAAAAAACTATTCATAACAAAAAGTTTTTCAAAATACCTTTGATTTTAGGAAATTTCTGTTTCAAAATACAAGTTAATTTTTAATCATGGAATAGAATCTATCAACCACTTGAGGTAAAACCGGTTCGAACTTTTACTAAATTTAAAACCGAACCAAAAGTTTTTTTACTTTAAAAGTATATGTGTGCAAAAAAAAAAAAAAAAAACGATTCAATAAAACCGATCAAATATATTCGATATTCAATCTCAATGGATTTGATTGGTTTCAAAATTTCAGAATCCAATTGGATTGGATCGGTTTTGGATGATAATGAAAATCCATTGTATATTCAGCCAAACCGAACCAACAGATATCCAATTAATATCAAACCTATTATCAATTAATAATTAATAATTTAATATATTTAACTAAAAAATATATGTTATAATTGGTAGACTCGAGATTTTTTTTTTTTTTTTTTTTTTTTTGCAAAACTAGGGCGGTTTACAAAAACTTTTGTAAATGGGATAACTTTAAATTATTTTGTAACAATAGGATTGTTTAAGAAATTGGGTCTATGAACACAAACTTTGATTTCGAAACTTTCAAATATAGCCCTTTAAATTTCTATTTCTAACCATTTAACTTATATAATATACTTTCTTATTTATTATTGAGTAAATTACAGTTATGGCCCCTGTGGTTTACCCCTTATTTCACTTTTACTCCAACTTTTGAAATTTCATGCTAATGGTTCTTGTGGTGGCCAAAATCTTACACTTTTGGTCTCTTAGCCAGTAAAAAGACTAATTTACCCTTTTTCATTTCTTTTTCGTTTTTCTTTTAATATATTATTTATTAAACCATTTAAAAAAAGAAAATTAAAAAAACGCCACTCTTCGTCTCTCTCTCCCCCTCTCCCTCTCTCTTAAATTATTCGTCCCCAGCACAAATTCAGGAACACACCCACACCAGTAACGTGTTCTTGGGCACTCTGATGGTCACAATGTCCTGCCATGGCGTTTTAAGGCGATGCTGACATGGGTTCCGACAAACCCGGCTGCTTTGGTGACCAAAATGGAGAATCTGTTTCTTGATTGGATCCTAGCAGAGGATCTAAAATTGTTTTTCCCAAGCGAGACCACCCGTGAACTGGTTTTTAAGGATCTGCGAGAGAGATTAATGATGATGCTGAGTATTGTGATGTTGTTGATGACGACGAAGTAGATGGTGATTTGAAGAAGAAAACCAAGATTAAACTTGACTAATTCTAAAGCACCATTTGAAATTTATGAAATACATGAAATACGAGAGATTGATTGATTTCACGATGAACAAAGATGCTCACCATCTGATTCGTCATAATAACATGCTTCAATGGAATCAAGTAACTGAAAAAACTGAGCAGATGCAGAAACAACAGTCAATTTCTAATAAACGGAAACAAGATGAACAATCCCTTGAAAACGATAATCCAAAATAAACAAAACACAACTCAAATTATAAGATTTATGCATAACGAGAATGAACAACTTTTATTCATAGGCGAATTTCAACTTCAAACAATTTAATTAAGAAAGTGATGATCTTTATTCGCTTACCAGAAACGTGTTGAAATTTGTGATCCATATGTCAGTGGACAGAGTAGGAGAGAGAGAGAGAGGGTAGTGGGTTTAGTTTTTTTTTTTTTTAATTTCTTAAGTAATTAATAGGTTAAAAGAAAAAAAAATAGAAATTGTAGTTTAGTCTTTTTGACCTGGCCAAGGGACAAAAGTGCAAGATTTTGGCCATCACAGGAACCATCAACATTAAATTTCAAAAGTTTGACTAAAAGTGAAATAAGGGATAAACCACAGTGACCAAAACTGTAATTTACTCTTTATTATTTTCATTTTAAACTTTAATGTCATAAACATATATCATATATAAACTTATTTATTAGAAAATGTAATAAAAATGTTTATATCTCTAACAAATTATATATATCCAACGTAAATCGAAAATCCAATATGTTATTGGATTGGATCGGTTTATAAAAACCATTAGATTTCGTCCAATGAACACCCCTATTTAAAAGTATCAAATAATTGGATGTTTTTGTCTCGGTTTCTCTTTTTGGGTTTTTTGTAATTATTTTTTCTATGAGTTTCTTCATAAAAATTATTGTTGAAATTAAAAAAATGAAAACACATACTTTTGTAAAACAAAATACAACATGACTAAGACATCGTCATTACTTAATTATATGATAAACCAAATTAAACCAAAAATATCTGTTTTTTCTACAATTCAAAAACTAAATTGTTGGTTTTCCAAAACATGTTGGTTTGTCGGTTTAGTTTTTTTTATTTTGTTTATAATTTTGATTTTTTACACGTCTTTATTAACCACTAAATTCATCTTTCCTTCAAATATAATATATCCACGGAAGTGGAACACAAAGTTGGTTATGGTTCCACCTTAATAATGAAAACTGCAAAAATGGTCAATATGGTATGTCGTTTTCATTGAATGTGGTTTAAAAGTTTTATTTTTGCACAAAAAATAGTATTTTTAGTAAAGTTTTTTGTGGTTTTGGTTCCTAGAATTAACAACATCGACTTTAGTTTGTTAAGTTATTTAAAATGATTTTTTTATCATTCATTGTGTATTAATTAATAATTTTTATTTTTAATCATTATAATTAGACAAAATTGCAAACTTGATCCTATAGTTTGCCATTTTATTTAGATCAAGTCCAATAGCCTTCAAACTTGCTGTTTTGGTGCTTTTGGGCATACTTTTATTGCGGATATAGTCTCTCCACTTAATACCCATAAAAAGGCCATTAAGCTCATCATATACCCCTAACATGAGGATAATTTTTACTTTTCATTTATGTCGGTCCTTAACCACTACCGCTATAACAGGTTAAGCCTAAGCTTATGTTTGCAATTATAATCCCCTTATATAGGTTACTTATTCGACTGCCTACTTCTTCAATCACATACATTATGCCTAGAAAACCATAATACAAACCATGAAAGTTCTTCATCGCCTTTGCATTTTACTAACAATGGGGGTTTCGAATGTGGACCATTCGTTCATTGATAAAATGAATATGATAACTTACAAACTGAATATGATAAATAAATATACATATACATTTGGATGTTACACTTTAACATATTACAAGTAAAGTAAGATAGTTAGGATTCCAAAATATGAAGGTAAGGGTGATGCTTGTATCGTGATGACTTTTCATTTAGCTAGGATGCCCATAAATAAATATACATATACATTTGGATGTTATACTTTAACATATTACAAGTAAAGTAAGATAGTTAGGATTACTAACAATGGGGGTTTCGAATGTGGACCATTTGGGAAAACTTAATTGTGGCTCCTAATATGAAAATAAGGAATTAGTGTTAAGTGTGTGTGTGTGTGTGTGTGTGTGTGTCAATACAGTTATTTCACATGAATGTATTATCTACATGCTTAAATTTTGTGAATCAGGTGGTTTAGACTACTAAGAAATCACTTAAGACATGGATTTTAATTTTGGGGAAAATTAGACTTATGATAAAGTTGTGTAGATAATTATCTATATATAAGTGAATTTTCATGGAAAATAAAGAGGTATTTATAAGAGATGTAAGGTAAGGGTGATGCTTGTATCGTGCTAGGATGTCTTGAGGGCTGATTTACAAAGAACCTAGTTTTTGAATCAAATGGTAAATGTAGAAAATAATTTTTTTTAGGAATTATTAAGATGGATACCCATAAGTTATTATGAGAATAAAATTTTTTATTGTGGAAATGTCAGAATCAAGATTTTAGGAGGTGGGACTTAAGGAAAATGTTATATTAGATGGTTGGCCTTAAGTTAGAAAGTGGAATTGTGTTGAAAAGAGGAAATAACCATATTTGACTTTTATCGGAAAGAGGTAATGTGGATTGAATTAAAGAACCTTAAGTAGACTTATGATTGAATATATGACATTTAATCTTTCATTGTGATTGCTGAAATCATCCTAAGGGGGTGGATTATTATAACATTTGTATTTTAGGACCTAATAGTTTTGACCTTTTTAGTGGAAAGTCTTTTTTGGAAAATAAAATAAAATACAAATAGTTAAATTAAATTCAAACAAATAAAATAAATATTTGGAAACAAATTAAACAAGTTACCATTAGAAGTTTTAGATTATCGAGATATTTAAACAGACCAAATATTAGAAACTTTGTATGAACTTTATTGAACTAGGTTTTGAGACTTAGTGACAAATGTGTCATAGTTGAATTTGACCGTATTTAAATTGATTGTTGATTTATATGGTAAATATATTGTTTCTAAGAGGCCAATATGAGAAGAACAAAACTTAGTTAGAGAATCAGGGAACATTAAGGCCAAATGAATAAAATCGTTGAGTTAAGGAGTTTAAGTTGTCATGTGACTATAAATACAAGAGCTAGACACTTTTTCTACCCTACCATTTGTTTCAAACTAGTTTTAGAGGAGAATATGGGATGCAACGGTGGTTTAAAACTATTTGCAAATATTTGAAGTAGCCATTTAAGTTCTAGCATTCGATTTGAGCTAAAGTTAACTAGAAGGTACAACTTCATCTTCGTCATTTTTCAAATTCAACCTAAGGTTTCGGGTTTTTCCCAAAATCCGAAGCTGGTGATGTTTTTGATGATTTTATGGTTTTTCTAACTTAGATTTACTTACTATATCACTTGTCAATACTCAAAACATCCTTATATTGCATGATGATTCTATGTGAATGAGTTTTGAAGTCTCAAGCTCCTTTAATGGCATATTTCAATTTCTAAACTCTTTTATGGAATTTGTAGATATTTTTTTATCTCATTTCAAGTATTCTAAACTTCATTTGGTTAATGGAATCCACCGTTTAATGCTAATGGCACTTATTGATCTAGTTGGTGTTTCAAGTTGATCGAATGATCCAATAGAAGTTTTTAGTTGTGATATGAAATAGTTCTTAATTCATTAATAATCCTTGAAATGTCATGAACTTAATCCGTAATTGAAACACGCCTGATGACCACTTAGGGTTACTAAAGATTTTGGTGAAGTTCTTGAAGCTTAATGAACTAAAATCAAGTTATTGTGATTTTAAAAACTCTATATCATCATCATTGTGATCGAGATCCTTATGTGTTTATATTTGATATTTGAAAAAGATATTTGTGACGTTATAGGATGTTCTTTGAGTATTAGACAACTTTATTACCTTATGATATAGTTTGGATATGTATGGAAGCTATGGTGTTAATTAGACAATATAAGAGATCAAAATTCGAGTTTCCTGTTCAACACTAGTTTGAATCGGACTAGGTTTTGCCTAAGGAAAAATGAGCCCACCCCGATTTAGGCACCGATTTCAACTAAAATTTTATTTTGTTTGATTGATCTCAAATTGCTAGCATAGCCTCCTTAATACTTCTTATATACTAGTCAATTATTGGAATTAGATAATTTAAGGTAGAAGTAGGGTTTAGGATCCAATTTGTTTTTAAAGTCATCTATGAACCATATGTGGTTAAAAGTGTTCCTGTAACACTATATGAATATTCAAAGTGGTTATAGAAAAGCTAAAATTGTTAAAGTGAGTAAAAATCAAGAGTACATGTTCCTACCACTCTATTTTGGTGATAATTGGTTTCAAATCTTACTTATATACTCTTCATTGCTATGTGGCTAACTTTGTAACTTGTTGCATTCAGGGAACATACTTTTGGAAATATTTTCATTGGGGAAATGCAAAATTGGTTTGAAATTGTTTTGCCATCCTATTTTTTGTATATCACTTAGGATGGATTGACTTGAGTGTATCACATACACCTTTGGGAACAAATTCCTTTATTGTTGTTGTCAAGTTAAAAATGATTTTCAGAATGGACTTTGTAAACTCATTCCAAGGACTCTTTATTGTTCATATGTCTTCTGAAATATGGATCTTTGTGCATTAATATTGACTCTAGCGAGTTTTGGGTGTGATGATACTGCTTTGCTGAAGTCAACGACAACAAGTTTTGGGTGTGATGTTACTACTCGGTTTTAGCCATTGACCATTTGGACCCTAAAAGAAAAGGACTTAATGAGTGTAGAGTAGTGCTTGGGTTGAGATTTAGAAGCATATGCATTGCATATTTATTGTATTTCATAATATTTGCTCTCAATGCTTCTTATCCTCATATAAATTGTATTTACAAGTGTTTTTGAAATGTTTTGGGAATTTCACTTCGAGATTGAGTTATTGCCATTATCCACCTCTGTTAAAAAGTCAAATATTGGGCTTACTCAGTAAACTCCCTGAGTCAAACTTTATTATTTGACATGTAATTGTAAATGAAGAATTGGAGTGTTAAGAGATTGATGTTTGACTAATAGAAGGCCATGATTACGTATGGTTCCCTTGAAGTATTGTTATGATATTCTATTATACAACTCATAACTTGAACTTCTAAACTTTTTGATAACTTGGCTTTTGGGACCTTACGTCCACAACAACTTTTTCAGCTTGAAATATCATTTAGATTTGATAAACTTTTTAAAGTGAATTAAACATGGGATGTTACATAAACTTACCCAAGATGGAATTTTTTTTTACATTTGTCCATCCTAAGAAGAAATTTTTAGTGATGATTCTAATCCAAGGTTCAACATATATGACAATAAAATCCTAAATATAAGGTCTAATACTTAAGATTGGCTCTAACACCGAAATAAACCCACCACATTAGATGAACCTAACACTTGGGTAAGCTTAGTATATTTGAAGAATATAATACATTATCCAAATGTTCCTGGAAATTCTTGCTCCCAGTAGACCATTTGTATCTATATGCATCAGGATCCCGATTCATGGATCTCTCGGTTCGAGAAAATAAAATAAGAGGATCAAACCATCTCTTCTGACTCTTTTTCAAATTCGATAAATGTTGGTTGATCATATATTTCATTAGAGTTCTATGATTCAGAGTATCCTTTCCTATTTGATCCCTTTGAATTCCATATTCGAAGTTGCGATCGGATCTATTCATTAAAAAGAATCGATTCAATACATTTCTTATGTACCTATGGGTGCTATGTTGGATTTGAATCAGATTTCGGATCTATCTATATTGATTGACTGCCTCCATTATGTTGTTGCTAGCAAATACCACTATTTTTGGTTTTGGCTCTTCCAAATCATTCCCGTAGGAGATCCGGACCCTTTTTTTTGCTGATCCTTCGATAAAAAGATTCATTCTCTTCATAAAAAATAGGAAGTAGAACCAATAAAACCAATAAAGATGTCGTTTTCCATTCATACCTGGAGTTGAATACCCCATTCAAGAATTGTTTTGGATCCAATCCATAGGAATCAATAGAAAAGGCAAATCTCTTATGATACACCAGATCCGGCTCGGTTATTGATAGAGTGAATAAATCTGCCAGTTCTTGAAATCTCTCTTCTGATTCAAAATCGTGGTGTAACGTGTATCCTCCCCTGTTCCGGTCATGGAATAGATGAAATAAATCAAAAAATGGATTTTTGTTCAAGAATGAAATCTTGTTGGAACTGTCCATATCCGGTTCATCCTTCGGAACCATATCACATCCCGAATATGATGAAATAGGATGAATTGAGACGGTATTTTGTAAATACGTAATTATCTTGAATAGATTAACCATTTCTTTATTTTCCGATCGCCTGAGAAAAGAAAGATCTTGTTGTTTCTTCAACAATTTCTGATCTCTAGTGGACCTCTCAGTAGGATTCGAACCCAGATGAGCAAGCTAGCGACTCTCCTAGTAGCGAAGGAAAGGGGCATTCGGGAAGCGACTAGTCGCTTCTGGCAAAGCTTCTAGAAGGCCGATCGATCTAAACCAGCCTATTATGTATATGATTCAACATGCCAACGATTAAACAACTTATTAGAAATACAAGACAGCCAATTAGAAATGTCACAAAATCCCCAGCGCTTCGGGGATGCCCTCAGCGTCGAGGAACATGTACTAGGGTGTATGTGTGACTCGTTTAGATCATGAACAAGAACAAAGGAAAGAGAACAATGTTCGAATATCAATGATCAAATAGGATAGAACGGAAAAACGAACTACATTTCCTATCTAAAAATAAGAAAACGGATCATATCTCTTTTATTGTGTATGAAATTTATGGTTTATATTGGTGTAAATCCACTCACCTCAATTCAAGATGAGAAGCAATTCTCCATTGGTAGCAAATGGTTATCCATTAAGCGGAGGAAATCTTAGTTAATATAGACCCCTCTTGCAAGAACGGACTAACAAGGTCAGCTACCCACCCAACCTTCATAATTAAATACCGTTACTGTATAGGTAGAGCTCGTTGTGAAAGACCTATTACTGGATAATTCATGGGTAGAGCCGAAGAATGTGAACTATACAAGTTAGCAATAACATTGATTAAATGAAGTAAAGGCTCCAGTGTATAGAGAAGACCTCACCGTTTAAGAAGTAACCATAGAAACGATGGAATCCACTATTTCTTTATCATTGCTATTTTTTTAATACCTAGTATAGTACAATTTCATATTTCGAGGTGAAACGCCTATAAAAAATAAAAAATCGTGGTTGGGAAGGTTATAGTAGCCAAAGCCGTTGGAATTTTTAGTTTATACATTGGAAAAATCCGTTTTGTTATTAATATACTAGGAAAGGGGCAAAAGAATAACTAAAAGAAAGGAAATCTATTAGTTATTCGTGAAAGTTTCATTTATTCAATGACCAGAATTAGACAGGGATATATCGCTTGGAGACGTAGAACAAAAATTCGTTAATAAATCCAATTGGTTTCAGACTTGGTACAACCCAAGGTCATCATTCCCTTTGGTTCGCACAACCAAAAAATTATTCTGAGGGTCTGCAAGAAGATCAAAAAATAAGAAATTATATCCAGAATTATGTACAAAAAAAAATATGAAAACATCTTATGGCATCGAGGGAATTGCACATATAGAGATTCAAAAAAGAATCGACCTGATCCAAATCATAATCTATATGGGATTTCCAAAAATCTTAATTGAAAGTCGACCCCGAGGAATCGAAGAATTACAGATGAATTTACAAAAAGAATTTCATTCTGTAAATCGAAAACTTAACATTGTTATCACACGAATTGAAAAGCCTTATGGAAACCCTAATATTCTTGCAGAATTTATAGCCGTCCAATTATAAAATAGAGTTTCTTTTCGCAAAGCAATGAAAAAGGCTATAGAATTAACTGAACAAGCAGATACAAAAGGAATTCAAGTGCAAATTGCAGGACGTATCGACGGAAAGGAAATTGCGCGTGTTGAATGGATCAGAGAGTCTAATACTTTAGATAAGCATGATAGATTCAATAGCATCAATAAATAAATAGGTTCAACACAACCAAAATCTATATATCTTATAAAAGAAGCATATTTACAAGCACCACATTGATTTGAAACTTCCATGTCTTTTCATATTTCCAATGACTTTTCAAATTTCTTTTTATAATTCTTACTAATTGCTTTATAATAACCATATTTTTTATAATCATCTAAACTATGTTTATTTAATAAAGACTATAATAAAGTATTGTTCTTGCATTTTTAATAAAAATATAATTAACACTTATATTTGATAATGGCTTTTACAAAATACTTAGTAAATTATATATAAACTATGTGTATTTAATAAAGACTATAATAAAGTATTATTGTTGCATTTCTAATAAAAATATAACCATATTAATTTGAATTTTTTTCTCTTTGTCCCACATTGATTCACATACATATATGACCTTCCATCTTTCTCTAATATAATGCCACTTATTTGCTTCCACTATCCATCAAGTTTGATCATATTATGACTTTCAAGTCTACTATTAGTGATCATTTTATCATAAAACAAGTTTTTATCGCAAAGTTTTAAAGTATTCTATTATTTAGTTTCAACTTCTTGAAGTATAGAAACTCAAAAATGAAAATGAAAATTACTCAAAACTTTTAAAAACTTGATTAGGTTGAAAGCTTATATGTCGTTTGTAAACATTTTTCAACTCAGGAGTATGTATATACATAAAAGTTTTCATTTGGGAACGTTTTAACTATCTCATATAAAAAGATATTCAAAACAATGTGATTCAACATTAATAATTTATCTTTTTACCATATTATTTTGATTTTTTCATTGTCCCACATTGCTTCACACATCTATCTAACCTTTCATCTTTCCCTTATATGATACCACTCATTTGATTCCATTATCCATCAATCTTGATCATAATATGACTTTTAAGTATGTCGTAGTAAAAAATGACAATAGTGTTGATGTTTTTAGATTTACCGCAATATATGTACATAAATTTTTTTAATAGCAAACGTTTAAGCATTATTCAAACAAACTAAGTTGAACTATTATGTATTATTAATTAGCAGTCAATTTATAAAAAAAACATGTTTTTATCTCACAATTTCAATAGATTTTACTATTTTGTTTTAGTTTCAAAAATATTGAAACAAAAAAAATGAATATTAAATTGGGTTAAAAACTATTAAAAATCGATTAGGTTGCAAGTTCATAGCATCATGTTCAATATGTGATGACAACGTTGATAACATTTTTCGATTTAATAATATTTAGTTATATAAAATTTTTCAAACAATATATGTTTGAACATCGTTCAATCAATGTGGATTAATTCTTATCATGTAACACATTAATTTGAATACTTTCAGAAAAATAGAAGTGGGCACCGATAGGTACCCATCCAAATTTTACGAAATCAGTCTAAAACTCGAACCAATAGTTCATTGAATGTTTTAACCGTTGTCTAAGCCGGTTATAATCAATAACACAAAATAACAAATATATAATGGAAATAGTTTTAGCCTTGCTACTTATAAAGACTTGCTTTCCATTGGAATTTGTTTATTAAACTATGTGGGATGAGAAATATATTAGTCTCTTTACTTATAGATGTTTGATTTCACTTTAGTTATGTTTATTAAGCGATGTGAGATAAAAAAATGAAATAAAATAGCACACTATAAAAGAAAATTTGATCCCACATCGTCATGATAAACCAACTTAAGAAATTTTTTTATTCTATAAATAAATGACCTCCTCAAAGTAAAACAACTATATAAATGATGATTAGTCAGTTTTTATTGTTGAAAACATTTCTAAATATTAAATTTCAAAGAAATATATAGTAAAAGTTTTATATATTATATTTTAATGAGTTTGAACTTTAAAAATACAACAGGTCCATCTCGACATGAACTTTGTATTCTTTCATCAAGTTGCACGAAACAAAATGCTCCATACTGTATAATCCAATTTTAAACTTTTGTGATACAGTTTTTGCTTTTCAAAATCCCAAATCGCATAATTGGTGTGATGTGCGGTTTTGACTATAGACCGTACAGTAAACTCCATTGAAATATGTCTTTATTTTTATCAATAAACGTGTGTTATTCAAAATATTTGAGTGGCAATGAAAGCCTTTGCAAAACTATAGCAAAATACATACAATGTTCCTAAATTTTATCGCACAAAGTGTAGGTAGATGATACTAAAATCATGTAGTTTGAGATAACTATTTATCTTGAACCATATTAATTCTAATTTTATTTCATGAAAATAATAAAGACATTTTATATAAGTTTTTTTTTTAAATATGGTATGATAATAACGTTTATTGTCTATATTTTAACCATATAATTTTTTTCCGCGCAACGCGCGGGCATTCGCCTAGTACATAAATAAGTATAACATTAATATAAGTTCAACCTTAAATGTATAATCATGACTCATCATTTGAATAAAAATATATTATATAAATACATTCTAATCCTATTGTTTCAAATTAATACTCAGTAAACAATAATGATTCCATTCAACCAAACTTCACATTCTTAGACGATCAATGCTAAAATATAACATTGTGCGTTATACCTTATTTAACATTAACTTTCACCTTGTTTGACTTTTACTTAAAAATATTATCCAGGTATATTATTAAACCTCCTTTTACCAATATAATGTCCTAAATGAGTCTACCTGGATGGAATCCTTATACTAAAAATGTCAAAACTTCTAATCCCTAAACAGTGGATGTTACACATCTCATATGATTAAACATGTAGAAATTCGCTTGAAATGTGGGTAAAATTGTCCAAATTCAGTTTGTTCAAAATAAATATATCATTATTAATGATAATATGTTATTTTTGCAGTGACTTTTAATCATAAATTCAAAAGGAGGCAAACCATAAGATATATTGCTAAGAGTGTTTTCGTCCAATCTTGTTTTTTAATTAAAACATGTCGTTGTTTTAACCTAAGAAAAGGGTGGCAGCCAATTAACCTTGAAAAACTATGCTTGTACCTACCCGTGTAGCGTACGTGATAAAAAAAAAAAATCAAAGTAAAAAACATCAACTATTAGTGTCTAAGAAAGGAGAAAATCACAAAAAGCAGTCATGTTTAAAAAAAATCATGAAATAACCATTATTCGTCCTCTTTCATCAAAATAACCATCACTTTTATAGTGTAATCCTTTGCAAAACACGTTCTATTTTAAAATTTTAAAAAAGAAAACCATGGATTTTTTTTATTTAATTCAAACTTTTATTTGATGCGAAACTATTCATATTAATGTGAAATTCATAATTTATATTGAAATTCTTGTTTTGATTTTCTTTTTTGTCGTGGGGATCTTCAAAAAATATTTTTGCATAAAAAACTCCAAGTGAAATATGGTGCTAGGTTCATTGTGATTTTAGAATTTTTTTCGTATGTGAAAAATGAGAGATTGACTTACTCATGGGAGGACCATCTCCTATTTATGGAAAATTATATCACGTAGGATCCAATGAAAAATTGGTGGTCATTTTGTACAAAAAAAAAAAAAAAAAAAAATGAATATTTTGTTAAAAGTCCTTGCTATTAAATGGTAAAAATGCAATAGTAGTATATAAAGACCACTATCCCAATCCTTGTCATTCTTGGACTCAATTCGTTAAGATGATGTCTTCTGAGTTGACACCTTATTCAACGCTTCTCTGTTGGTCTGAGTGTTGCTTCAAGTTGGACTATTTGAAAAGTCTAAAAAACACCTTCACTTCAACCGTTTCCTTCAAAATGGAATATAGCCAAAGCTTACAAAACGCCTCTTTTCTGAAAACTGAGGCTAAGCACTACAGAAGGATACTATTTTGTAGCCTCTTGGAGCAAATAATTCGTTTGACACAAATACATCCATAACGTTTCATAATCATTGCTTTATGTCCATACAACGACACGTGCTTCTTGAACCTTTCTTGGAGCGCAAAAGAACTGTGTTGGAAAGGTTTGATATACTTGTTTTTGTTTGATGTTAAATGATATGTTGTATATGATAAAATGTCCTACTTTTATTCTATGAATAGTTCTACTTTGATGTGTTAGTGCACAAACGAAAAGTCCACCAAAATCAAGAAATGCACAAAAATAACATTGAGTCGCCGATCATCGTATCATCAAGTTCACCATACAGTGAAAAGTTGTTTTGAAGACGACAAAGAGCTAATTACTTGGTTTGTAACGATTTTAAAATTATTTGAATTTCAGGGAACTCCGTGTCATCGGGTTTCTAGACATGGTAGATGACATGGATAGTGCCACATCATCATTTTTTAAAGATTTCACGTTACAAATTGTTTGTATTAAATGTTTGTGCTCATGGATTAAAAATAATTGCCTTTACTGATAAAAACAACAGGTAATTACTTTGCGACAAGTTTGCCTCAAAATGAAATGTTAAAAAGACAATAGTAGTACTGTACATGAATCCAACCCCTCTCACACTAGCTACTTTAAGTAAACATCCACTTTTAAGATAAAAAGATGATTTTGACAACTACTATTACACCTACCAGACTTTAATCACGATCCTATAGTTGATAAAATACACCTCACACATTGTAGTCTTAAAAACACAACCACTTTTAACCTACAGCAAACTGGCAACTTTAAGTGCAACAAAATCCAACACTATTCAATAAAACTAAAACTAGGGCCCTATTAATAGTAATGGATGCATGTAAAACGAATTACCCAAACATACCAACATTCCCTTTATTCTTATTATGCAATTACACAATCAATAATATACCAAAAGACCATCTAAGTTTGATATCTTCTCACAATAAAACCTATGGTTACAATCATTCATGGCAAGTGTCATTGCAACGAAAACCACTTTTGTGTGTGTGTGTGTGTGTGTGTGTGTGGGACATGAGTAGCTTGTTGTCATTATTGGGTAATGCTGCTGGCTGGCTATCAAAAGATTTCCATCACCATTCATTAATTACCACATGCAAGCAAGCTACTGCTATCATCGTAAATCATTAAACCAAATGCTCACTCTGCAATCGATCTACTTTTTACTTTCCCTAATTATCATTCATCATAGATGCTACCATTTCTTCATCGACATGATATGATTCCCAATTAAGAAGAATGTTTGTGTTTTCTTCATGTGGTGATCAAATGACAAAGATCAATTAACTAATACTAATAACACAGATATTTGTCTCTAAAAATCAAATTTCTCATCCTCTCCGCAGAATGTTACACAAGACAAGATTACAATATAACCACAAAAATCAAGACGACGAAGAAAAATGTGGACGAGGAGGTGGAGGAAGTAGTTGATGAGTCGGATGCACCTGCTTATTACTATTAATAGTATGGTTGCTTGGTGAGCCGTAAACGAACGGGTGCCGTAACAACTGCGCCGCCGTCCACCTTTTTGCCGGATCTCTTTGCAAACAGCATGACACAAAGTCTCGAAATTCACGAGACGCCGTGGCCGGTGCTTCCGGCGGCTGTGACATACAAATTGCACACATAAGGCTAGCCCAATCACCCTGCCTCCCTACGGCGAAGGGGAAACGCCCCAAATAGAATTCCAATATGCTTACACCTAAGCTCCAGATATCTCCGGCGTACCCGTCGTATTTTCCGTGATTCAGGTCCGTGTTTATTCTTTCGGGACTCATGTAAGCAATCGTACCCACAGAGGAGTTACAAGGATCCATCGTTTGCGCCAAAATTCTTGAAACCCCGAAATCAGCAATCTTCACTTGCTTTTTCGAATTGATTAAAAGATTTGAGGGTTTAATATCACGATGGACAATCTTCCGGCGGTGGAGGTAGTAGATGCCGGAGAGAACTTGACGGGTGAGATCGGCTAAAGAGGCTTCATGAGAGATGTGAGTTCCTTCAAGGGATCCGCCGTCCATGTATTCAAGAAGCACCTGGATCTCACCGCCGTGATCAAACATATCATGACACTTGACGATGTTGAGGTTATCGACATCACGCAGGATCTCGATTTCGCGACAGATCTGGCGGCGCACGTCATCTTCGTGGTTGCCATAGATTACTTTGAGAGCGAATAGGCGACCAGTGGGGCGGTGGACGACTTTATAGACGGTTCCGCCGCTTCCGCTGCCGATTCTGTTCATACGGTCGAGTTCGGATATGTTGAAGGGTTGCTGTTTAGAGTTGGAGATGAGTTGGGAGGTTGTGGAACTAGGGGCTGAAGAGGGTGGGAGAGGGAGAGGGACGGCAATTTGGGGTAGACGTTGGGGCAAGGGTAGGGTTAGGTCAGGACGACGGCGTGGGCGATTAGCAGATGCGGTGGTTGGCGGTGGTTGAATGGGCTTCATGATTGATGGAATATCCAGTTTACCCCCAAAAATAATGGTGGTATTATCCTTGGCTGGGTTTAATTTGAAAGGAAAAGATGAAAAAGAAGGGTTAGAACTTAGAACTTAGAAGGAAGGAAGGGGTTTGGGGATTGACTTCATCATCTCAACTCCATTTTTGACCTAAGTAGAATCCAATCCAATCCCATCGAATCCATCAGAGAGAGAGAGAGAGAGAGAAAGAAAGAGAAGGTTCTTGGAAAAAGTGGAGGAAGAAAGAAGACGATGTAGACGGAATTCATATGCTCTGTATAATAGAATACCTTTTCATAAATAGATACCCGCAAATGTTTTTTATAAGAATCATTTGTGTTTATTTACATACTAGTTGTTAGACCCGTGTATTACACGGAATGATACAAAATAATTATTAAATAAAAAACCTAAACACTAATAATTATATATAACAAATTCTCGACAATATATAATGAAATTTTTGGATATATACATTATTAAATTAAGCACCACAACATAATGTTGATAAACTTTGAACAATTATAACAAATTACAAATTTTGAAAGACTTCTTTGAATACAACATTTGTTGTTCTATTGCTAGTTTATCGTCGTCTAAAATTAACATTTTTAATCTATCTTTACTTTTAACTCTTGAAAATATAACATACAACTTGTCGTGTGTGAAGACTGGTTGTCTCAGAAACAAACACACCTTTGATAGCGATTGTCGTTGACTATTATTTATTGTCATTGCAAAACATACAGTCAATGAAAATTGTTTTCTTTGAAATTTGAAAGAAATTCTTCTATCTGAAGGCGTGAAAGACATTTTTGGAATAAACGTACGATTTCCAATATTATTTCAAGATATAATCTCTATTTCTATAACACGATTATCCAATAATATTGCTTCACTGCTAGGTGTGTACCCGCGCAATGCGACGACGACATTAGTATGTTGATGTTTTCAATTAAAATTAAAGTACGTAGTTTTCAATTAGAATATATTGTATACTTATTATAATATATCGTTTCATAAAATATTTTAGAATTTTTGTATTCATTTATGAATATAACATGTTTCATTTTAGAATATATATTTATACGAAACTGATCAATAATAGTGAATAGTAAAAAATGAGCCATCAATAAAACTTTTTAACGACGGAATTTGTAAAGGTTTACCGATGGATTTTCCATCACTAATATATTAAACGTAAATTTTTTACGTTCATGCATTTTGAATACCCTTAAGGCCGACCCTGGTGCGTGCGTGCATGCGCGTGTGTGCCGTGTTTTTTTATTATTATGTTAAATATTTTAATTCTATTATGGAAATTAGTTATTATATTTTTAATAGACATAATAAATCAAAGGTTATCCAAACTTAGTAAACTATATAAGATATATTAATTATAAAATTAGTATAATAAAATTTTTAAACGTAAATGTAGTTTTATGTTTGTTTTTGGACCTGCATTAAAGATCTATGGCATTCGAAAAAAAATCCATTAATCATCATGCTACCTTTCCGAAATTATTGACATATGTATTATCGATGAGAAGAAAATGACAATATGATGCATTCTCTTGTCATTTCATTTAAGTGATAATTAAATTGTTAGAATCCATTAATTAAATTGCTAGGTTCCTAATTTATTGCTTAAGTTATAAATTATTGGAATTAAATACATTCAATTCAAACAATTTTTTTAAGAAATTCAAAATTATGAAAAAATGACATGTGTCAAAATCAATGAGGAGATGACATGTGGCTTTGAGTTACTTATTTATTAGGATAGGATTCATTACGATAACATCATTTTATCAAAGTAAACTAGTTTCACGGGTCGGGTCAGATCAGTGGATGGTACAGCCTGTTAAGTGGGTCGGGTGGGATGGGTCGTGTTGTTTTCCCGAATCCTGGAACCAAAAACAACCTGCTCTTCTTTATTTTTTAGTAAAGGATTTCCGGTTATTTCAATACAAAGTAGTCTTTTTTGTTTTTGGGCATAAAAAATGAAAGCACAATGGTATTATTGGATGACATTTTCAAAATACAATGCTTCAATAGGAAAAAACAAAATATACAGTTTTGCAAATACCTTTAGAATATCATTTATTTGAGACGACCTCCCTAACAACCCCCACAGCCCAAAAGTCTTCTAGAAAACATGTTCTGTTTTAATCTATACAAGTCCTTGCAGCTCGGGTCCATTGAACCAGTTGTTTTCAAAATTGTCAAAAACAAAAATCGAAGTATTATTTCCATATGACACAAAAAGTAAAGGATGAAAATCGTATAAATGACATATTCTATGTACTCTCAATATGTCAAATGCAAGAAATAGCAACGTATTTTCATTGATTTGATTATTATAACGCCCCACTTTTATTTGTTTCTGTTACATAATTGTACTTCCAAAACCTACTTAATTAAGCAATGTCTTCCAAATAAGAAAAATGGAAGTATAATGGTAAAATTAGGTAGGGTTTTTAGAGTACAATGCATTGATAAGAATAAATGAAAGTAAAGTATCATCAAAATTGGTTTCACCTGCTATAGCAGGTCACAATGACCAAATAAAACCAAAATTTGTTGTTTAATGGCAATGACATCAGTTTTAGAACTTTGGTGACTTAAAATGGTAAATTGGTAAAAGTTGGTTGTCGTTCCATGACATTGACCTTATAAGAAATACCAAAAAAGACAAACACCAGACCTTCTTGTGTAACGCCAAGATACTCTTTTTATATAAATATAATAAAAAGGGTAAAATGGTCATTTTACCTTGGAAGGGTAAATTGGTCTTTTGGATAGAAAAGTATTTGGTTTGAAATAATATTTTGAGTTTTGGACTTAAAATGTTATAAAAACAGATTTTGGGTCGTTTTACCGCAAAATGGTATTTTGGTCACTTGACCATGTGAAAGACCAAATATGAAAAATATTGTTGGTTGTGGCAAAAATGTAAGAAATGAAAGTTTTATTGAAGTAAAACTTGATTTTGTGGTCAAAGTTCAAGAAAATGAACTTAGGGACCAAATTTGTAAATTTTGGAGGTATAAATAGAGAGTTTGACTCTCTTCTTTGACTAGCCATATGTGCAGCAACGGGAGAAGGTTTGGGTGCGATTTCTGGAAGAATTTTGAAGCTTGAAGCAAAAACTTGGATCAATTGTTGGAAGATGGTGAATTCCAAGCAATTAAGGTATGTAGATTGCCCTTTTAGTCAAGTTCTTGAAGAAGTTCTTAATGGGTTTTATAGAAACTGAAAATTGTAAATTTCAGTTATGATTATGTGTTTAAATTGATGTAATGCTTCCATTAAGTCATGCTAAAAAGGACTTAATCAAAGAATATGGAAGTAGGTTGCCATTTTTGATGAAATTGAGAATTTTGCCAAGAACCCTAAATCATGAATTTGTGTGATTAAGGTGTTTTTAATGGATAAAAACTTGTTATTAGACAAAGGTTTTGGTCCTAGAACAATCCCTAATCATTAAGTCGAGTATTAAGGGCTTAAAATGAGGAAAAATGGGATTTTATAACATAAAATCGGAATTTTCTGGCCTGCTGTTCGTCGATCGCGACCCGACCCAAGGGTGGATCGCGACCCGACTATGCAGGCGCGGTGCGCCCTTGGCCTGGGCGCGATGCGCCTCCCAGGCAGGGGGTCAGAACTGCTATTTTTTGTTTGGCTTGTCCGTTTTAGCTCAAACTTGAACCGTAGGTTCGTTATGGTCTGAAAAGTTGGGGTAAATTATTAAATTGAATTTTCGACCCCTCGGGGGCACTGTAGATCGATTCGAATGCCTCGGTGAATAGTAAAATTCATAAAAAGTTAGTAAACGGAAAGTTTATTAACTAGGCATTGTTTATAATAATATTGTATTGAACTCTATTGTATTAGAGTTAATTGGAATGATTATTAACCTATTATCATTTGATATATAAATGAATAAATAGGTATGGGACAAAATGGTTGTGGTGCACGCAAAGGCAAGAAACAACCGAAATTGAAACGCAGCTAGTATCCAGGTGAGTAATCTCACTGATATCATGTATGATATATGATGATTGAATTGTTACAGGTTGAAACTGATTGTGGGACGAAATTGATGGTTCAAAGATACATTTGAAGAGACAAGACCAGATAAGCCGTGAGTCTAAAATAGACAAGAACGGAGCTGTGAGTCAAACCTATATAGACAAGACCGGATAATCCGTGAGTCATTGCAATGACAAGAACGGAGCCGTGAGTCTAGGCAACAGCGGGCTAACCCGTGAGCCAAGGCAACAGCGGGCTAACCCGTGAGCCATAACTAATTCTGGATGCTATATCCAATGGGTGCGGCCTTCGGGCTATGATTTCTGGATTTTATATCCAATGGGTGCGGCCTTCGGGCTATGATTTCTGGATTTTATATCCAATGGGTGCGGCCTTCGGGCTATGATTTCTGGATTTTATATCCAATGGGTGCGGCCCTCGGGTTATGATTTCTGGATTTTATATCCAATGGGTGCGGCCTTCGGGCTATGATTTCTGGATTTTATATCCAATGGGTGCGGCCTTCGGGCTATGATTTCTGGATTTTATATCCAATGGGTGCGGCCTTCGGGCTATGATTTCTGGATTTTATATCCAATGGGTGCGGCCTTCGGGCTATGATTTCTGGAGTTTATATCCAATGGGTGCGGCCTTCGGGCTATGATTTCTGGATTATATATCCAACGGGTGCGGCCTTCGGGCTATGATTTCTGGATTATATATCCAACGGGTGCGGCCTTCGGGCTATGATTCTGGTGCGGCCTTCGGGCTATGATTCTGGTGCGGCCTTCGAGCTATGATTCTGGTGCGGCCTTCGGGCTATGATATTTGGTGCGGCCTTTTGGCTATGATTTTGTTACAGGTACATGGTGCGGCCTTTTGGCTATGATATCGGGTTATTAAACCCAGTTGGTGCGGCCTTCGGGCTATGAATTATATATTGATAATGTTTTGGTGCAGCTTATATAGCTATGACACAGAGTGCGGCTTAAATAGCCAGGATATACGGTGCGGTCCGATGTGACTAAGAGATATGGGACAGAAATAGTTGTATATGATTATATGTGCAAATAATTGACGTGGCTTGATAATTGCAGGTTATCATGTTATAGTCTGTAAGGCTATAATTTAGGATGTGAAATCCTAAGAGATATTTGGTCAGCCAGTAAGGCTAGGAGTTTGGTTTCGATATCCAAACAGTTATATGAATGTATTTCTAATACTCGTTATTTGCAGATACGATTACTCACTGAGCTTTATTGCTCACGATATTTGTTACTGTCCCTGCAGGTTAGCATGATACTGATAGGGGACAAGATTAGAGTCCGTGACTTCAGAGTGGGACTCATAGATGCTGTAGTAGCAGCCCGGCTTCAAAGGAGATTATGGTATAATATACTCTCCTTGATACACTTGTACCCGTTTTTATTAAAATATACCCCTTTGTTATAGTTTTATGAATTAAAACCTTGGTTTTAAATGAAAAATTTTTCAGGGGTGTTTTGTTGTAAAAGTCGGGTGTTACATCTTGGCTCTTAAAACACTCTCCCTTCTGCTACTTTCTATTCCGAAAAGGGTAAATTGGTAAAAGTTGGTAACAGAGAACTAAACACTCTCTTTTGGTTGTCGAAGAAAACATGTAGATAAGATAGATTGAACTGAACACCCTAATCAGAAACCCAAGCAAAGTATAAGACGGAACCATCGTGTAAAATATAAAAGACAAGGTGAACATCAGGGACTTCTTGTTACATTCTCTTAACTCATACATTTTCTTTATTAGAAATATAAATAAACTAATCGACAAAAGGGATTTCAAATACCTCATAAACAGGCTCAAAACTTAAAATATGGTGCTCTATTTGAAATTGAAAAACAACAAAGCTTAAAAGTGTCCTAACAATTTTGATTATTTGTTAAAAACTCTTAATTGAAGTATATGATAAAGTAATTGACAGTATTACCCTAGTTCTTGCTGCCCATGAAAACATGTGACTTCAGATATAGTTGATCTCAAACAACAATGGCACACTTCTTTATTACAAATGCTTTCTTTACTCTCTGCAACTTAAACTGCAGCTAAAAGTGAAAAAACAAAGTAAAAGGTTAATAGAGCAAAAGAACAACAAAATCAGTGCGTGTGCAATATCAATATTGGAAAAACAAAGTAAATGTGAAGATCAACGAAGGCCATAATACCATGCCACCAATTACATAATTTAGTTGTTAGAAATGCACGTTGGAGTATACATATATAATACATACCTGATATCTCCTCCAAGCATGTTAAGTGATCAATTAAGCGGTACTATTACTTTCATTGGACTTGGGCAAATTCGAGCTTCAAAATGATCTTAAAAATGGAAATTATTTTCTTTTCATTTACTTTATACCTTCAATAGTCATGAAATTGGAGATGCTTGACTTATAAAGGGAAATTTTGGAAGTCCTTAATAATCTGAATCTCGTTTACCGGTGTAAAATGTGCAATTCGTAGGGAAGTCGACAAATATAAGTGAAACCTCGGTAAATCTGAGATTTTCCTCTTCTTTCTGTGACATTCTTCAACCCCCAAAAACCCGTAATCTAAATAACAGAACACGATTTGAAAAGAGAACCCGTTGATCAATCAGAATTTTTGTAAATCAAAACCAAATGGAAAACCAAATCATACCTAAATCAAACAGTACCTTTGTTAATATTGAAATCAAACCTATAGCCGTTTTCCTTCCAGCATACAGCGGCAAACAATGGTTGTGTGTGTGAGCGCACGTAAAGACCTTAAGGGCGTGCTGGTATGTGTGAGGGTAACAGTGTGGAGTGTGATGGTGTGTGTTTATGCATCTTCAGCATCGTTGATTTCTATAAACACAGTTGATTTGGCGAATGAAAACCTTGATTTGGTATCATCGATGCTTTAATTGCTTAAGAGACGACTGAAGAATAGAGGACGGTATTGAAGGCGAACGAGGGAGGCAGTGAGTAAAGAGGAGGCGGTGGGAAAGACCCGAAAGTAGATCCAAAATCCGAAAACAGACCCAATTGGCACAAAAACCAATAACCCTACGGGTTTTTAATATAAGATAGAATTATTTATGAAGCTAACATAAGCTTCTAACATCCATTCAAAGTACGGTAAATCCAATTCCAAGTTGGTTAAAAATGATATTGGATTTGAGTGTGAACGTGTTAATCTTTTTATAAAAAATGTCTTTTAATTAAACTATATACATTAATGTTTCTTATTCTATTTTAAAAGCATAGTTACTCAAAAACGAAACACCATGATTACAAATATAAAAAATAATCATACATAAATTTACAAAGAAACTTAACTTATGTTTTGTTTATAGATATCAACTCATTTTAAGATAGATACATTCATATGATTTCAGACGTCTTTAGTTTAGCCAGTAAATTGTACCCTTAAATAATATAAGATTTTATGATGAAATTGTATAGATAAATAGCAATCGTGTATTTGTTAAAAATTTTATGAAAATTTTATCAAAAAGTCCTTATATTTTGGAAAAAAAACTCTCATTGATTATTTTTTTTTTTGAATAAACCTTCATAACCGGTTAAAGTTTGTAAATGTAGGCTTTTACCCGATTACCTCTTAAGTAATTAGTTACTTTTTCAAATTGGGGATATCTGAGTGCTTCTTCAAATTGGGAGTATTTGACAACCCTCCTGAAAAATTAGGTTTTAAAATCAGTTATGTGTATCAACTAGGCCAAGGTCTGAGGTTTTCAGCAAAGATTAAAGCTCAATCTCAAATTATTCCACTTGTCTTGAAGATCTACGAATGGTTGAAAAGCTGTAACATATTATCTCCCTATGTAGTTATCCCAATACAAAGTTTATCATAACATATAAGTCCTATCTTATAACTATGATCCTATATGTCCAAGAATACCTACAAGTTTCTAAGGCATACCTACTTCCTACCTTCATAGTTTAAGCCTAGGATGGTTTTCAACCTAATTTGCTTAAATCATGGCTCTGATACAAAATTTGTAACGCCCCATTTTAAAACTAAACATTTCCAAAGATTTACAATCATTTACATACTTACAAAATATGGTTTTAACAAAAACTTTGCACATAATTACAAAAAATGATCATTTGGGGTAATACAAGTCTAATACATCACCATGGTTTAGCTAATTCTAATGATCTCCCAAAAGTAATTCTTCAAACTTTTCTAAAAGTCTTCTAGCATTTATTTCCTTCGCCTAGATACATAACATTTAAAAAAACATATATACGTGAGACATAAAGTCTCGTGAGCAACATGGGTTTTAAACCGCAAATACTTTAGCTTGAAATATACAATAAACAAATTCATCATAAAGCAACATAATTCAAATACTTTCTTAACAAGCATAGACCACCTGTAATTCATGATTCATTTATTAGTATTTGACTTTATACGGGTTTCCCCATATCCCTTTTCCTCCTTGGAATAGAACCAATCTATCAGTGAGGGCGTGCTAGTTCCCTTTCCTTTCATGGAATATAACACATATATCCATAAGGGCATGTTTAAGACAACTACTTCACAACTGGGTGTACCATCCCAGTAATATTATTTGAGCCCCGTCTCACGGGTGAGGTTATTGTCCAGACATCTTTCACATTTCTCACATTTTAGTCCATGTTTCAATTCACATTTATTATTGCATTACAAGTTGGTATCAATCGTAAACATTATTCATTCATCTAGAAAAACATCACAACTTTTGCATAAAACCACTTTAAAATTATAACTTTAGAAATCGTTTAAAAATCAAGTTTGCATAAAAATTCATTTGCTATGTACCCATAAAAATACACATGTTACTCACCTTGAAATAGAGAGGAATCACTAAGTCTCTAAACCGCCCTTGTCCTTCTCTTGATCAACACCAACTTGATCACCACCTATTAAACATATCGTATATATATATATATATATATATATATATATATATATATATATATATATATATATATATATATATATACACTAGGTTAGAACCCGTGTAAAACACGGTTGACAACTTAGAATAACAATAATAATACATAGTAAGTGGATTGTCATAAAATGTGACAATTCTAAGCTCCAAAAAAGTCCATAATATATTCTATAACCAAAACAAATTTGACATAAACCTCCTAGTTCTACTTGTATCGGTTTATCATTATCATATCAATTTTGAAACAACTTAAAAATGGAAGTGCAACTATGTTTTGAGAGTCGATGATGTAAACTATTAGTTAACAATTACTTTCGAAGAAAATACAATATATAGTAAAAATATCGAGTATCAGTAAAATATATCTACAATGTATGTATATGTTTCTATTTTATATACCTTGTAAACTTCATACAACATGTTGAAACCACTTCTCGATTGAATTTATTTTGTATGCTTCACTAAGACCTTTGTATTGTCATGTTGTTAAAGGTTTTGGATTTACCATACTTGCATCAAATCATAAATCATGAAATAAGATCTTTAAAAAGACTAATTAATATGACTAATAACCCATATTACTACATATTTGATCATTAATTTTTTTATTCTTCTAAATATTTAGTCATCTTTTTAAACTAAAAGTGTTTTAACTTGCAAACTTTTAACGTAATCAAGTTCTCCCTGAATACTTTGCTACTTTTTCCTAATCAAAATCTTCATTTGTTTAATATACATTATATTAAAGAAAAAAGGAAAAGAAAATTTTCATTAACGTCATAGTGCCGCTAAATGTAATTTCCTACGGGATAAAACTCTTCCTTTTTACACAATTTTGTAAACGAAAACTTAATTTATTTGTTTAATAAACATTATATTAAAGAAAAAAGAAATCGAACAATCTTAGAGAGATACCGACGAAATGTTCCATTGATAGTATTGATAATTTAACAATGTTAAGGCTAATCAAAAGCCTAAATTAAAGGGATAATGAAGGAAACAATTTAAATTCCAATGTCCATCTCAATTAAGGATTAATAATTTCGAAAGCATCTGAAAAATTGACATGTGGCATAGAGGCTTTAGAAAAATGTCAAGTGGCATTAAATGGCTTCTTTTATTAGTATGTATAGATGTATAGATGTCCATCTCAATTAAGGATTAATAATTTCGAAAGCATCTGAAAATTTAACATGTGGCATAGAGGCTTTAGAAAAATGCCAAGTGGCATTAAATGGCTTCTTTTATTAGTATGTATAGATATATAGATATATATTAACACCTAATAATTCATTATCCCTACAGAAATTTTCCATAAACAGCTTAATCCATTAAGTCATACCATCATACTATACGACACTAGACCTTAAATATGATTATAACTAGCTTAATCTTTTCTAAATTACTTAATTACTCCAATAACCCATTTATTAACAAATCCCACCAACAAAGCAAGTATAATCTCATTCCATGCTATGATCCCTTAAGATATTCTTTAGTCAAAATACCATTTTCATTACAATTCTTTGGTTATCAATACCTAACTATCATCATACAAGCATTATATATCCATAATTTCCCCAAACTTATCAAATTCAAATCTCTACTCATGAGAGAAATTCCATAATATTGATTCCATTGTGTTTTGAAGTAAACTTTTATAAACTAAACACCTTCCAAGTATTAGAAACATAATTGGAATAACAATTTCATAAAATCTCATTACCCCCAAAAATTAGGGTTCATTGAAACACCCCAAATCCCAGGGTAAATTTTTATTTTTTAAAAGGCGGTTCATATACATCAAACCGACGGGTTGAAAATAAAACCATCGGATCCAATTATGATAATTAAAACATTTAAAACCGAGTTTATCAAAATATTACAAACATTATTTGGCAGAAGCCTTGAGTACCAAAACATCATATGCGATACAGTCACGATGTGCTCCAAGCTCAAGCCAGTAAATACCTGAAAAACATTTAGGAAGAAATAGTAAGCATAAAGCTTAATGAGTTTCCCAAAATACCACACGATCTACCACATAAAGCACATTCAACCTGACTCTCAGGCTTGCCCTTGGCAGAAGACTTGAGTACCAAAACATCAGATGCGATACAGTCATGATGTGCTCCAAGCTCAAACCAGTAAATACCTGAAAAACATTTAGGAAGAAATAGTAAGCATAAAGCTTAATGAGTTTCCCAAAATACCACACGATCTACCACATAAAGCACATTCAACCTGACTCTCAGGCTTGCCCCGATCTGTCTGACTCTCGAGCTTGCCTCGATCCACCATCATTCTTCAATCGCCAGAATGAATCCAACGGCTAACACATACAAGCATATAAGCCTAAGCATACAGCCTAACCCATCGGGTTCCTATTACCAACATACAGTCAAATAATGTAAGGCACACCCATCTAAACACATAGTAAGTAAGGCTACCTACACATCTAATATCACCTATTGTATAGTGAGAATACTCACCTGATTCGGTAAGTTAAAAGCACTCTACGCGAGATTCCTCGAATCCCGACAACACGAACCTCCTAACAAGGATAAACTCAACTTAGCAAATCCTAGAACATAAACAGGATAAACCTCTAAAACCGGTACTCTGAATCTCCCAAGTTCTACCAAAAGTCAAACTGGTCAAAAAATCAACGATCAAAGTCAAAGTCAAAGTCAATGGTCAATAGTCCAGATAGCGCCGCTATCACCACGGGTCAACTTGGGCCTTCACGACAAATAGCGTCGCTATCCCTATAGATAGCGTCATTATCTACGATTTTCTTCCAAAATCTTATTAAGCACTTAATCCATTTAGCCAAGGATCAAGCTCTTCCAGAACTTGCCCAACACTAGCATAGACTCGTAAAGTTGCCACCTTTATGGTCATGTATGTCCAAAACATGACCAATCTAAAAATATATGCCCAAAACTTGAAAAATAACCACCATCATCAAATAACTCCCTTAAGAGAGCTTGACTCACTCCCAAAACAGACTTAAAAGATCAAGGGATGCAACTAGGGACATAAAGGCTTGACCTTTTCCATTCCATACCAAAGACAAGCACAAATGGACTAAAAATCCACCTAAAGTCTTCATAACCACAAGGACAACCTTAGAAACACAAAAAGAAAGAAGTTTTTTACTCACAATGGTCCAAAAAATGAAGCTCTTGCTGAACCAACCTTGAAGGAGACCACCATGCACCACCACACATCTTCTTCTTCAAGCTACCTTCTAAAATGAGCTATGGAGCCAAAAATCACCAAAGGAGGCTCGGGTTGGGTTAGAGACGTTTTTTGGGGGTTTTAGGAGAAGAAATGACGGCTACCTAGGGTTTAGAGCCCTTAAATACTGCCCAAAAACAGAGATGTAGAGTTTTGGTGCTAACAGCAGCGGCTAGCGTCACTTACCCCACATCATGGCCAAGCACGGTTTCGCCTCAGATAGCAGCGATATCTCTCTTTTTCTATAAAACTTCCACTTTTTATAATTAAACACAACTTCTTGGAAATGGGTCTTACATTCATCCTATAATTTAATATAGGATAATCTAACACAAATAAACTATATAGGAATGTTTCTTACCTCACTAGGATCACTTCTTCACAAAAGCCCCTTGACTAGCTTGATTTTTATAGCTTAATTGAAACCACACCTAGTGGTTCACCAAGAACACACCTACACAACTTTGAGAGAGTTCTACAGAGTTTGAGGGAAGAAATGACTGAAAAATCATCTTTTCCCGTCCATAAAGAGTGTAGGTTGAGTGAGATTCCACTGCCAAGTATTAAGGTGATTAGTGGCAAAAATGTGGGTCTTTTGGTTAGATCACGTGACTGCACGTGCCAAAGAAGAGTGCAGGGAGGAGGTTTGTTGTTCACTTTGCTCAATCTTTATAGTTATTATTTTCGATGCAATTATGGTATTATATAGGATGGATGTGACAATATGTAGTGCTGATAATGATAATACTAACAATACTAAAAGAATATACAGCAAAAAAGACTACAATAATGTTATTAGCATATAAATTGTTTGATAAGATTTTTTCTAAAATAAACAAAACCTAAAATCTTGAGAGGCTTTATCAATAACTTTTTTAAAGAAAAAACTATTATGAACTTTTTAAATACTTAAAACAATATTAACCCTAAAAAATGTGGCAAGTGTGAAAACGTGGATGAGGAAGGGACTTCTTTTCCCTTCTAATAATATGCATGGTTTGGGTTTGGTCAACAACAACCCTGGTTTATAGTCGTTTACCATTAAACAAACAAAAATTTCATTTCTTCCACCAACCATTCCATCCAATCAAAAATTTCACTCAATAAATTATCAAAACTTACTTTGTACTTAGGACTTACAAAACAAAGTATTGTCCTTTTGGGAAAACGGTTTCATTATTTATTTGCCAAAACATATTATGCCATGTGTTGATGAGTCCACTATACTTGAAAATCAAATTACAGATTTTATGATATAATATACAAAGAAATAAGTAATGAGTTGACAATGTCCAATGTGTAGTAGGTCAACAATAAAGGAGTTTGAATAATTCCAAGTCAAACGAAAGTCAATCAATATCTTTTTATGTTTATGTGAAGTTATCTAAGAGCATTAGAGCATGCCCATTTCTTTTCATAATATTTACACTTGCTGTAATGGTTCTAAAAAACACAATGATAGATGTTTATTTACATTATTATAAAATAACAGATGTTCATTAAATATTTAAAAATAGTCATGTAACCAGTTTATTGTAACTTTTGGATCAAAATTGAAATAAACAAGACAATGAGGACTTCTTTGAAAATTTGACGACAAAAATTTTGATTTGGAAAACAAAAGGCACATAACCAATCCAGTGAAACCAAGCAGATAAAACCTGCTAAATGAGGTGCATCTAATAAGAACATGTAGGGGTGAGCGTGGTGCGGTACGATGCGGTTTTAGTAAAATACCGTTACCGTTACCGCGAAATGCGGTAATTTGAATTGTAAAACCGCAAACTGCGGTAATTATTGCGGTTCGGTAATGCGGTAATGCGGTAATTCGGTACGGTTTCGGTAATCACCGTATATATTAAATTAACACTTTTCAAACATGAAATAAACCAAACTAAAATGCAGCAAACATACAACGTTCGAATGAGTAGCAACCAAGTAAAATAATGCCAAAATAATGCGTTGTGGTGCAGTATCAAATTATAGAATATATTATATTTATATTATATATATAATAATTATTAACATGTAAAATATAAAAATAATACGGTGCGGTGCGGTAATTTCGTAACATATATTTGGTTTATTTCATAAAAGAACATGGTAATACACTAATACTATATTTGGTTTTTCGATGGTAAAAATTGTTTCAAGTGGGGATGATATGTGCCATAAAACAACATGGTAAGTATCACTTTATATGACGGAAATGATGTGTAAAATATTTAGAATAAAATATTTGAAAAAAAAAAAAAAAAAAAAATCGAAGCTTAAAGAAAGTGTAATGAGGTCGGGTCAAAAACATGCCATGAAGATGGGATAAAAGGAGTTCTGGGCTTTTAGAATTTAGAAATCAGCCTACAATTTTTGTTGATGGGCCCAAACTGTAGCTCTGGCTGCTGGAATGCTGGATCCTGATTCCTGATGCAGGGAAATGAGACGAGGGGAAAGTGGAAACCGGGAAGTTGGGGAAAATTTGGACTCCCTCCCGTTGACCATCAGGCCCAGCACGGAGCCACGGGCCCTTCTTCAATTAATTTCCGATTTTGGTTTATTTATGTACTAGTGGTAAGACCCGTGTATTACACGGGTTGATTAAAAGAAAATGTTAAATAGAAATATCTAAGCACTAATAAATTTATATAACAAATTGTTGACAATATATAATGATATTTTTGGTTTTCTAATGTATTTTTGCCTTTGATAATCATGGGTTGTCAACTTAATATTGTATGCCTAACATGAAACTTTAATTTGATATTTTTGGTTTTTTAATGTATTTTTACATAATATAGTAATGTACTTTGATTTGCTTTGGCTAATAGTAACTTATTTTGGTTTTGTATGTCAAATGGAGATGCAGTTTTGTATTGTTCACGTTGAAATAGCTTTGTACTCCTTGACAATTTATTTAGGTTTCTAGCTACTTAGAATTAATGGTCGCTAGTTTTATATATAAACATAAACACTAATTTGTTGTTTTATAATTGAAAAAAATATAAATTGTATATAAATGGTTTTTAAATTTCAATGCTAAAAACAATATTTTTTCCAAAAAACTATCTTATAAATGAGCTTCAATGTCAAAATATATGAAAATATTCAAATTTCAAAAATACAATGTTGTTAATAATTATTTTAAAACCAATGCTAAAAACAATATTTTAAATGAGATTTGGAAAACTTAAATAATATATTTTGCTGTTTCTATTTGTCATAATTAGAGGTGCTTAATCTGACTGATAATCTCAAATATGATGATAAAGAGACAAAAAATAATTTTGTATGAAATGGTTTAAAGATTCACGTCAAGAGAGGTTATAAAGAAATGAACCTTGTCAATCCTAATTTGACATTTAATTAAAGTTAACAATCCCATGTAAAAGATTAATAGTTCTTGTAACAACTACCATTAAATAAATTTTAATCAAACTTTCACCTCTCATAACATCTAATTACATGCTTCACCGTTAATGAAACTTTTTGACATTTAATTAAACTATCAGAGATGAAAATTTAATGCATGTCATAAGAATAACCATTAATTGAACTTATTTGAAAATTAAACGTGCCGAGTTGTGTATAATATACCAGAAATAGGAATTTGGCTTAATGAAAATAATATATACCAGCTACAAATACAAAATTAACAATATAAACAAACGTAAATTGATTTTATATTAAATACTACAAAACCTTCATAGGTTTATTTGATGCTGATATGGATCAAAAGAAATATTATATATAGATTTCTTGTTTCTGTAGGATGCCATATAGAACCTTTCTCCGAAATTCAATATATATACATAAAGTTGAAAGATGAGATTAGAATATGTGGCTTTAAAGGAAAATGTACATCCCCCTCAAAAGGAAATGGATTACAACTTCCATGTTACTACCATTCATATTGATGGCACAATTTCTGCTTCTCTTCAACTCCATTTCCAACCTACAGGACGTTAAACAAAACTTTTAGCAACATGACTTATAAGTCCTTAAGCAAATAAGCATGTTCTTAAAAAACTACAATAAAATCGATATTTAGTTTTATGCAAGCATATGTCATTTTATCATAAGCTTTTACATTAACTAAAGCATTTATCGTCGTCTTTATCCCTCTACTTGAATTATCTACTTGAATTATTGAGGTGATCAAGCTTGTGTTCCTCTATTTGAAGCCCTAATACCTCCTAAAGTTGTGCATATGCCAACTCTGGTAATTCAATAGGCAAGTTATTCAAGAACTGCATATGTATTTCCAAGTCTAAGATGGAATACACCTTCCATTAACTCTAAAACTTCTTCAAAAGAATTACGGTGGCTAAATTCTATATGGTAATTAAACAGTAAAGAAGAGACACAAAGTCACCAAATTTTGGTATTTAAGCATGAAACCAAAGATATTTTCAAAGCAGGTAGTCTTCACATGACACACATACAAAAGAGAATCAATAAATAAAAGTTACATTTTGTAGCTAAAGGTTAACTGCTGTCTTGAAAGAATGTTTCCTTCCAGAAATTGTGTAATTTTATTTCCGGTGAAGATATAGATAAAAATCGACAACCTAAAAACGTAAAAGAATATAAACACTCAAGATTCAAAGAAGTTTTATTTTTTAGAGTTTGAGTACCATAAATTGCTGCATCCAATTAAGGATGAAACATCATAGATATGCCAGAGCACGATAGAAAATGGGGATGGCTGAAAGTCCAATTTCGGAAGCAGTGTGACCCCTTTTAGTCATCATGACATGTGAAGTTTTGAACCTAAGAAAGCAAACAAAAACCTTTGTAGATGGGAAATCAGAAATATTTAAAAGAATCAAATCGATAAAGGCAACATGGAAAAAGGAATCAATAAATTCATACTCAGAAATATCAAAACCCTAATTTTAGTAAAGATGATGAAGATCGGTTTTTTGGGAAAGGGTGTCAGCGATTACCTAAAACAAACATCAACGGAAGGGGATTCATCGTTGCCGAAGACCTCGGGTGAGTGATTATCGTAGGATATTGCAGTCTGAACAAAAGAAATAAAGAGAGTGAGGGTGAATGAGATAAGAAACATTGACAACAACACCAATGAGATTGAATATTGAATAGAGCAGGAGGCGGCGAGTATGGCCGTGATTCTGGGCGAGGTTTGAAATCTTGTAAACGGTCGGAGTAACCAGGGGAACGGTGGAGAGAACCAAGGAGTTAAAATAGGAACTGACCAAGTTTTTTCATTTTTAAAGAAAATCAAAATTACCAGAAAATGACATGTGTCAAATTCAATGTGGTGATGACAAGTGTACAAGAGATTCTTATTTATTAGGATAGGATGTTATAATAGAAATAAATGAGAGTTTAAGAGGGATAGATTGATGCCTTAATAAGAAAAAAAATCGAAAGTACAATGAAGTAACAGAAAGAAAAGAAAGTAGGATGGTATACATAAAAGAATGAATGTACCCTGCATCTCGTGAAAATCTTCAGTTCCATGAAAAAGAACAATATGAGGCTGCTTCTTATATAATGGCATAGTGTAATAATTTAGGAAAAAAATGGGTCTCTTATTTATTTCATTTAATTTATTTATCTTTTTTATGTCTCATGAAAACTCCAACAATTTTCCATTCTAGGGAATTTTCAATAAAGGTACTTACAGGCCCATTTTTTATCATTACACATGCTGATTTCATTCACAAAACTTAAAAAGGTATATTTAGACAACTGAATATAAGACGAATATTTACCCGAAACCATGTCACTGTTGCCAAGTAGATTCAAAGTCCAAGTTTGTTTGTAAAATACAAACTTTAAATAATGGGAGTAAATGACGTCAAGGCAAGCTCAATAAAAAATAAAGCAATTTTATGAATCTTGAAACACAAACGCTACCACAAAAAATAACCCAATTTATAAACGACAGATATTAAAGTGGGATCTTATAACATACAACTAAATTCAAGTACATTGATATTTCTTGTATTTAAGCCATCTAAAAGCAAGAAGATAAATGTTCCAGATGTTAAAGGCATGCATAATGGAAATATAGATTAGCATGAATGTTTAGTCATGTTGATAAGTTCAACAAAAACAATAAAATTTGGAACTTTTCACTGATAATTGATATTAGCATACGCCACATTCCCATTCTGCAGTGCAGATCCTTTTACCTTGCAACCCGGAATCAGCCATTCCGTTAATAGTCTCATCACCATCCTGCGGATCTTTTTTTGCAGGAACGACATCAGAATTAGCAAAAACTTCACTACCCTCTTCACCGTTCTGCATGATTGAATCATCACCATCAAAATGAACACTGGAATCGTGAATAACATTCGTTTGCACCAATTTTCACTTTAGAAACATTTTAAAAAATCTTGAAAAATATGATTGAATGAGGGGAAAGTACTCACAACTTTAAGCCAATGTTGCAAGGCCAATTTTTGAGCTTTTTCATTCTTGGATACACCCTTTCCAACCTTAGCAGCTCTTGCCCCCAGGGCCCACCTTGAATTCGCGGTTTCTGTTTCGGGTTCAAACCCCCCCCCCCCACCAGAAGAAGACACAAAGTGTTCTTCGTAAGAACTAACAATATTCTTAAAATTAAATTAAAAAAGGGCATGCAACAGATTAAAAGAACAATTTTTAAAAATACGTGATTGATCATTTTAAACCAGACCCAAAAAGAAAATTTAGAAATCCAAACATATACATTCAGAATCTTTGAAGAACACACCAAGGAAAGGGCTTTCTGCCGCTAACCTTGAATCAAAAGAAGCTTTATCCAAAGACTTCTTTTATGTTTCTTGATTTCTCGGTTAAAAGGCAAGATTTTCCAATCTCTGAATCTTCTCGAAAACGGTGATGAGTGTAACCAACCACCCTCTTGTGTATATATATAAGAATCCACCGTGAATAAAGGGATAATTTCTTGATGTGAAGTCTACACAAAATGTCTATGGAAGAGAAAAAAACATTTACTTATTCTTCATTCGCGTGAATGCTTGACTGGAATTAATAAAATCAAAGTTTTCAAATAAAGAGGGTTGGATTTCGAGTTATGTGAACAAACAAAGCAAGCCAATACTCGGTTCATACATAATCAGAAGGTTTAATTTCAAAAGGGTTTCAGCAATCAAACAATTAGAAAAAATGAGATATCTTGCTAACCTTTGCCGATTTCTGTATACAATTGAAAGCAAAACTGGACAAAAGCATGAACAGATTGAGCTTCACTATGTGCAAAACGGATTGAATCTCGTCTGCCAGTTCGTCAGCTCTTTCTGAGTCTGTTGGTAGCAATTTTGCTTAGGACCTAATCAATCGACATTAAAGTACTCAGACGATATTAATAACCAACATATATACACACAATCAATCGAAATCGAAGTGTTCGAAAAACTAATCACGACATATAAACACACGTACATGTATCTATCCATACGAATAGTAATACTTATGTATACATAGAGAGAGAGGGAGGAAGGGGGAGGAGAGACCTTGCGAGAGGAAATGGGGGAACCGGTCATGGCGGCGAAGGATTACGAATATATGGGGAAGGGAACACTACCTTTGTAGGTGTAGACCGGAGGTATACAAGATGGAGGTAGGTCGCAACATATAAATAGTGGAGGGACACTGAAAGATGGAGACGAAGAAATGAGTATAAATGAATCGGAAGAGTACCCTATAAATAATGAAATCGAGGATTGAATTTTGTTCCAAAAATTTGGGATATTCAATCAACTAATAATCTCAAACGGAGAAGGGATTCATAGAGCCATTCCATGGAGTTGATTTTGATTGCGCAAACAACAGGGCATTCGATTTTCAACATCTTGTATAAATTGGTATACGAATTTCAGTATACGAATTTTAAAAATTTGATTGAACAAATAGAGATGAGAGACAGAAACTTGGATTGAATTCGTGATGTTGATGATTGCAAACGTTTGGAGTAAAACCAGGTAAATTGAATGATTGAATTAGTGATGTTGATGATTGCAAACGGTTGGAGTAAAACCAGGTAAATTAAATGAGTGTAGAAACCGATAATTAAGGAGTGGTTAGTAACTGATTAAGTTTTTTATTTTTTAAAGAAAATCAAAATTACCAGAAAATGACATGTGGCAAATTCAATGTGGTGATAACAAGTGTACAAAAGTTACTTGTTTATTAGGATAGGATTTAACTTTTTCTGATATTACAAAATGACCCCTAGAGTTTTATTACGTATTGCAGTTTTTGCCAAAAAGAAATTATTTAAGGGATTTTTCAAAGTTTTAATAATTACAGGATATTCCCTAGAGTTTTTCAAGTTTAGCCATTTATCTATTAATTAAATAGCGTGAGTCTCCCGAATTTTTTGAATGGGCATGTACGTTTTTTTATTTCGGGTTGTGTCAAGTGGTTATAGGTTCGGGTTCGGATCCTAATGCTGGAGCGGTGCTTCTTCTCTCACACGTCTTCTCTTTCTTTCTCTTTTCTTCTTCCTTTCAGTCACACGTGTTCCCTTATGTCGGTAGAAGCACCTGGATTTAGCGTTTGACGTTTTGTTGTTCTTCATTCTCTTTCGTCTTCTGCGTTGTGACGAATCTCTTCATTTCGTTTCGTCATTGTTGTTGGCAGTCGGATTTCGGTGTTTGCATGTACTCGCTTTCTGGTGTTTTGGGACTGTTCGTCGGTATTTTTTCAGATTTTGGATCTCATCTCGGGACTTTCCCACCGCCTTTCAACGACCTTGAGAATTGTGGGGTTACCGTGCTCCGATTGCATGAGACCGGTGCCGTATGAGTTGCAGCAAGCTAGGGCGGGAGCGATGACCAGGTACCATCTTAATGGTGGAAGAATTAGAGGCATTGTCGCCATGGATATTCCGACTAGGGCTACGTATCCCGATGTTGCAAACCATGTCGGGATACTGTCTTTTAGGAATAAGGCGTCTCTTTTCTTTTCTTCCAATTGCGTTTTTGTTGTTTCTGAATCTGCAAAGATTTGAGAGACAGGTGATCAAATTGGGTAAATGTATCATTATTTGATTACGTTGTGGTTGATTTGGATAATAAGTGACTTCGTTTTTGTTTCGGATAGTCCGAGAGAAATACGGCAAGGGGAGGAGATTGCGTGGTATGCGGACGGAGAAACAATTGTGCGGAACGAGCATACTCAGTCAATAGCTTATGCATATGGTATGGTACATTATGGCTATTAACACTCGATTGTTGAACTTATTGGTTCAATTAAAATAGTCACCAATCAGCTAAATAGAACTGGCTTAACACAAATTCATATTATAGAACTCGGGTGCAATGTTGCCAAACACTACTATACTGTTATTGATACCAGTTTATCAGAGAATGGACACAACAAAATTAAAAGACTAATGAAGAACAAAGAAGTATTGCAAAGGTGAAATTTGACCTGGAAGAAGTTATATTGATGCATTAGAGTTGGATTATTTTTACTTCACATTTCAAGGGTGTGAAATACCAATGCATCTTCTATAGTTTTCTATTCAAACCAGAAAGTCATAAGCTGAAACCTAACTTTTGAATCTCAAAAAGTTGATGATATATGTTATAAGGTTAACATGTATAGTCTGTTTAGGTATGTTTTAAGGATCTGAGTTTTTTATCCCTAGCTGAAACCGGGCTTGAAAGCTTAGATTCAATTTTTGTTTGAATATGAGTAGTGATTTTGACCAAGTTGTCATACAATAATTTTCTTTTAAATATATGAATATATGATACCTTTGCAAACGGTATATTTGATATTACAAAACAAATAACATTTGAGGCTTGGAAATCATTAATTGACATTGTAACTGTCATCCTTTTTTATCTGTAGATCGGGTGTTTGGGCCAATAACGACAACACGCCATGTATATGATATTGCAGCTCATCATGTTGTTGGTGGTGCTATGGAAGGCGTTAATGGTATGTTACTTTTATATCTTATGCAGTTTATCTGTTCTAATAAATCCTTAAAATGCATTAGTTATTTTCTGAAAAGTAGTAGTGTTTTCCTCTTAATTATTATTAATCCTCTGAATATATGTCTATTCTTGGAAGCCATCATATTTACCACTCATGAATCACGATCTTGACCTACTTCAATAACAGGGACCATCTTTGCCTATGGTGTTACAAGTAGTGGAAGACCCACACTATGCATGTAAGTACACTTTGTTTTATTTTTGTAATAAAAGAGAATTTTCTATTTGATTCGTATGATGAAATATGAATCTTGAACCTTTAATCTCTCTCTTGATTATTTTTTTGATATACACATTCCAGGGAAATCACAGGTCCCCAGGAATTATACCATTGGCAGTAAAGGATGCTTTCAGTATAATTCAAGAGGTATGTATGGCTAAACTTTTGATACCATCAATGCAAATTATACTTATTTTAAGAAAAAAGTTATCTGATAATCATTATATGTTTATAGACTCCAAGTCGTGAATTTCTCCTACGTGTCTCATATTTGGAAATTTATAATGAGGTCGATTGACAGTGTGAAGGCGATTTGGGGAAGGCGACCTGGCCCATTTTTCACAAGCAATTTCAACACGTTTTATTAACCCTAATTTCTCTGGTACTGCCGTCAGTCGAATTGAGGTATGTGTTTGTGAACGAATTGATCATGTTTTCTAACTTCTGTTGCGGTTGTATCAAAGCTAATTGATTTGGTAAGCTCGAAGAGGCAGGATCTCGGCGACGGCAATCAATGGTGATTGATCATCCGATTCACCTTTATAAATCCATACGAAAACCTGTATGTTTGTAAACTAATTCCGTTGCTTTATTGCTTCGTACATATGGTGATTTGATTTCTTCTCTACATATAGGAGCAGCCCTAGCAATTGAGTGTTTCATATTGACAACAGCTGTATGGGTGAAAATGTGATTTCGTATTTCCTGGCTCAAACGTGAATCAATAGAAATTTTAATTATTGTTGGTCTGAATTTCAGATACAAATTGAAGCAATAAACAGGGAGGTTTGATGTATGATATGGTGCTATAGAGTTGGTATTTACATTCTACCTTGTAAGGATGTCCATTTTATTTTGCTGATAACTCCATAGCATACATGATTCTAAACCAAATTCCTCCATTCAGTTCTCATTATCACTTCTTTCTGCATATAGGGATGGATCAAGGTCTTAAGATTTCTTTCGCTTCGTTAATTTAGTTTCTTTCTTTTTAAGTTTTTATTAATTAGGATCTTCTACGGTGTAGCTCATTGTTAAAGAAACAGGTCTTGGAGAAAGCAGGGTCATTCATACGTATTTCTTCAGCAGCTGATTCACTAATTTGGCGTGTTGAGGTAATCTAATTTTTTGAAGATATTATAGTTTGAAAAAATTGCAAATTTAGTCCCTGAGGTTTGCTATTTTCTTTGGGTTTGATCCAATAAGTCTCAAAATTGCAGATTTCGTCCCTATCAGCAGGTTTCATTGCAAATTGGTCCTCTCCAAAACTGAAAAGAGTATTATATCCTCTTCATAATAATTAATAAAATGAAAGAAAGAGAAATGAAAAATATTTATGAAAAAGGTATAATAGTCTTTTCAGTTTTGGAAAGGACCATATCCGCAAAGAAACCTGCTGATAGGGATGAAAACTGCAATTTTCATACCTGTTAGACCAAATCCAAAGAAAATGGCACACCACACTGACCGAATTTGCAATTTTGTCTTATACTTTATTTATTTAAAGATAAAAAATATATTATTTTCTTATAACTTATTTGAGTATTGATGAGCTTCTATCCTCTTTAATATTATATATTTTTAAATAATATTTCATTGACTATAATTACATTTATCTATAGAGTCGAGTAAAAAGGTCTTATTCCATGTTGCACTCACAGCTACAGATGCCCCTTACACCAAATGGCAATGCAGGATTATGTATTATTGGTATAAAAAGGTAAATGTTATGCCGGAATCAGAGATGGGAGAGTTCACTGGAATCCTGCATTCCAAGAAACCGGATAATTTGATGGATGAAATTCCAACTTTTGTGGTTGATCTCTTTCCTTCCGGTTTGGATCAAGTAAGTGAGAAAATATTTCTTTGTTTCTTCTTTCCATCAATTTATTATTCAATTATATCTTTTTGGTTTTATAACATGTATGTAACATGGTATACAGGGGTACATAGTTTTAAATAGACCATGGGCATTTGTGCTATGGCTGGAGAGGGCTACTATTGCAGAGGAGTGACTATTCTTAAAATAATTGCAGATTTGTTAAAATATAAAATTTGGCAAAAGTTAACGACCATTTTGCCCTTGGAAGATTCGTATTAATGGCAAAGCTTGATGACATATTTGTAAATGCATTGCCTAATTTGGCTCATGGTGAATATCTAGCTGGATTTCCGTTTTTTTACATAAAGCCTGATCAAAATGAAAAGATAATTAGGAAATATTATCCTAAGGAGTATGGGCCAGTAAATAATGTTGACCCAATTGGTAATTCTCCTGTTATTATAAGAAAGGTATTGCTAAAATAAATTTTAAAACTTTTATATATCTTTTTGTAAAAGTGAATATGTAAATGTAAATATTTATGCAGGATTTACTCGAAAAAATTGCTCTCACATGGATGAATGTCTCTTTAACAATGCAGGATGATCCTGTGACTGATAGAACTTTTGGATGGGTACTAGAAATGTGAGTCAAATTTTATAAAAAATGATCGACCTTTTTGCATATTGTGTCATTAGTCAACGATTTTGACTTTTTTAATTTGAGTTATGTGTTACGTATGCTTATGCTATGGCCTCTGCTTTGCATGGTGTCCACCATATTCTTCGGAAAGATTCCATGATTCAGGTATTTCAATTTACTTTTTCGTAATATTTATATTAGTTACAAATCTGAAATAACAATTACAGCATCCTACTTTCATTCCTTCTTTACTCAACTTTGCACACTGTTTCTTTTTTGGACCGAATGAATTGTATGAATCTATGTAAATGACCATTTTACCCTCGGGAGGAAACGAAAAAAACGCAAATAGTTAAAGTGTTAGTATGTGACCATTTTACTCACTGTTTATAAAACCTTTGACCTTTCTGACTTTCTTCACATGTGGACTTATCGCGATTGGAACTAGAAATAAAAGATGTTTTAAAGGAGTTGAATTTGCATAAAGATGAGAATGATGTATTTTGTAAAGAAGTTCAAAGTCTAGAAAGACGCTTGAAGCATTTTGAGGTAATTAAAATGTGTCCAACATTTTTCCCAGTATTTACTCGGAACATGGACCAAAAACTTTACAAAAACCTCAAATATGGACCAAAATTGCAAGAAAAAAAACTTATTGGGACGAAATTTGAAAAAACCGGCTATACTCAGGGACCAAAGGTAGTCAAACATGCCAAAAAATTTAGAAAAACCTCAAAATTTTTTCCGTTTACCCTAATCATATTATCGTACAAAAATTACAGGTTGGATTTATAGTTGCCAAAAAACTAGATAGCCCAAAGCCGGTTATTATATTTGTGACCGGTGGACCATGGATCATTGGGTAAGAAAGGGTTAAATTGTCTTTTTATTTTGAGTTTGACTTTTTCATCGCTTTAGCAGTTGTACGCTTCTTTCCTAATCCTTCGAGCTGGCGCCAAGACATTTGGGGTATGGATGCTTGGATCTGTTCTACTAATTTCCATAAATGGCAATGTACTTAAATTTTTTTAGCATCCTACTTTTGTTTCTTTCTGTTACAGCATTGCACTTTCATGTTTCTTTTTGTGTTTTAAAAAGTGTATCTATTTTTAAAAATCAACCCAATTATGAGATTGCTATTCTTTAGCAGATTACGCTGTTTTTTCTTGCATTTATCCGGACCCGTGATCCAGCAATCCCCAACCCGTGCGGAGCACGGGGCCCCACTAGTTGAGTATGAAATTAACTTTGGTAAAGTATGAATTCACCTACAAGTTTTATAGAAGTAAGTAATTTATCTATAAATAATAATAATAATAATAATAATAATAATAATAATAATAATAATTATTATTATTATTATTATTATTATTATAACAAGTTTTATTATTATTATTATTATTATTATTATTATTATTATTATTGGGTAAATCATACTTTACCTTTTGTTGTACCGGTGCATAATGCATTGGTACCAATGTTGAAAATCAGTTCGAGTGGTTGAACAGAAACCCGTTTGATTATCAGTTTTTTAATGCTTAAAAACTACTTGTATACAAACCAGTGAAAACCGACATAAACCGCTGATTCAACCACCTAAAAAATCGACGGTCCAATCATTGAAACCAATTTATAATATTTTTAATTCTTTTTATTTTAAAAAATATAACAATTTAGGGTTTTGGATATACTATTTTCATGGTATTTTGATGTTGATGATTGAAATATTAATTTTGGATGTTTGGTATTTTCAGGTTGGAGATTTTTTGTATTTTTGTATTTTTAAAGTTTTAATATTTTCAAATTAACTATGATGTAATAATGACATCATCAATTTTTAGAACAGGTCTGACCAATTAAACCATTGAACAAGTAAGACAATCGATTCGATAACTGATCCGATTTTCAAACATATGGGGTTTTGTGGTTCCTCACTTTCATTTAACTTGCTGATAAAAGCTTTCTTTGCCCTGTTGGGGGACATAAAGCAAGTATGCAAGTTTAACTTATCGTGCTCTGTGTAAACCCTTATGACTTTATGTTCCTTCATATACTGGGTAAGATTGCGTACATCATCGTCATTGCCTAAAGCATATAGCCCAAATTGTAAGCCTCTTTTAGGCAAATAGAAGTGATAGTAAATGATTGAGGGTACCAATAATCTAATTGTAACATCATGGAGTCCAATTCATGAACTAAGAACTCATATATATCCACCATATCCACATACATGAGAATAGCATATGTGTAATTGAAATTTGGAAACTTCATTAATTCACCACATGATGCAGTTTAATAGAAAACAATATAGGATTTCCATCTTCAAATCAAAACAAAAACACAGTTAGATTGATTACAAAGGAAGATTACAATGGAATGACCAAAATCGAAGTACTTAGCGTACATCACCTTGGTATCCAATGATTGTTTAGACAGACTTAATGACCATATTGTAAGTACCATGATGTACTAACTCTCAAATCGAAGTATGGAAAGAGAAATTAGATTAGGGTTTTCTTGTATGATCGAGCTTCATCAATAGGAAGGAAACGAAAAGACTATAGATAGATTAGGAATGATTAATTTAACGTGCCTTTGTAATTTACTCTTTGGCGGTAAGGTAGTGTTGTTTTCTCATAATAATATAAGAAATGATGAACAAAAATGGAATTGACGGAACTACCCTCACGTTGGCATAACATGCTTAAGTTAATGGAACCTTACAATCGGATGTTAACATGAAGGACCAAAACCACAACAAAAAAACCTATTTTGTACCAATGTTGCTAGCCTAAAACTATTAGACAAAAGTGACAATTTTTGCATACCACAATGTTATGACCGATTGGGGATAAACTAGTGTAAGACGGGTCCTATTAAACATACCCCTCATGATTTTTGTATAACATTTATATAGTTTTTTTCTTTAATCATCTTAGACATAAACATAATCATCATCTAATCACCACTCACAAGACATTATAGAAAATATATTTTTAGAGGTAATGTGTATAATAATTAGATAGTAGGGGTATGAATATAATCTCCCTTTAAGAGCATGACAAATATGTCATGTCGGAACGTATTTATTTTATATATTAAAAATATGGAAAATGTGTCATGATGAAAGGAATTGTGTTTGCCCTATATTTTCTTTTCATAGGGTTTTAATGATTTTTTATTAAATACATACGACTATAAATCATTTTAGGATTATTTAAAATTGGAATTTTGGTCTTTCAGTTAGCTGATTTTTACCAAACTTATCTAATTCATTCATTTACATATATTTTACATGTTGAAAATTTCATGTTAGGTAAATGGTACTTCCATTGAATGACACCATGACTAATAAGTACATATCCAACATCATTTATTTAACATTTCTTTACAATATCATACAAGACAACAAACTTGTTATGTGTTATATTATCATTATATTTATTTGAGACAACCACATGCATCGCATCCCTTAACCTCACCATATCGTTAAAAGACCTCTAGTGATCAAATGTATTTGTTGACCCACTTCTATTTTTTCACAAATATCAGTAAATTCTCCCCTTCTTGCATGGTTGGGAGAGACTTTAGACTTTGTTATCCAATCGTATTGTTGCAAATCCGAATCATCTTCCTTCCGTCGTTGGGCCAAATAAATACAATAGCAATATACAATTAAAAATAAATTAAAATATTGAATTAAAAATTAAATAAAATGCAATATAATCATTTTATTTTGGCAAAGACCAAAATTGCTATAAAACATCAAAATGTAGCACCCAGTTTCTTATCTCCGAAATACACCATTAATCATTAAGATAACCATTAGGATTCATGGTGTAATCAAAGTTAAGCAACATAAGTACAAGTAGTTATCAAAAGAACAAGTACTTTAAACAAACATGTCCCAAAAACTAGGTTACATAAGACCATTTTTACAAAACTATACAAAAGTTTCAAAAGAGTATATCATAGTTTACAAACAGTCCAAAATTCAAGTCTCAAGTTAAGCCATTCATCCCTCTGCAACCTTCTTGTCCCTGTCACCTAAACACATATAACATAACCATCTTTATGAGCTAATTAAGCTCAGTGAGAAAATCATTAAAAATTTAGAAATCATTCTAACATTTATCAACAACTATCACAATACAAATCACTGATCTCAATCTCTATGACTATCTCAGTCATTAAGTATACTCATTCAAGCCAAGTACTCGTATATAACAAGGAATTCTCAACCTTGTTTAACTCATACAAATTGGTTATCTCAACCAATTAACATGTACAATAATTCAATTTAGATATAGTCAAACCATACATAATAAATTATAACTACTCATCTGATGTCTGTATAGCTCGCGGTCCGCCCGTACCTTGCATATCCCCTTCCCTCCTATGAGTATCAGCTCGGGAATCAAGAACTCAAGAACGCGTTTCCGGTGTTAAATCCGACTTCCCTAAACTTTTCCTACGCAAAACCCTTGATCAAGATGACCAATTTTCGCACCTCATGCTCTGAAAATTGCCTATGGAGGTTTTTAGTTCGTAAATGGGAAAAATGAGGAAGAAACTCTATTTAACCCACCGCAGCAACACGCCCCGGGTTTTTTCAGAACCCGACCCGGGTTTTACCTATTGTACGTTTACAGATATCGACACGACCCGTGTCCGCTGACACGACCCGGGTTAGTTCTGCAGAAGTCAAACAATCTCTAACAACCCTTTACATGACTCGTGTGACCTAAACACGACCCGTGTACTCTATTTTTGACACTTTTAAAGCTTAAATTATTCCTAAATGAATTTATAATCACCCTAACTCATATAACAACCTAGTAAATCTTATTTAGTCTAAGATTAACTCAAATTTACTTACCGAAAGTATTACGGCGTTACACAAAATAATGATCAAAATGGCAATGAAGTATCAAAATAAGGACAAAAAAATGAAAAACATAACTTTCAGCCAAAACCATAAAAACTCAAAGTCCACAAAATATAATTTACGCTTAAAATTATTAACGTCTTGTGATAAAAACCATGATGTCACTTGACCTTAAGCTTATCCTATTTCTTATAAAAATTTCACAAAATATATTACTTTGCCAATTAATGATAAATGTCATAAAAGATACTATCATTTTTTTCAATATTGATACTCTATTATTTTTTTTCCAATTTGAATATCATGTTTTTCAATTTTGTTTAATATTTACCATTTTCCTATTCATATTGAGGTTACATTGTTGCTAGTTTACATGGCATATGATAGCATGACAGTTTTCGGTGGCATCACATTCTAGATGTCAAAACAAAAAAAATTGTTTAAAATATAATGAATTTTTGAGATAGTTATCCAAAATATAGTGAGTTTTGTCTAATATGGTCTCATATTAATAATAATATATTGAAATTTCCAACACAACGTCCAATTACCATTTGCATTATTGACCTTTTAATTTATTTACGCTATAACCAAAATGTAGTGACTTTTCGTTTAATTTATTCCAACACTACAATGTAAGTTCAATTCATAACAACTTACCCTTTAAATTTATTCAAATTATAACATTTAATAATATTTTCTTAATAAGGGATCATGCCATGTTTCTAGGGTGAATGAGTTTAACCACGCATGCCTTATTTAAAGAAACCACTACTCCAACCAAAACATGTAAAATTTTAAAACACATGTTAATTAATAGACGATACAAACAGAGCCCACCCTCCCTATGATAAGCATATATGAACTCCTGCTCCAGTGTGTAAATAATTCCATGTAATCGGGGTACATCTTAAGTGGTCAAATGCCTTATTGAGATTGGATCCACCAACTTCTGCAACGCCTATAATCCCAACTATATACTGATCCAAGATCATTTATGCATATAGAATCCTATTTTAGGCCTCTCCACATATATCAGTATGTAAGGGATTAGTGTTGAATTGACATCCCGATGTTATGTATGTATGTGTTTTATGCCCCAATAATATTTTTAAGAAAGAAACCCATATCCCAATCATAGTTCAATGAAACCATTCATTTGTATTGTTTTTCCTGCAATCTAAAAAGGAGAAGGTCTCACCATGGACGAAGTTTGAGTGTTCGACCCATCATGTTTCATGAAAATGGTGGTGGTAACAAACATCTGCTGAATCATAGAAACATCAAGAGCATTCTCCATAAGTCTTGACGTATACTATATAAATATCAGTATATGGATTATAAAGTATATGAAAGTCATGGCAAAGGATTATAGTGGTTGTTTAAATCAAATCTTAAGGTAACACATGAATTTATGTAGCATTTTGAATTAAGCATCGTATTCTTCTTTTCAATTGAAAATGATTAGGTAGTAAGTGTTCATGCATGAGTGGTGGAATGATATTTGATGATCCATTGATGATTAAGAATGGATAATAAAAACGTAAGGAGAGGTGGGGAAATAAGGCTGATGAATGGTTCCAAAGGTGACAATAAGCGCAAATATGTATGAGCATGGTGGGTGTGGTTGTGTAGGCTTAATCGCGAGATCTAAAAATATACATGGGGTTAATAAATGGTGGTATTTATCCCCAAGCAGGTCCGAACATGAAGCATGAATGGTGAAGAGATGTTAGAGGTATCATAAACATGAGGCAAGAGGCCATAAATAAAATATGATGTTAATCTTGATGATTGTGGTGTTTTATGTGCCAACAATTCAAAAGAAATAAGACCAGTTGGCATAAAAGTTATAACGTGCATAAATTAAGAAGTCATTGCCTGTTATAACGTAAAAAAATAATAGATCAAGAATGGAGAGGATAATTGATGTAGTGTTGAAACTTTAATTATTTGTATGATGAGAACAAATCACACAAAAGTCACTACATTTTAATAACTATCACAAAATTCATTATGTTTTAGTTTTTATTTTCAATTTTGACACTCATAATGTAATGTCATCCAATACTGACACGTCCTCATGTCATGTCAGTGTCACGTCTTCAAATAGTGTCACATTAGTTGCCAACCAGGTGATCGAAATTGTCAACATTGAACAGAATTATAAACACGATATTCGAATTGAAAACAGTATAATGAAATAACAAAATTGAAAAGAAATACAAATTTAATGTCTTTTGTGACATTTACCCTCTAATCAATAAGATAAATGAGAATATCCATCATTGAGGCAATTGGAGATTAAGTTAGCTGGTGTTTCGTTTTCACTTAATGAACTTAATACGTAACAAATTTAGTGGTTCAGTTATATGTGTTTGTTTATTTTTTACTTAATGCAAACAAAATATATTAATGGATTAAGTTAGGAAATAAGTATCATTAACAATAAGTCATGATTTTAATTTAAGTTTCTTGAATTATCCTTATTTCCCCAATGAACATCATATTTATATCGAAAATTGTAACTAATGAAGTATATATGTAAATATCATACAATTTTCATATGCTCATTATTTTGCTTAATATATTATATATTTAAATATTGATTGTGTGAATTTAATTTTATTATTTGAACTTAATTTGGAATTATGTTCAATTTAAGTTATTAAACATGTTATTTTTAAAAATTAAATTTTTTTTAATGTGAGTGTGTACCATTTTAATTTATAATCATTATTAATCAGATGGTCATTTGTTATTTTTCAAGTTTAAACATGGAGGTATAATAGTCATTTATTCAGATTCAGTACAATATATATATATATATATATATATATATATATATATATATATATATATATATATATATATATATATATATATATACATATATATATACATATACATATACATATATATATATACATATATATATATATATATATATATATATATATATATATATATATATATATAATCAATAATGTGTACATTCATATATTGTTATCTATTCAGAATCATTTATCAATTCAGGACTTAACATGAGAAAAAAGGGGTCTTAGAGCATCCACAATATGAGTTTTTTCAAAAAAAATTTCAACTTAAAAACTCTTAACAATAAAAAAAGCTATAGTGGAAGTTTTTTCAATGTAAACATTTTTCAATTAGCTTGTTAATTAACAAGTTCTTACAATGAGTTTTTTCAATTATGATATAGGTCTCATATCTTTTGAACAAATTATAACTAGACAAGAAATACAAACAATCAATATAAAATATATTGGAAAAACTCTTCTTCAATGGAGAATCAATTAACTTTTTATTTTTGATAAAAAATCCTACTATGAATGCTTTTAGATTGTATTTTAGTCACAACTTTATTTACCACGTGTTGTAAATTTTATGGTTTGGATTTATGTTATGATCGTAGGAGACGTTTACATTTTGACGAATAATTTTGGGCGATACATCAATTAGAACATATTAAATAATTTTTATCTTATCTTAAAAGATATATATAATGTATTATATAATAAAGTCTAGTGTCCTTGAGATGAATAGATGATACATGTTGTGTATTACAATTACAAAATGAAGGATGCATAACAGAATTTCCCCCCAAAACTTACAAGAAAGATTTTCATTTTCCTTTTTTCACAAACACAATTCCTGAAATTTGTAGAACTTGCACTGTCCTGATATTCTCCGGTTCTCCCTTCTGTGCATTTCCTCTCCACCAAGAATGGCGTCAACCACCGCCCAATGCCTCCCATTCATCATCATTATGATGTTTTTTTCACTAATTTCATCCACGATATCTCAGAGTACGTAAACACCGCCATTTTGTTCTTTCTTTAGATGCTTTCTTCGATTACTGAACATCTGTTTCTCTTTTCTTTTGTTATTACCAGGTCCGTCATACATGTCGTTCGTCGTTAACGCAACAGCTCTTCCGCCGGAGGAGTCCTTTGACTACATAATAGTCGGCGGTGGCACCGCAGGCTGCCCCTTAGCAGCGACGTTATCAGTTAATCACCGCGTCTTGCTTCTTGAAAGAGGCGGTGTTCCGCATGATAACCCTACCCTCATGAGACAAGAGGGTTTCATCCCCACTCTCAGGCAAGTCGACCCCTTCCACTCGGCCGCCGAAGCATTCACTTCCGAGGAAGGCGTTCCCAATGCCCGTGGCCGCATTCTTGGCGGCAGCAGCGCCATTAACGCCGGATTTTATAGCCGAGCAGACGATGAATTCTATGATCGATCAGGGATCAATTGGGATCCGCTTCTGCTCGAGCGTTCTTATCAATGGATTGAGAAATCCATCGTGTTTGAGCCCCAGTTACAGTCGTGGCAAACTTCCCTTCGCGACGGATTATTGGAAGTCGGTGTACAACCTTATAACGGATTTACGTTAAAACACTCTCTTGGCACCAAGATTGGTGGTTCTACCTTCAACAGCTCCGGCCATAGACACAGCGCCGCTGATCTTCTAAATCTGGCCAGAGAAACCAATATCAAGATCGCCGTCTATGCCACCGTTGAGAGGATCTTATTCTCTGCTTCAGATTCTCCTGAGCCCAAGGAGATCGCTATCGGCGTTGTGATTCGTGATAGTCTTGGGCATTTTCACCATGCAATGCTAAGGGAGAATGGAGAGGTCATTCTCTCCGCCGGCGCAATTGGCAGCCCCCACCTGCTTCTCTTGAGTGGCATCGGACCACGCTCGTACCTTTCTTCTTGGGGGATACCGGTGGTGAATCATTCTCCGTTTGTGGGGGAGTTTCTGTATGATAATCCACGAAACGGAGTATCGTTCGTGTCACCTAAGCTACTGGAGCATTCTCTCATACAGGTGGTGGGCATCACTGATTCTGGTGCTTATCTCGAAGCATCCTCCAACGTTCTCCCTTTTCCTTCTCCTGTACACTCTATTTTCATGCGATCATCATCTTCTCCCTTGTATTTTAGTATCGCCAGCATCATGGAGAAGACCATCGGCCCCTTATCTGCCGGATCACTTCGGTTGGCGTCCACAGAAATCAGAGCAAACCCAAACGTGCGTTTTAACTACTTCAGCAACCCGGTGGATTTGCAGAGGTGTGTAAACGGAACGCGTAAGGTTGGGGAGTTGCTTAGAAGCCAGGCGATGTCTGCTTACAGGTTCTGGGGATGGTCCGGTGCAGACTTTAGATTCGTGGGTCTGCCATTGCCGGTAAACCAAACAAGTGATGAAGAGATGGCTGATTTTTGCAGGCGGACAGTGAGCACAATATGGCACTACCATGGCGGATGCGTAGTTGGGAGGGTAGTCGACCCAAATTTGAAGGTGATCGGCGTTGATAATCTTCGAGTAATTGATGGTTCCGTGTTCTCAATTTCACCTGGTACCAATCCACAGGCTACTGTTTTAATGCTTGGCAGGTAAGCTTTGTGTTTGATTAAAGTCCTGAATGGGATTCTGCGTTTGACTGACCATTGTTGGTTTGTAATTGTTGCAGGCACATGGGTTTGAAGATTTTGATAGACAGAATGCAAAAGTCAGATGCTTGATTTCATTCCTCCTCATCTTAATATTACATTTACACCACTTGTTTGTATTCAATCATTCATTCATTCATATTTTTGTTTTCATGGTTTCTGTTTCTGTTAACCGATATTCAAAGTTGCACGTTGGAATGACATTAATCATTCAAACATTCAAAGTTTTATGTCATGTAATTAGAATTTTGAGTTAATAAAGCCACCATGGTCTGATGCTAATTGTTATTTTTGAATTTGTGCTGTGCATAAGTTGATGCTTGTAATGAGAAGCCAACCACAATGACTTCTATTTGTTACGGATATCAAATTACAGATTACAGATTAGTGGACACCATTCAACAATAAATTACAAGAGATGAATATCCCACGCAAACCTGTTGTACTATTCATGTACTAATGGTCAATGTGTAAGAAATCACAACATATGTTTGTTTTTTCTACATATATAGATGATGTCTTCTGATTTTTACTCATGATAATAATCGTATTTACAATATGTTACTGATTCGGACAACATGCAGTTGTCGGACTAGTTAGTGGTCAACTTTTTGGACGACATGGCATTTTTATTGACTTGGCCATATGATATCATGTAAAGGTTCTCTTGAATAATTCAAACAGATATAAATACAAAAAGTTAAGGGATGATCACATAAATGCCATTTTTGATTTAAGACTTAACATATTGACCATATTTTTTATCAATATCTGACCACCGACTGCGCTATTGGACCGGTAGTAAATTACATAATTGCTTTGCAAATGATATCCATTACAAAAAATTAAAAATAATAGAAAGATCCCATTTTTTGTTGCGAAATTGTTCATATTTCACAATAAAACAGACTGTTTTGGAAAATAAGGTAAATGTTAATTTCTTTTTGTAATATTGGTACTCATTTTGTGGAAACTTTTAGCAATATTGGTAGATATTTTTCAGAATTTCACAAGTGAGCAATTACGAAAATGGTAGTCATGTTATGCTATTGGTCAAAAAAATCTTTAGTTCCTTAAGCGTAACATCCAATCGTGGTCAATTTTGTGATTACTAAATTATACACTATGACATGTCAGCATGTTACACATATGGCAGATGACATGGTCTAATCACATGGCAACAGCGGTACCACATTGCATTATCAGATTCCTGGTGTGCATATTGCTTAAATTGATAGAAGGCAAAGTACGTTGCTATTTCCCATAATTTGTGCAGAAAGCATACATAAAAACTGTTTTGTAGCTTGTCAAGTAAAGAAATTTATGCAAAATGATAGATTAGCTTAGCTCCCATATAAAATACAACCTACCAAATCATAAAGCCAAGTTGACAAATATCCCACTTTTACATAATAAAAATCTAAAAATATCCCGGATCTATTCTCACACAATTCATTTCATCAAAACAAGGCCTAACATAAGTAGCAAATCTGTTTTCAGCCTACACAAATGCAAATGCTCCTCATTACTTTCCCCTGAACACAATGAGAAGAAAAGGATGTTAACAATTGTATATTAGAAACTAAAATAGATAAAGGTGCACACATAGAGAGAACATGTCACATACGAATTCATCATCAGGGTAATGTTGTCCCCTTTCAGCAGAATCCTTCCTACACATATCCAAAACATGCAAGTTAGAAATGCCAAAAAACAATACAGAAATACAGAATACAGAGAAAAAATAAATATGACAAACCTAGAGGCTTTCTGGTCTTCTTCTTTATGCTGACTTCTTCAGCCTCATCAAGAACCAAATTCATGTATTCATCAAACCCCTGCATCAGATATATAAACACAAAACTTTGCTCATAACATTCAATTCAAGGGGATGATATGCATCATGTTGTTCTGTTGCAAAAGAAAAGTGCATACTTTGATTCTTAATGTTATGCATATCCATTCCCAAAAGAGAATAAGAAATAAAGGCATAACTTGATTCTTGATGTTATGGGTAATACCGTAATAGTGTAATACTTTGTAAAATTAACATCCATTTTATACTACTTACAAAGCTAAATGCAGTTGGCAAATCCCCAAAAGACTTTAAATCTAAGCATCAATTTCGAAGAAGGAAACCCTTTTACATCATAATCAAAGTCTCTTAGGAACAAGAAGGTAGTTAGCTACTTTGGTCGCTCAATATTCTACAGGAAACAAGTCTTAGGGACTAGAGAGTTAATAGGAAAACTTACGATTATGCGGCCTTCAATCCTCAAATCCTTCTGCTCAAATAGCCATATCTGAATACGAGCTTTCTGTTTCGCGAACAAATCATAAAGTAAGGAAATCATCCAGCAAGGTGTAGGAAGATTGAAAGACTAAAGCTTGTAGGAACTTACACTTTGGAGGAACCTAAAGATCAGATTCTGGAGGCAGAGAGTACAGAAAAGATTAAAATTGAATTAGTAATTTATCAGGTAAGAGAATTAGGGTAAGTTGTTTGGGGAGAGGAGAAATGCATACGATCGGTTGGGTCATGATCCTCTGGACTTTAGTAGCCATGGCTGCTGTTGTGATGGCTGACCTCCTTTGGTTGAAAACGCAGTCGCAGAGACAACCCTAGAGAGCTCTTGCAGGAGAAATAGTGAAGTGAGCCCTTGTTTCCGCCTTTCTGAATTCTGGTCAACATTTACATCTCCCCCGCTCCTTTTATTCTTCTTTTGATTTTCTTTTATTATTTTTTTTTACTAAAACAATCTTTCTTAAATAGTCTTTGTTACGGGATAATGGTATAAAAACCTTTAAATTTGTTAGCAATATTCGGTTTTATTATTTTATATATTTTTTGCTAATAAAATTTTTAATTTTGACAAAAATGTTCGGTTTTACCCTTTTATGCATTTTTTGTTTAAACACTTAAGTTTGACAAGATTTATAGAAGGTCATAAGGTTAAACAGAACATTTCTGTCAAATTTAAGGGTTTAATAAACCAAAAATAAACTTAAAGGTTTTTATGAACCAAAAATACATAAAAGGTAAAACCGAACATTTTTGACAAACTTACGGGGTTTTATGTCATTATCATCATTATAGATCCATAATTCCATATTTACTTACTAGGGATATCGACACTGTAACACAAACAAATTTGGTGTTTGTTCTGGATTGCTCACTATAGTTTTTGTGCAATAGGTCACTAAAATTGAATTTTACATGTTAAATAACGGCTCGACATTAAAATTAAGTGGTTTCCAGGCTAACCCGCTTAGTTGGCATAGTGACATGGTGACAAATAGACTATGTATATAAGGTCTTTACGGAACATCGATGTCGCCCTTCTCCAATTTGCCACCGTCGAGTCCCTGCTCCAGTTGCCACCAATCCTCCCTTCGTCTTCACCTCCAACACCACTCACATCGCCGCCTCCGCCATCAATGAGTTCGTCATCAGAATCATTAACAACATTTACCGCCAACACCACCACAACTCCCCTTCTGCCCCTCCCCCTCCTTCTCTGTCATCTATATGGGACAGTTGGACCCGTTCATGCTGATGTTTGAGAGGTCGGGGACGGTGTGCTATGACGAATGTGAGGAGATGTACAAAAACGCGGTGTCAGATACTGCGGTTACGACCACCGTCATAGGGTTTGCAAGCGTAGCTACACCGCCGTCTGTTATTAGTGGGTTTTCTAAAATCACTGTTTTCAATGCCAACCAGACCGAGATGTCGATGGTTGTTTCGGGTAAATGCAGGACCTGTTGGAGATTATTAAAGAACTAGATGAGTATTTATCTGGATAGCAGATTCCTGAAGAAAACTTTCGGCTTTGTTGGAAGTTTCGACTTGCACCTTTCCTGACCAAACATCCTTAGGTATAATCGTCTATTATATTCGTCAGCAACGGGATCGGAAAACGCTGGTTAAAGGCAACCGAAGTGTGTATATGACATGGCATATATGTTCCCACGTCACCTTGCCAACTAAGCGGGTTAACCTGTAAACCAGTTAGTTTTAACGTCGATCCCCTTACATGTAAAATTCAACTTTAGCGACCTATTGTGCAAAAAAACATTTCATGAACAATCCGGGACAAACACCAAACTTGGTTTTGCTACAGTATCAACGACCCTTACTTATTAATGTGATTACTTTTAAAAATAGCTTAGTGATTAATTGGCTTTTTTTAAAAACAAATAAGTCTAAAAAGGTTTGACAAATATATAAGCATTTTTTAAAAGTGTTTTTCACTAAAAAACAATAAGTCAATTTTGATAAGTTACACCATCATTACTTTTAAATTTTGATATGACTTGTACAAATGAAAAAGATTGTACTACATTCATTAACTTAAACATGTTACACCATCTTTCCGTCCTCCTACGCCTCCACACCTCCACTGTGTTTCTAGCTTCACATCCTCAAGCTCTTGTTGAAGCATGTCATTTTTGTCATTTTACATATATAAGCTAATTCAAACACTTTTTAAAATGATTTACAAACTTATAGCTTTTCTCCACCATATAAACTAATCCAAACATATTAAAAAACTTTTTTATCATCAGATAATCTAATACGCACCTATATCAAAAATAAATTTATTGAGTTAAATAAGAAAATCTCAAACACATCCTTAATTTTAATACCTCTAGAGTCCGGATAACATCTATTTTTGACCAAAATCCTTATAAAGTGGGGGAGTAACTCATTCATCTCGAAAAAGAATGAATACAAAAAATAATAATATATTTCGAGTTATAATATTCTATTAAATTTGAAGGGTTTCTAAGCAATCAATAAACAAATAATTCTTATGGTTCACATGCAATCCTAGAAATATCTATGTTTTCTTCTATGAAGATTATAAACTAAAACCTAAGGCCAACAATAATTTCTAAATATCAAATAAATAATAAACCAACATTTTTGATCTTTTGATCTTGAAGCTAGCAGCAAAACAATCCTGCCTCAGATGCAAGTCACACCCAAGCAGGAGGAGAGAAGACAGCAGAGTTCCAGTGAGTCTCAAAAGTGGCGCAGGTTTTGGGGTAGTCAGGAGGCTCCTTTTATAGCCTCCAAGGGTTACAGTCAAAACCCTAGAGGAGCCTCTTTAATGGGCAAGCTTGTCGACCATCTGGACCAAGGCTTCTAAACCCTAATTAGGGTTTCGCCAACTATGGAGGTTCCCTCCATATTGGCGCCAACTTTGGCCCCTGCCACTGGCCAGTCAGTTATTCAACTATTGAATAAATACAAACCAGTCCCTACACTTTTAATTAATTAAATTAATCACTAAATTAAATCTAATTAATTATGATTAATTTCTAATTAATTATTATAGTTTCTAATTAATATATTAATACTTAAATATATTAATAAACTATTTATTTTATTTCTATTGATTTACTAAGCAATTAATAAATCAACCTTTCTGACTACTTAACTCTACACCAATCCTCCAACTATGAGGGCAACCCAAATGTACTTTGCTTCAATTAATAAGATAAACACAATTATAAGTCATGGCTTAGACATCTAATCCAACAAAATTTTGATTAATGAGATAATTATGGGCATAAAACTATTTTATTAGTTTATATAAAATCGTTTATTATATGAACAAATAATAAATTGGTTGAAACTTGTATTTGATGATATTTTATATTGAAATAAATTATGGTTAACTTATCAACTCGTTATTTGTGATTATTACAATGGTGGTTAGTTTGGAAATTAGACGATATTTACGGTATCATTTTCAGGAGAAAATGACATACCCTTGATTAAATTTATGTATATTTAATCATTCTAGAACTTGACGATACAACATTATGATGTGTGAAATGGAATTCTATACCAATATGAATAAAAAAAGCATTTTATAACAATATAAAAACTAGATTTTAAGATCAAAAATATATCATGTTTGATGTACATCAGACAAAGACAAACCTTAGACTTAAGTTTTGGTATATTTTCATCCGAGATTGGAACGACCTATGTTATGTAACGCCAAGATATTCTTTTTATAATTATAATAAAAGGGTAAATTGGTCATTTTACCTTGGAAGGGTAAAATGGTCTTTTGGACAGAAAAGTATTTGGTTTGAAATAATATTTTGAGTTTTGGACTTAAAATGTTATAAAAACTGAATTCGGGTCGTTTTACCGAAAAAGGGTATTTTGGTCATTTGACCATGTGAAAGACCAAATATGAAAAATATTGTTGGTTGTGGCAAAAATGTATAAAGAATGAAAGTTTTATTGTATTAAAACTTGATTTTGTGGTCAAAGTTCAAGAAAATGAACTTTAGGACCAAAATTGTAAATTTTTGGAGTATAAATAGAGAGTTTGACTCTCCTCTTTGACTAGCCAATTGTGCAGCAACGGGAGAAGGTTTGAAGGTGCGATTTCTGCAGGAGATCATGAAATTGAAGCAAGAACTAGGAACAATTGTTGGAATGGGTGATTTCCAAGCAATTAAGGTTAGTTTTAACCAAGTTCTTGAAGTATTGTTGGTTTGATTTTATAGAAACTGAAATTTGTACATTTCAGTTATGATTATGTGTTTATATTGATGTAATGCTTCCATTAAGTCATGCTAGAAAGGACTTAATCAGAGAATATGGAAGTAGGTTGCCATTTTTGATGAAATTGAGAATTTTGCCAAGAACCCTAAATCACGAATTTGTGTGATTAAGGTGTTTTTAATGGATAAAAACTTGTTATTAGACAAAGGTTTTAGTCCTAGAACAATCCCTGATCATTAAGTCGTGTATTAAGGGCTTAAAATGGGTGAAAATGGGGATTTGAAGCTGAAAAATCGTGATTCTGGTCTGTTCAGCAGAGATCGGGTCGCGATCTATTAAGGATCGGGTCGCGATCTAGATCGAGTCCCTATCTCTAAGAGATCGGGTCGCGATCTCTGCCAGCAGCAAAAATCAGCCCCCTGTTAAGTTATTTTGAGTTTTGAAGTTGGAATTTGGGGTTAGGCTTGTCCGTTTGACCTCAAATTTTAAACACAAGTGCAATATGGTATGAAACTTCATACAAAATTGTCGGAATACGTACCTCCCGAAAGTACTGTAGCAGAATACGCGTATTTCGGGACGTATATTGGAAATTTTATAAAAATGGTTATTGCTTGGAATTGGTTCTATATTAGACTCGTATGCATTAGAATCAATTAAAATGAATATTAACCTATAATCATTGTGGAAATGAATGAATTATAGGTGTGGGACAAAATGGTTGTGGTGCACGCAAAGGCAAGAAACAACCGGAATTGAAATGCAGCTAGCATCCAGGTGAGTAATCTCACTTATACCACATATGATATGTGTTGATTGGACTGTTACAGGTTGAAACAAGTTTGGGGGACGAAAATGATGATCTAAAGTTATGGTGAAAAGGCAATACCGGATATGCCGTGAGTCAATGAAATGACAAGAACGGAGCCGTGAGCCACAAATGATTTCTGGATTTTTATATCCAATGGGTGCGGCCTATATGGCTATGATTTCTAGATTGTTTATCCAACCGGTGCGGCCTTCGGGCTATGTCTCCGATGATTGGTGCAGCCTTCGGGCTATGACTCCGGTGCGGCCTTCGGGCTATGTCTCCGATGATTGGTGCGGCCTTCGGGCTATGTCTCCGATGATTAGTGCGGCCTTCGGGCTATGATATTTGGTGCGGCCTTTTTGGCTATGATTTTGTTACAGGTACATGGTGCGGCCATTTGGCTGAGATGTCGGGTTATTAAACCCAGCTGGTGCGGCCTGCGGGCTATGAATTATATACTGATAATGTTTTGGTGCAGCTTATATAGCTATGACACAGTGTGCGGCTTATTTAGCCATGATATATGATGCAGTCCATTGTGACTAAGAAATATGGGACAGAAATGGTTAGACATGATTATAGATGCAAATAACTATCGTGGCTTGTTAATTACAGGTTACTATGCTTCAGCCTGTAGGGCTACAAAATAGGATGTGAAATCCTAGAGTATATATGGTCAGCCAGTAAGGCTAAGAGTTTGGATTCGAAATCCAGACAGTTATATGATTGTATTTTGATACATGTAAATTGCAGAATGGATTACTCACTGAGCTTTATAGCTCACGATATTTGTTACTGTCCCTGCAGGTTAGCTTGATACTGATAGGGGACAGGATAGAGTCCGTGACTTTGAAGTGGGACTCATAGATGTTGTCAGTAGCAGCCCGACTTTAAAGGAGACATGGTATTTTATACTCTCCTTGATACGCTTGTACCCGTTTTTTTTATTAAAATATACCCCTTTGTTATGGTTTTATGTATTGAAACCTTTGTTTAAAACGAAAATTTTTCAGGGGTGTTTTTGTTTTAAAAGCCGGGTGTTACAAGTTACAAGGAAGAGAGAATGTGAACCGACTTCATTTGGTCATCTTGTTATTTCATTATGTAAATAAAAGTAAGATAGTGTTGGTGATATATTTTGATCTATATCGAACATTACCTAATAAAAATAGGATTAAACTGCATAAATTAATAATAAAATAAATTTTATTTCACAAAAATAATAAGTCTTGTCGTCATACAAATCATTAAAAACATTTTTTTTATGTATTTCACATTTTCACTTCAAGTAATCAATACACTGGATCATCAGTTCGAACCCGGACCGTAAATCGTTCTTTGGGTGGATATAGATCCGGGAACCGGACTGTAGGGATGTAGACTGATTCCGGTGTCGGTGACGGTTTCCGGTTCCAAAACCGGGTTTTAGTCTATCAAGTTCTTTTTCTAGTGTAACACCATGTTACTCTCGGTAAGTGTTTTCATGTTAATCTTACTGTAATTAAGATTTAGTATAATGTTATATGTGTTTGGATACTTAGAATACCTTTTGGATAGAGTTTTGTATGAAAAATGTCTTCAAAACACTGTTCGGGACTGTTTCGGACTTACACGGGTCGTGTGAGGAAACACGGGTCGTGTAAAAAGTGATCAGAAGCAAGCAGTACCATAACCCGGACCGTGTAAAATAACCCAGGTCGTGTCAGGATGTGCAGTTTTTCAGCAGCAAGCAGTAAATTTGCACGGGCCGTGTGCCGACTTAAAATTTTGAAGTATAAGTTGTGAAAAATATGGGATTTTGAGGAAATTTCAACTAGAAACCTCTCTTTAAACCCTAGAAAAGTCCCGGGAGCATCATAGACCAAATTGAAGCCAGGGATTTCAAGGAATTGAAGGATTGGAAGTACAGGTTAAGAATTTGCATCCGAGAGGTAAGAATCCTTGCTTTAGCTTCATACTTGAGTGGTTAGTTTGCTTGGGAATGCTTGGTTCTAGGTGGTGTTGATAACCCACCTGCAACTATGGATGTTATAGCATACAATTCTCGAATTGGATGTGTAGTTGGGTTGTAATTCAAACCCGAAGTGTGAAATAAGCTATAGTTGAGTGAATAGAACTATAGCAAGTGAATAGAAGGTGTTCACATATGTGTGGTGTTTATGTGGTATAGTGTAGGTGTTGAAAGTGGTGAGAAGACAGTTTGGACTACCAATTGTACCATCTGGAACGGCGTAAAGCTACTATATCCATGTGAGTAACTCTACTTACATGTTAGTTATAACATGTTATATGTGTTAAGTAAGCTTAATTGCTGATAATACATGTAGTAGATTACGTGTAAACTATATAGATACATAGAGAATCAATTGTGATTACATATGTTAAAAGTTTGTTGTTCGATGTGTAGTAACTGGTATCGAGACGAGAATCTCGTGTTCACTTAAAGTAAGGTTCATATATCACAAGATGAGTACTTTGTGATTAGGTACAATTGTGATATTAGTGGTTGCTTAACAAGTATTTAGCAAATATGGAGAAGCATACATGATAAATATATATGATTATATATATAAATGTATAGTATGATGTTGTGTGTATCGGTTGTTAGTTGATTCACATGTATGTAGAGATTACTATGTATGCGTACTATGTAATCCGGGAATACCAAGTATTAGAAATAACTTGTTATTACAGGTGATTTTTGTAGTTATACACAAGATAATACTCTAGAGTTAAGTGGATGTATATGAGTACTTTACATGCCACCTAGAGTAAGTTGGACGTTTACGCGATAGATGTATTGTGATAAAGTGTCATTATGTAGAAAGGTACGAGGTTAGAAGTGTCAGGAGTTGTTATATGACTGTTGTGTATGAGTACTTTACAGCTATGATGTTGAGCCTTTGTAGTCAACCGATTGGGTTTAATCACCCAAGATATGTTATGAGAACTTGTACGGTTCATGCAGACCTTAGTGGTCGAGTGAGGATCTGTACAGTTCCAAATTATACGGCCTCTGTGGCTAGGAGATTGTATTTGATATCCAAATTATACAGCCTCTATGGCTAGGAGATTGGATTTGATATATGTGGCTAGGAGATTGGATTTGATATCCAAATTATACAGCCTCTGTGGCTAGGAGATTGGATTTGATATCCAAATTATACGGCCTCTGTGGCTAGGAGATTGGATTTGATATCCAAATTATAACGGCCTTTGTGGCTAGGAGATTTGACTCTGTGTCCAAATTATAACGGCCCTCGTGGCTAGGAGGTTGGGCTTAATTTCCCAACATATGTGGTTAGAGCTTTTGTGCTCATACTACAATTGGGGTAGTGGTGAGCCTTATTGACTCGAAACCGTAGAGGTTGAGGAGAAGATAGATATAAAGTCCTTGTGGCTTACGATCAGAAAAGTTGTAGAGTGGAGGATTCCATGTTGGAAGTCAGTGTGACAGAGTACCATGTAGTGGTACCGAGTTGTCAGTTAGGTGTATATTTGTGTTACCCGTATTGTTTATCTAGTAGTTTAGGTATCGGTAGATACCTGTGTGACTACATAAAGAGTACTTGTAGTAATTGACAATGAAGTATAGCTGGTTTAATATGTTTATATTAACCAGTACTTATAAGTTGTTGCAGGGAATAACTACACCCACTAGTTGGGTGATGTATTACATTATAAGCTATTCATGTCTTTGTATTGTTGCTCACTAAGCTTTGTAGCTTAAGTGTGTGTGTTGTGTTGTGTGCAGGTTAGCAGTTGTAGCGCCCGGCTCGGATCGTGAGACGATTCTTGGTGATAACTTCTTGTAGTATCCAGAGCGCACGAGTATCCAAATGTAATATTTATGTTGTAAAAATAAAATTTTTTGGGTATACTTGGTGCTGAAACTGGGCGTTACATCCAGCATATTAACTTTATTAAGTTTAGCCTCTTTAAGTCATTTTACAACCCAATAAGCCATTTTTAAGCACCATTAAGTTATTTCTCATCCCAATTTGCTTATATGTCATTTCATTAAACAAAACAAATACAAATTTATCGAAAGAAACTATACTAATAAATCTGAAAGAAACTACACTAAAACTTCAAATACGAAAACCAAAATACCAAAACAAATCATATCACAAATTTATTTCAATCATTTTTCAAATGACAATACAAAAAGGAAACAATACATCAAAACAAAAATTTCCTTTTCCTTTATCATCGTCTTCTTCGAACGCCTTTTCAATCGCTATATAATTAACAAATAATAGATATAGTATGTAAAACTTCTAACATATAAAACAATAAATGTTATGGAGATTTAAATTTAATAGTCAACATTATCGTGTGATCCTTTAATATATGTTCAACATAATCTATTATGAGTTTTTGTGATTTTCGATTCCAGTCTTGGATACACAACAATGTCTCCACATCTTTGTTGTCAAACGCATTCCATACTCATCTAAATTTCGACCGAAATTGTTAAATACATATTCAGATGCCACCATCAACACGTATATGACCAAAAATATAAGAAACGATTATAAAATTATAAGTCGATTACTTTATAAGTTGACTTATGAAATACTAAATTAAGTTTTCAAAATTAACTTTTGTCATACAAGCAACGATACGGAAACAATATGCGCGTTTTTCCACCAATCTAGGATGTCAAATCTTTTATTAAAAGTCACATTACGCTCATTCAAACACCTTCGTATCATATTTTTCTTTGCAAGTTGTAAGTAAATTCATTATCCTTTTCTCGGCCTCCCGAACCATAGATATCACCATAAATTGTATGGTCGATATTGATAATCGGTTTTCTTTTGTTACCGTGTATGAGAGCATTTTGCTTTTGGTGGTGTCCGTGCCCGTTTTCTTGTAATTGCCTTTGACAATGACATATTATCTTCTTTACCCTTGTCGGAATCATTATCATCAACAATAACATGATTGTGGTTGAATCAATAAATATATTATCATCCTACAATACAAAAACAATCACTTATATATCATAATTCAATAACAATGGCAATCCAACAATTACAATGGAATCAAGATTGCAACATCATCATTAAAATCATTCAACAACAATTGCATCATTCAACAACAACTGAATCAAGATTGTAACATCAACATTTAAAAAACAATGGAATCAAGGATGCAACACCAATACGACATTATGTATTCAATAATCAAATATATAACATCAATTACATAGAAGAATTGAGATTTACATCATCCAAAACATTAAAAAACGTTGACATACTCGAGTTTGAGAATCTTACATTGATGAAGGAATCCAATTTTCTATCACCATTAGTGTTGGAGAATCACAATCAAGGGTTTTTGTAGGCTTTTGGTGTGGTATTGATTAAATAAACCAAGTGCAGGATTGATTCTTGTGATTTTTACCTTGGAAGTTGTGGTTGATGGGGGAGGCAGGGACATAAGTGAATGCTGGAAAAATTATGTTTGAATGAGCCATAATCACACGTAATCCTGGAAAAATCAACATGTCCCTTCGTTTTCCGGTTCGATCTAACAACCGTATGCAATTATTGTAAGTCGGTTCCGGTTCAGTCTGGTCTGGCCGGTCCTCTTGCTCATGCCTAGGCCACAACGTGGGTTCTTATGCTTTAAGAATTCTAGTGGTAATTTGGTAATTCTTCTGGGACCATCGATCTTGTTATATAATTGGGTTTATGCATAATACAACCCAACACCTTTGTGGACCTATATTAAGGGTATGTTTAGCACGCCACATCTGGCTTGTAAGCTAGTTTTTTTTTTGAAAATTTTTCAATTTACATGTTTGGCGGACAAAAAACTAGCTTATAAACTAGCATATAAGCTAGCGTTTTAAAATGCTACTATGAGTAACGTTTAAAGTAACTTTTTTAAATATTCCAAATTTACCCTTCAATATACTACGTACTACACGTACTGATAAAATATTTATCTACAAATTTGATTTCCATTTTCCTCCAAATCTGACTACTCGACAGATATGATTTTCAACATCATTGAACAACATTCTGATTACATACATTCAGAAGAACAAAACAATCATTCAATATCTAGTCATGCAAACATTCGAGAGTCACATACATTCAGAAGAACAAAACAATCATTCAATATCTAGTCATGCGAACATTCGAGAGTCACGTCATGAGATGTGAGAACTTCGTGATAATATTGCGAATATGATACGGGATGCAACTATGCAAGAAAATTAAATTAAAATCAGAAAACTTTTATTTAGTATTTACTTTAATTTAATTTAATGTATTATGTTTTTTCTTATAATATTTGATTAATTTTGTGCATGTCATTTTATGTCATTTACGATTTCTAGCTAGTTTTATCAGTTAGTTTTTACAAAACGTCATTTATTATCAGATAGTTTTTCAGCTCAGCTAGTTTTTCAGTTAGTCACTAGTTTTCTAGCTACCTGCTAGTTTTTCAGCTAGCAGCTAGTTTTTCAGTTAGTCTATCAAACATAGCCTAAATAATAATAAAAATAAAGTTAATGTTCATATTTTTATAACTATTAGTAAAAGTAGAGACTATTGTTTATATGATGATTTATTATTATTGTAAAATGAAGCTCACCCCAACTAGAGTTGCAAGTAATAACATGTTAACTGAGTTGGCCTGGTCCAAACATGAACCACTTAAATCTGTGATAGCTTTTTTCTTTTCAGCTCGAGGGGTTAACACCAATTGATAGGATTTCTTATGAAGATCAGTTAAAGATGACCGTTTAGAGACTCTGTTCGTATTTGTCCATTAAATTACTCATTTTTTGGATTTTTTGTTTTTTTAATTTAACGACTATATATAGCCGTTTTAGGACATTTTTGACCACTTCACCACTCTATCAAGTGTATTTGTGTCCATTTTGTCCATCTATCAAGTGTATAAGTAAGGGTGAGTTGGTCAGATATCAACACACCTCAAAGCTATCTAATTTTGTGTCATGGCTTTCATATTCCGTAATCTTAACTTTCATATTTTGTGTTCTAAAATCTGATATTCATATTTTTGTCTTAATTTTCCTTTAACTTTTCTATATTTTGTGTTCTAATTATTTCAAGTTTGTTCTTTTTGTATAATATACTGCACCAAAAAATTTGGGTGGTGGAGGTTTTCGATCTGAAAATTCCGTTAGGATTACTCTACATACAACTGTCTCGTCGAAGTTTATAATATATTACACCAAAAAATCGGGTGGTGGAGGTTTTCGATCTCAAAATCCCGTTAGGGTTACTCGGCATACAACCATCTTGTCAAAGTTTTGTTAAGTAACTGCGTAAAATAGGTTTAAGATCATTACAATTTGCTGAAATAGCAAGTGGCTTAAAAGAGTTTGATGCTACAAAACGTGATACGATACTTACAATGAAAGAAAATTTGACGTTAGGATGACACACTACAATGTCATGTCTGACAATAAAAGTCACAACAGACTCAAGAAAATCCCAGATTACTCCACGTAAGTGATGTGGACTTTCGACAATGATTTGATTTGTGAATGGATGATAAAGTTCGTGATCCAATAAGGGTTATTGTTCGACCACTTTGGCAGCTCATGCTTGACAAAGCTAATCACGAACCAACGTAGCATCATGTAAGTCGTTTTACTCTTAGATGAGATGGCAACATGCTATTAAGTGTAATACTTAACAAAAGGTCGATATGAAATGAGGATTTTCAAAATTAAAAACACTTGGGGTTTATGTGTTTGTTCTTGATAAACTTTGTGTTTATGGTTTTCATCTCTTACAATGACCAATATTATAGAAAGTTGAAAATTTACAACCCTAAATATATTACAAACACTTTTGCAAATTTACAATGTCGGAACAATACAATTTTATAAATTAACAACCAAAAACATATTCAAATATTCAGACACAAATTATTTGGTCGCTGAACTATGCGTCTATCTTCGCTTTTCGATCAGCAGCAAGTATTTTTTTAGCATAATTTTTTATCCTTGCTTTATAAATCTAAATAATTATTATGAGAAATTATCACATACATGTGTAAAAACAATTATGTTGATACCTTACCAAAATTAAAAAATTTAAATCATCAAAACATTATAAAACTAATTTTAACAATTAAATGTTTTTTACTATTTTCAAAAGCATGATCAAGAAAAATAAAAATCAATTCAACTTTGTGATCCAATATTATAAAAATTGACTCTAATAACACTGCTGGAGAGTGATGATCAAAAACATTTAATAATTATAGCAACAGAAACAATAATATAGTTTAAAAAATTTTAATCCCCAATAATAACCACGAATCCAATTAGACTAAACTAGATCAATAAAGCCAACCATAGGATGCTTAAGAAAATTACATCAATAATAATCTCATCATTTGATGTTGAAAAATAGTTACCGGAGTTAGTAACTTATACAATTGATTCACATGAAGCGGGAACAAACAATTGCTAGACCACCAACAAGATACACCAAACAATCTTCTTTCTTTCGCCTTGTAGTCAATACAGAAAGAGAGTGAGAGGGAGAGAAAGTGGGTGTTGGTGGGCGAAACTTGTTATAAGTACGGAAGAGTATGAGGTTCTAACTGTTTTATTTCATATATATGATTACTAAAACTCTCTTTTCTTTTTAGTTAGGTGGGTTTTCCAAATCTTGGACGAAAACTAATTATAAAAGCCTAACCCCATTACACTAATTCCAAAGGCTTTAATTAAATAAAAATAATATATTTAATTTATTATAAATAATTTATTAATTTATTTCACAATTTATCAATAAACAATAAACAACTATTATTTTATTATTTATTTTAAGTTGATGAATAATATTTATACACTATTATTATTATTTATTTATTTATTATTTTCTATGATTTTTTATGTGTGATCACATAGATTCATATTCGAACAATATAATTAATTTTTTTTATTTTTTACACACTATTTCCAACATTGATAGGACACTAAAGTGCCTCTATCTTATAATCTAAGACTACTTACAATACTCATCACACTATCACATGTAATGAGTGTCACGTCACTGCCACATCATCTTTTTTTCCTATCACACTTTATCACAATACCATCACAACACACTAGAAATACACATCATACCACATCATCTTTTCCAAATAAAAATAATTCGATAATAATAAAAAATACTAGGTTCTAATTGGTTGAATGGTAATTAAAAAAAAGGAAAAAATGCTATTAGGTGTGGTCACCCGTAAACAGCATCACAATTCATCACGATCACGCCCATCACGGAGCACCCGGGGCGGTGTGCACGCCGTGATGGGGTAGTGATGTGGTTATCACGGTGTGTCCGTGATCGGTATTCCGATAGGCCTAACAATAGTTAATGGGGCGACATTAATAGTTAATGGAGTGACATTTTTGTATGATGAAAGTGATCATAAATGTCGTAACTAGATCCCACCTATAGATAGCCAAAGGGTAATCTTTAAATGAAAGCGTCGGGTAGTATGCTTCGGCGCAAACCCAACCCAAAGTACTCTTGACTTTGTTCCATTCTTAGTTGGGCATGCGGTAGATCGTGGTAGATAGGATTCCAATTGCTTACTTCTCCTTTCCTTTTCCTTTATTACATGTATTTCCATGTGTGCATTATTGGTGGTATCTGCCTTTTGTTGTTGTACCCATGTTTGTTTTCTTTCTCTAGTACATTGTTCTGCTGCTTGCTTTGTTACACATGCTTACTCACCGTCTAGCATGCCCAAATTCGTGTTTCATATGTCACAGATCATAAATGGATACAGTTGAATGGATGGACACAAGACCAATGACATTTACCTCAATAAACACTACAATAATATTCTAATATAATCTCCCGTAAATGTATGAAAATCTCTATATACCTCTTCTCTACCAAATACCATATGCCAATGTTACATAACTGATCCCACCCCCAAGATTCTCCGATATTCTCTGGGTACTTGTTGCTCCATAGTTGCATATTTCTATCCTAGTATTTCTCACACTAAACAAAATTAACTCAATACATACCATATTCCTAGAATTCTTGAGAATTTAATAGAAAAATGTAGCTAACAATAGCAAAGTATTTGCAGAAATCAATTACAATGAAAGAAGATGCATTTATCCACCCACACCCGTCAAAGAATTCCAAAAATTTGCACTCAAATGTTAAAAAAGAAAGAAAGAAAGAAAGACATAGACAGACAAATTTACATGCTTAAATGCTCCCTCTACCGGAGAACACAAAGAAAGAATTCCTAAACTTGTAATACCCGATATCTAACACAATGATATTATACGAAAAGAAACACAAAGCAGGAAAAACGAAAATACTCTAAAATTCTATGATTACAAAAGAAATGTCGCAGATGATACCTGATATACAAAATCAAGAACTCCCATGAGATCTGATGGAGGATATTGATTGTGCTGAAACAGAAGCAGTTGGGCTGCTTAGATCTCGTTCCCCATTCACTAATCTTGGCTTCCCACTCAACCTATCTATTGCTTCTTGACTTATTTCACCAAACCATTCATCCTCAGGGAGTACACTGCCATAAAAGAAACAAAACATATCATTTCTACTCATATGCAAAATTATATTCTCACGCATTATTTAATAATTTGCAGCTATTTTGACTCACCCGTACGGATCCACTCCTGTTGCAGCAAAGGCTGCCAGTGCTTTAGATATGATCTCGTTCACAACCCGATTTAAATTTCGAGACAAGTAACGCCCTTGAGAAGCAAAGGACAGGACAAACTTCATGTCCAAATAGAACTGCAAATTTAAACAATCACATTTAACATGAGACCGGTTTTAGTTTTGGACTGTTTTGCCTATCTTTACAAAGACACGTACCTGTTGAAGGCCAAGAGGACCTAAAGGAGTCGGTCCTTCTTCAATATCTTCCCAAAAAGTTTGATCTTCTGAAAGCCACAATATCACAGTTTCCGTAAGCCTCATTAATAACATTGTCGAAAAACGTTCCCTCCCAACAAACATTTCCGCTGCTATACCAGACATCCTGTGAAGTTTCGCATAAAGTTCCTAAAACAACAATAAACCAACACTTAGCAATTCAAATTTTAAATTTCAGACTAAAACTTGTAATTAAAAATATCACAATTACCTGAAAGATAGGAGAAGGGAACCATTCTACTTCCTCAACATTTCCATCCATGTTTATGTACATATCAGCAGTAAGATGACTATCACCATCTTCAGTAAAAATCAAATCTAACGCATGTTGCCTGCAGAAACTATCTTTCAATCTATCCACTATACTCGCAAGCCTTCTCTTCCATTCCCTTTGCTCAGTGTTCCGATTTTGGCGTTTACGAGGGTCTTCTTTGTAAATATTTTGACCTTGAGGGGTAAGTTTCATGGCTGCACGCGGTAAAAGTTCATCAGCTAACAACGACGCATTTGCCAGCAACGCAAGTTGCTGGCCTTCAGTCTCGGCCATCCGGACGATTTTACCCCCAGACCCTTCGTAACTTCCTTCTTCTTCCATGGACCCCGGGAGTGCTCTTATTAACATGCTGACATAAGAATTAAAAACATGAAACAATCCCTCCAACATTTTCCCTCCTAACTGCATGCTCAAAAGCGGGCCCACGTCCTCGAAGAAATCCTGTATCATTGCATTGAACCTTTGAGCACTACTCGAGAGCTTATGGTTGCCAGATAGACGTGTGACAGCTGGCGAAGAAGAAAGATCCCAATCATCGGCTGCGGCTAAAGCAGCTGTACTTTCTTCGATTCGTTTAAGGTTCGCCTCCAATGCTTGTTCGACACTTGGCCTAAAATGTTTTAAAAGAACAGGACAAAGTGCAAGTCCACGAGCTTCAAGCAAAGTACAATGCCCTAAAGCAATCTGTACACATTCAGCAGCAGCTCTTAATCCACCAGCAGCAGCAGATGAAGCTAACGCGTGTCGTTTCACAAGAACCGCAAAGTCTTCAACTTGTTTTGTGGCCCACATTACAAGCTCCGAGATGTAATCCGGTTCTTTACCGAAAATAGCCTTGGAATCAGTTGCGGTTTGTGCGATAACAGAAAAAACTAACTGTGAAATGGCAGCTGTGTAGGCCCCACCGTATGAAGTGCTTGAAGGGCGGAGATTTTGCATGTTGGATTGAAGTCTCTGGTAATGTGCTTGAAGGAGTAGAGTGTGCGCGTGGGGCCCGTCACCGAGCTTTTTCAGGGCGCTAATGGCTGCACGAAGCTCACTGCCACGTGTCGTGGGTTGAGAGGCGGCTTCTGAAAGCTGATTGGCTAATCTTTGTCTGCATTCTGTTATGGCAGTTTGGAGGGAGGCTAATACAACAGGACTTAATGAGTTGTTTGTTTTTGCTTCTGAAGCTATGCGTTCGCCTTCTTCTAAAGTGGAAAGAGCTTCTTCTACTCTTCTTTCGGCTAATAAAACATCTAGAATGTCGGGTAATTCGGTTAACCAGTTTTCTAACTCTGAAGGGTCTCTGTCTAGATCGGGAGATGATCCGGAACCTTCCGGAAGAGAGATGGATAGAGAATCGACGTGGACCCCGTCTGCTAGACCGTGGATTATGGTGGCTTGAGTGGATAGTAAGTTTCTTATGGACAGTAGCTCGCCTTCTAAATCTGATATCTCTTTTGATGTGCTGAAAATTTTAGGTATTTAAAACTATATTAGTTAACATTTTGGATTGGAATATACAAAGTGAAAGAGGTGGACCCACCGTATGAATGCGGTATAATTAGCGTATACACTCCTACGCATTTCTTCTGCAGATGCTTTCTTTAAATCCAAAAGATATGAGCATAATTGTCTTATCTCCTGTGAATGAGGTACATATCAGTTATTTTGAAGGATGCATTATGCATTAGATGATACACTTGAACCAATATATCAACAGAATGAAAGATGCATGGTGACTTCTGTTTTTCTTAATATCTACAGGCTTCATGTTTATGTGTTTGTAGGGTATGGCATTGTATAGAGTCTGAACAACTAGTGCCTTCATGGATTATTATGGTATGGGACTAAATAATTAAAATTTAATATCAGTGCTGAAGAGCAAGATGAAGCAGAATTGTCCAACTTTTTTTTGGAAATAGTTATGATCTTCACAATATTTACGATTTGGGGTATAGCATATATGCCTCATTTTTACACAGTAATATTATATGACATGTTTAGAAAGATAATTATCCGAAGTCGATTTATAAATGAGTTATGTCCAACAAATTAGAACAGAAGGACCCCAAAAACACCTTTCATATTCGAATTCTGGCTGCACCAAATCTCAAATCGAAATACATGTGGTAGCAAATTAAACTAGTTAAAACTACAAGGTGTGGATCCAGTATACTATGGACCTAGTATTGCTACATTTGGTGGTGAAATGAACGATTCTGTAAAGATGATCTGAACCGACTAGCTGTTCTACATGGATGAAGTCCGCTTTGGTCCTAAGCAGCTATCTCACAGCAAATAAGACCATAGAAAACAAAAGCTAGAAAGAGTGATTCACAAATGCCACTTTGAAGTATAAATGAATTGTTAATATAGACTGTACTTATCAAATAAATTTGAATTTGATGATAAAACATTCAGGCGACGTCAATATGCTAAACAGCATATGTGTTAAATGATAATGGGCAGAATACCTATAATTCCTCACAAAGTCCTGAAATTAGAATTGTATGACTGAAAATGGAGCATTTAGGGGGATACGGACCTTCTCGTTCAAGGAATTACACTTGGAGTTTACAAAGCTATCAGCGTCGAATTTATCGGACTTGAAAATGTTCAGATTTTCCTCGAGCTTGGGGCCGGATTCCTTGGAGTTGGCTTTTACAGGGGCGCCTCCTCTTGACCGAGATGACATCTTAGAAGCCATATCGCTGAGTAAACGAAGATCGAAGGAACGAGAATCTAGGGCTGGAATCAGGTAGTGTTGAGAAGACGATGGAAAAGACGGAAGTGATTTGTTGAAGGGATCAAAAGCTTAGATCTGAATCTGTGATTGTAGGAGGAGATAGAATTGGCATCGAAGAGACGATTATGTTATGAAGATGATGGATCAAGGATCAAAGGCGGTGGCTGGCTACGCCGGATATCCACCTGAGAGAGAGAAGGTTAGTTGGTTTGGACGCTGTATCTGGCTATCTGCAAATTATTGCTGGGTTTGTTTCATTTTATTTTATTTTAGACTTTTCAAATTTTGTTCTTTTTCCTTTTTCGTTTCTTGAGCGACTATTGTTAAATCTTGGATGATTTTTATTTTTTTTATTTTCCATTATGACTTTGCTTCAAAGGATAATTTTTCTGAATTTTACGTTTTTATTTGAATTCTTTAAGCTTTTCTATTTTCATTTTTATTTTGATTGGTCAAAGGAGTTGGTATTCACAATTCAACCAATTATTTGGTGTCAATGAGTTGTTAAATAATACATATTCCATACTATCAATAACAATTAAAGACAACCTCAATAATCCAAATGCAATTTGCTTCCAATTTAGCATAGCAAAGATAAAAACCAAAACGCATAATCCATTCAAAGATTCACTACAAAATTTATTATTGACAACATTGTTCGAGCTCAACTTTTGTAACAAATTCAAATTGTTCAACAAGCAAGGCCTTGATCAACTTCATTAAGAATTGCAAAATGTAACATCTTCCTGCCTCATTCTTCAGGAGAATCCGACCTAATAGCTGTTCAACAGACAAAAAAAAAGTGTCAGAAAAATCTATCAAGATATATTTAAAAAAAAAAAACGTATCTTTGACATGTTAATATCTGAAAATTTAAACTAGAAAACCATATACACCATGGGAATAAATCAAGAAGATACATCTACATAAAGAGCCATAGGGGCTTTTTTGCAAATTATTTTCCTGGACATAAGTTGCAATGTGACTAATACCATACTAAAGATCTAGGAATATAATACAAATCACTTTAATAGCACCTGTCAACGGCAAATACTTGAAGAACACAAAAGTACCTTGTCATTTAATATCACAGGGACATGTAATTAACTATGCCATCTATTGACTACTGTAGGTCAAGCTAATTGGCTGAATCTTAGGGGGTGTTTGGTTCACAGAATGTTTTCAAAGGAATGGGATCTATCAAAGGAATTGGAACCGGAATCCGAAGAAATTGCAATCTTCAGGAACTGAAATCCGATAGAATTGTAATTTTTCATGTGTTTGGTTGGCGAGATATGGAATGAAATTCAATAACATTCCCTTGTCATTTATAGTTTGGTTTGTAAAATAATCAAAGAAATTGGAATGTGAATTATGGTATAAGAAGAATGTGTTTGTGTTTTTATGGGTTTATGAGAATAATTTGGTCTTTTAATGAAAAAATGAAGAATAAAATTCAATTCTTACCACCAACCAGTGATTATGAAATTCTTAAACATGATTTTAGGGGAATGTCCTAGAATTCATTTCTGTTGGTTTGACAAAGAAAACACAACACGGAACGGGATTTGAGATTCCAATTCCTTCTGACTTTGCCACAATCTACAAATTAAACACGCCCATAAATTGCTAAACTATCAGATAGACAAAGAGACAATTGCAGGTAGAAAGTCTATAGTTCAATGTCAAATTCCTAAAATGCAGCATCATCAACAGCAACATGTGTCTGGACTGCAAGTATGTCATACATTTTGCAGACTGAGCCTACCATGAAGAAAATGACTATTAACACATAAGAAAAATGAAAACATTTTGGCTGGTTTGGCATGGGGGTCCAGAGGCTGTTGTTTTCCCATTTTTTGATAAGATTTTGGGAATTGAATACCCTCATAGCAGAAGTCCAGGCATACAAAACACATCACATGACAAATGATGTAATACCAAAGCTAGAATTGCAATTACATTTGTGTGTGTTTGTATAGCAATTAGAAAATCCAAATCGGCCATTCCCAAAATAAGTGAATACAAACTAACAACAGGTGCTAAAACAGGGTTTGTTTGAGTTCAGGAAACTATGTTATTGGAAGCTCAAATTAGCCAATAGCCTACAATTGACATAACAGCCATGGAACTATTCATTTCTGCAATTATCAAGCAAACTTAGAGCAGAGAAACAGCAATTGACATGGGAAAACTCTTTTCCTTCTCCTGATTATTATAGGACAGAGAGAATGATACAGATAGTGACGGTCACTGACACGATGGTGACCTGATGGGGATCCACTAAATTGATCCCAAAGGATAATGTAAGGTTCCAGTTGGCATAAAGAATTATGCATTTATGATAAAACGAAGAAATTCATCTAGACACAAAAATTCATCATGAAAGGCTAACACAAGCAGACTACGATCAACAATAATCGCGTACAGGAAGAAACCCTATAGATCTAAGCGATTGATAAAGTGAAATGATTGGCCAAAACATTAAAGGTTGATAGGAATTTACTAGGTTTCTCAGGTTTGCCGTCGGTCCATTTGGAGATAGAGAAATGGACCTTCTCCCGATTGATAGCTTCGGACTTGTAGGGTTCCTTGAGACAGTTCCTCACAAGGTTGGCACATATGTTCGAGTACGATATGTACGTCATACCGGCAGATCTCCAAAACGGTACAGCAGCGGTTGAAGCCATTAAAACCCTTCGTTCTTTTTCTCCTTCTCTTTCTCTTTCTGTATATATATAGATTGTCTACCGGTCGAGGGCTCGATCTCCCCCAATCTCTCCGATAAAATGAACGGAGATGAGCATATCTTAATTTTCAGGCAGACCCTGAAGTTTTTAGAGACGCTGCTTTCAACCCTGAATAATGTTCCACGGAATAACAAACCATCGAACCCTTTTGGCCTTTTCCCAAAGATAAATGGTTTACTTGTATAGGTTTATTAATGACAAAACTGCAAAAATATTCTCTGAGGTTTGCGATTTTTTGTGGGTAGGGTTTTTTGACTTTCAAAATCGTGAAAATAATTCTTATTAGAATGTTTTTTTGTGGTTTAGGTCTCTGTCCAACTTAAAATGTTCATTTTATCGTTTCAATTCCTTTTTCCTTTTTCTTGTTATCCATTTACATTTTTTAATAAACAAAAATAAATGAATAACACACCCACCTATCCACACACACACACTCTCTCTCTCTCTATCTCTCTCTCTCTCTCTCAAAAACCCCACCCCAATCTCCTAAAAGGGTAAAAGAAATCGTCTGAGCTTCTTTTCCGGTGGGACACCCGTAAGACACCGATAGTGTTCGGAGGTATCCTTCCACCTCAAACTTGAATCAATTTTGGGATATTAAATCAAAACAAGGGTGGAGAATTAAATCTTGGATTACTGGCTTAAACCTTAACTACCCTTCTTTTTTGCTTTCTAGCCATGTCTCCCGTCTTCTCCTCTCAACCCAACCCTATCAAAACCCTAAAAGTCTAGGAAAAAGCTCGAAGCTGCATCAATGGAGTCTGCGCTTTCAATTTGAACCATGGCCTCCACCGTTGCTTCCACTGCCAACAATGTAACGCCAATATACTCTTTTTATAATTATAATAAAAAGGGTAAAATGGTCATTTTACCTTGGAAGGGTAAATTGGTCTTTTGGACAGAAAAGTATTTGGTTTGAAATAATATTTTGAGTTTTGGACTTAAAACGTTATAAAAAACTGATTTTTGGTCGTTTTACCGAAAAAGGGTATTTTGGTCATTTGACCATGTGAAAGACCAAATATGAAAAATATTGTTGGTTGTGGCAAAAATGTAAGAAATGAAAGTTTTATGGTAATAAAACTTGATTTTGTGGTCAAAGTTCAAGAAATGGAACTTAGGGACCAAAATTGTAAAAATTGGTGGTATAAATAAGAGAGAGTTGACTCTCTCTTTGACTAGCCATATGTGCAGCAACGGGAGGAGCAAGGAGGGTGCGATTTCTGCAGGAACTCATGGAATTGAAGCAAGGAATTAGAACTATGGCTTGGAATTGATGATTCCTAGGCTTGAAAGGTTAGTAAACTTGATTTCTAGCCAAGTTCTTGTGGTTTTTCTTGATGGGTTTGATAGAAACTGAAATTTGTAAATTTCAGTTGTAATTATGTGTTTAAATGGATGTTATACTTCCATTAAGTCATGCTAATAAGGACTTAGTTCAAGGAAATGGAAGTAGGTTGCCATTTTTGATGAAATTGAGAATTTTGCCAAGAACCCTAAATCATGAATTTGTGTGATTAAGGTGTTTTTAATGGTTTAAAACCTGTTATTAGACAAAGGTTTTAGTCCTAGAACAATCCCTAATCATTAAGTCGTGCATTAAGGGCTTAAAATGAGAAATTGGGATTTTTGTAGCATAAAAATCGTGATTCTGGTCTGTCCAGCAATGATCGGGTCGCGATCTATGAGAGGATCGGGTCGCGATCCATCGAGTCCCGATCTCTAATGAGATAGGGTCGCGATATCTGCCCAGCAGCAAGAAAAATCAGCCCCCTGTTAAGAGAAGTTTCATTTTAGAATTTGATGTTAGACTTATCCGATTGACTTGAAATTTTAAACTTAGGTCTAATATGATATGAAACTTCGGGGAAAATTGTCGGAATGCGTATACGACCTTCCGAAAGTACTGTAGCAAAACACGTGTATTTTATACAAATGTATAATTTGTAAAAAGATGATAAATGGAAAGTTTATCATCTAAGGATGGTTTATAGTTGCATTTTATTGGACTCTCATGTATTTGAGTCAATTGAAATGATTATTAACCCATTATCATTTGATATGAAATGGATAAATAGGTATGGGGGACAAAATGGTTGTGGTGCACGTAAAGGCAAGAAACAACCGAGGTTTAATGCAGCTAGCATCCAGGTGAGTAATCTCACTGACATCACATATGATATGTGTTGATTGGACTGTTACAGGTTGAAACAGGTTTGGGGGACGAAAATGATGATCTAAAGTTATGGTGAAAAGGCAATACCGGATAAGCCGTGAGTCAATGAAATGACAAGAACGGAGCCGTGAGCCACAAATGATTTCTGGATTTTTATATCCAATGGGTGCGGCCTATATGGCTATGATTTTTGGATTGTATATCCAACCGGTGCGGCCTTCGGGCTATGTCTCCGATGTGGCCTTCGGGCTATGACTCCGGTGCGGCCTTCGGACTATGTCTCCGATGTGGCCTTCGGGCGATGACTCCGGTGCGGCCTTCGGGCTATGTCTCCGATGAGGCCTTCGGGCTATGATATTTGGTGCGGCCTTTTTGGCTATGATTTTGTTACAGGTACATGGTGCGGCCTTTTGGCTATGATATTGGGTTATTAAACCCAGCTGGTGCGGCCTGCGGGCTATGAATTATATATTGATAATGTTTTGATACGGCTTATATAGCTATGACACAGGGTGCGGCTTAAATAGCCATGAAATACTGTGCGGTCCATTGTGTCTAAGAAACATGGGACAGAAATGGTTAGATATGATTATTGTGCAAATAACTGACGTGACTTGATAATTTCAGGTTATTATGAATCAGCCTGTAAGGCTACAAACTAGGATGTGAAATCCTAAGAAATATATGGTCAGCCAGTACGGCTAGGAGTTTGGATCCGATATCCAAACAAATATATGAATGTATTTTTATACGTGTTATTTGCAGATACGATTACTCACTGAGCTTTGTAGCTCATACCGTTTGTTAAATGTCCCTGCAGGTTAGCATGATCCTGATAAGGGAATAGATAGAGACCGTGACTTTGAAGTGGGACTCATAGATGCTGTCAGTAGCAGCCCGGCTTTAAAGGAGTTATGGTATTTTATACTCTCCTTGATACACTTGTACCCGTTTTTATTAAAATATACCCCTTGTTATGGTTTTATGTATTGAAACCTGTGTTTTAAATGAAAAATTTTTCAGGGGTGTTTTTGTTTAAAAAGTCGGGTGTTACAAACAAGCTCCTAAATAATCCCATAATACAAAACCTCAAGCTTACCGCCTGCACCAGTACCCATAATTTCGTAACAACAGAATCTGAAACACCGGACGAAACCCTTTTGCTGTAGTTTCTAGAATTGAATTCCGAAGCCATTTCCGCTATGAAAATTGTACTCAAAGAGAAATTAAAAGCAGGGGAGGACGAAGAGAGCTTAAAAATCTTGAAAACACTCGTTTCCACCCAACACGAAATGGGCGACGTTGAATCACCCCGAGTTGCTCTGGAATAGCCAAAATCCATTTTTTGAATCATTATTTGAGAACACATTGTTAATGGACAGTTGTGGAGAATATGAGGTGGTGATTAAGATATTAGAAAAAGCTTTGAAGATCGCAGAAAATGAGAAAAAGGAGAAAGAAGCAAGGGATGTAAGATTGATAATTGCTCAAGTTCGATTTCTACATAAAAACATTGACGATGCATTGAGGAGTTATGACGAGCTTCTTACTAAATACCCAAATGATTTTCGACCATATTTTTGTAAAGGAAAGATATATAGTTTAATGGACAATAACGATGAAGCTAAAGTTTAGTTTGGAAAGTATCGCGATCTTTCACCCAAGAAGTTTGAGGTGGAAGGATACCTCTGAACGGCATTATTGATGGTTCCTAGGGATGAAAGAGAGTCTGTGAGAGACCGGTGGTGGGAGGGGTGAGGGTGGGGGTGGTTGGGTTTTTTTAAACAAAAGAAATAATTAAACAAATTAAACAAACTAGAAAAAAAATATTTTAAGGGGTATATTAGTCATTTTAGGTTGGGTGTGGACCAAAACAAAAAAAATCAATTATAGGACCTAAACCACAAAGAAACCTTCTGATAAAGACTATTTTCACGATTTTAAAAGTCAATGGACCTTATCCACGAAAAATCGCAAACCACAGGCACAATTTTTGCAATTTTGTTATTATTAAGTCTATATTTTTATTGAATAAACTAATATAAAATATTGTTACATAAAATTACTTATGTAATTTAAAAAAGATAATATATTTATTAAAACATAAAATAAGTAATTATAGAAACACCCAAAATGCATTTTAGTCTTCTTATAGAAAATATCAAAATATAAACCTAGAAAAACTCAAACTATAGGGACCAAAAGTGCAAGTCACTTGTTTCTCGCAAATTAAAAACTACATGGACCATCATCACCTATCTCGACTCATCACCTTCAGTAATATGAATTCCATAAAACTCGGGTGTGCGACGTACTCTATTAGATCTCTAGACAGGAGGTGGAGGTATGTCATATTCCTCATCTTCACTTGGCTGAGGCTCAACGGGCTTTTCGACCTCTGATTGAGTGCTAGTGCTAACTTCAGGTCCTTTGTTGGTTGGTTCTTGAATCTCATCAAGATCAATCTGGCTCCCACTGGCCTCTTTGTGTATCAGCTTCCTCTCTCGGAAGACTGCCCTTCGTGTAATAAACACCTTGTTTTTAGAATGTTTGTAAAACAAATACCCAAAAGAACAAGCAGGATAACCAACAAAGTAACACCTTTATGATCTAGGTTCTAGTTTGTCGACGACTTCACGACAAATGTAAGCCTCACAACCCTAAACTTTCAAATACGCAAACGAGGGTTTAGTCTCATTCCATATTTCACATGGTATCTTGTTGATCTTCTTAATTGGTACAAGGCATGACTTTTGTTGCAGTATCTAAATTCCATTTGTAGGACATGCTTTAAAGTAAAGACAAATAATTTTAAAAACCAAACACAACGGAAGCAAAATAATCAAATCATTGTATTCCACCAAGGCTAACATAATCATGCAAATTTTGTAACAATAAATCAAAGATAGATCAATATATACCTTTATATTTCAAATCTAATATTGCTAGGATGTTTAAAGCCCAACGTAGAACTCCTGTTATGGAATCACACCCAACACAACAAATTAGCGCCCAATGATCAAGTATAAACCCTTGCTTGAAGTTTTAGCACCTAATATATTAGGAAAAGTTAGAATCGATGCCTTTTAGAGGGGTGGGAGGCTATGGACGAAAATTAGGGTTTCCAAATCTCTTTACAACCCTAATGGAGGGTTGTATTTATAGTCCTAATTATCCAATCCATTCGTTATTTAAATAAGGACTCTTTTGAAATTATCAAACTCTTGACAATTTCCTTTTAATGCTTTTCTATTTTAGTTTATATTTAATACATCTTAATTTTGATGTGTTAATAAACCAAGTCCCTCATATTATTATCGATCTCATTTTCTTGTTAAATTTTCTCTTGTGTGTAACCCAAAAGGATCTTACTATATAAGGAAATATTACCAACTTGTTATGACCATAGACATATAGCCAACATGTTCCCCACGAAGGGGTTGGGTAACTTTCATCCTCAGATGGTGTTGAGGCGTCAAACACAACAAATAAATTGAGATATAAAATATAAAGCTCAAGTTCTTATTCACTGCTCAATTTACTAATAAAGTAATAAGAGATAAACAGGGTCGACCCTCAGGGACGCGGGTCTAACATTATGTCAAATTTATCACATAAGATACAATGTAATGCAGGGGGTTTTGATATTTTTAATTTAGAAACTAATAAATTTAACATGCAACTAAATTAAGAGATACAAATACACAATGAAATAAGATTCCGATTCTGTTTTCACATATTTGATAAGGATTCTTAATCCAAGACTAGAAGTTCTATTCGTTTCATCTAAGATGGTTTTAAAAGCATTAATAAGCTCTAACACTTTTTAGTTCACAGAGATATTTAATCAAAACAAGCTCTTTGAATTAAACATATTTTCTTAACATAATCCAAATAAGCTCTTGGATTACATTAGATAAACGCATTAGGATTTAAGTGAACAACCAATCAACGTTTAATACTTCTCATAAGCTCAGAAGCATGAAAATATGTAATTCGAGTTACATCCAAATAATCCTTAACCAAGAGGTCAATTTGGGTGTTGTTACAACATCTATTCGTAAAACAATTATGGATTTCACAAATAGGATAACAATCATGATACAAACATCGATTCAAGTGTCCAACAGGGATCAACATAAGAATCAAATGAACATTAAACACAAAACTCGAACAACTAGATGAAAAACATAAATGTACTTCTAGTCAAATGATTAAAAACACCAAATCATATGTTAGACAGAATCGGAAAGGGTAGAGATCGAGCCACACATGAGTGGACTAAGATCTCTACAATACAAACAATAAAAAGTAGTCTAAATGCACTTACAAACAATGTTCAAACCACAAATTGATGTTTTCCAAATGTTTATGATGATAGGAGTCTCCCAAAATTCGTCCCTTCTTTGTTTAGAATGAATCCCCCCTCAAAACTGCTCACAAATAGCCTTAAAACCGTGACCAAAACTGCTGCGTAACCAACTCTTCAACGCCACACGACCCCGTGTAGAAATCACACGGGTCGTGTGATTTGGTCTGGGGGTTTCTGCATGATTCTGCACGACCCCGTGTGGATTTGACACGACCCCGTGCAGATTTCACACGGCCCCGTGTGAATTTGACACGGCCCCGTGCAGATTTGGACAGTCTTCATTTTTCTCCACTTCAATCGCTTCCGTTTGTTGCTCCACGGCTCCAAAGTCAATCCAAACTCTATTCCAAGCTTCCAAAACTTCTTTCCATACGCTCCAAGCTCCCGCTCCATGCTCCATGCTTCCAAGCCTTCCCGATTCCACACCAAACGTCCACCTTTTCCAGAAATTAAACACAAGCTTATGAAGTACCATTGTTCCCGGAATTTAAATGGTTATGCATGAGAATAACTAGAAAAGCAAATAAAACTAAGGATAAAAACGGCCTAGAAAAGATGCATAAAATGCATCTAACAAATCTCCCCAAGCTTAAGACCTTACTTGTCCTCAAGTAAGAGAAACGATAAGAACGGTTCGGGAATAAGATTTGATGACTAGGAACCTAAACCAAACGCAGAAAGAAATCTAAATGAAATGCAAATGCAAATGCTATGAGAAAAAAATGCAAGATTACTAAACTAAAAAGGAAATAAAATGCAAATAAAAATCTTTTTGGTTGTTTAATTGACCAAATTTAAGTTTATCATCCAATGTCCCATATCCTAAATAGCTTTACCATATATATATATATATATATATATATATATATATATATATATATATATATATATATATATATATATATATATATATATATATATATATATAATTAAAAACACATGGTTATTTCTTACTCCAAGATAGCTTCAACGGAATCACGGACAAAAGACATTCTCCTACAAAACCCCTAGCGTAAAATCAACCCTTACGGTCGGAAAGGTATAAAAATTTTGCCCAGGCCTTACCAATCCAACTTTTGAAACTTTAAATACCTCCTTAAGGCAAGCTAACTCATAGCAAGGAAACATCATATCATAAAGGGCCCATTTCGACTCAAACCCCCCAAATAACGCTCTAGCCTAAATCTCGCTTTTTTGTTATTACCCTTTATCCATCACCCCACTCAGTCACTTGCTTGTACACTTCATTTGGATTTGACTTTAACTTGAATTGATTTCTTGAATGCACTTGCTTGTAGGTGTAGTTTTTGTGTTACACCTTCTTCAATCTTTAATCTTTGAATTTTTGATTTCTTCATTTGAGGTTACTTGATTTGATTGAATTTGTCTTCACTATGAATTGGACTCTCCGTCTTTGATTACTTGTAGAGGACTTCTTGATTTGAGTTTGAGTTTGAGTTTGATTTCTTGAAATCCTCCTTGACTTTAGTTGAGATTGAGAGCCCGCTATTTTGGAACTTCATGACTGAGTGAAATGACGAATAGGGTCCAACGAGACTTTAAACTAAAACATACAATGAGGAGTAAAAGGACTTGGACCTTGTTTACAACTGTGTTGCCCCTTCCTAGTTGTTACTTTGCTTTAAGAAAATGCCTAACCTTTCTCGTTTTGCATCAAAAAGGCTTGTTCAAAAACTTATAACTTTCACATTGTAAAAACTACTTTTACGCCTAGAGAGATGAGGCTAACGCTTCCGTCTCTATCATGTTCCGTCTTAACGAAGCACGTTTGGAGTAAGCTCAATTTTCATTTATTTTTTATATAATGAAAATACAAGCATACCGGGACGTAAGACACTAAACAACAAACTCTTTGAAAGGTCAACTAAACAAAGTTTATTATTATTATTATTATTTTTTTGAATTTTTTTAGAATGAAATGCATGAAAAATGCGGAAAATGAAAATTAAGAGGAAAATAAAATCTAATTATTTACAAAAATTAAATTTTTTTTTCTGAAAAAAAAAATGCATGCATGAATAAAATGAGAAAATGCATTCCCCCTCCCCAAGCTTAAAATGTAGCATCGTCCTCGATGTTTGGAAAGGGGGAAACGCGTCTAATATTACGGGGGCGGAGGTGGCGGAAACTGTGGCGTGTTGGGTCAACGGGACCACAAAAATCTAAGTCCAAAAAGATCCATTAGGAACACGGGAAAAACCGTTGGGACAACAATTTTCTGCACAAATATGGTTCCTTATCCCCCAAACACACCAAATCCACAACTAAATTAACACAAACAAAAATATGAAAAAAAAGAAGGAAATTACCGGGCAATCTCGCGAATCTTCAAATAAAAATCGTTCCTTTGTTCCAATCTTTGCCTTCCCCAAGCTTATCCTTTGTTGAAGATTAACACTAAAATTTCGAGATGTGTGGGTGTTTGTGGCAGAAAATCGCGAAGTGTAGGGTTTGGGGGAGAGAGAGTTTGCGTAAAAGTGAAAAGGGAAAAGAAGAAGTGCAACAAAATGAAAAATTTTCGGAATAAAAGGGGTTTAAAATGCGACGCATGACCCCGTGTGAAACTCACACGACCCCGTGTGAAAAATCACACGCCCCGTGCAGATTTCGACAGTGGGTTTTGTTTTTCTTAAAAATTGTTCGTTTTTGCACAATGGCTTCTAACGGTCGCGCCTCTTCCCCAAATTAAAATTTGTGCACTTCTTTTCGAAGTTATTTTTCACCAAAAACATTGGGAAAAACTTAAAACAAAAACAAATGCTCACAATAAAGTACAAAAAAGTCTTTAAAAGAAAACAAACAAAACGGTAAACGTTCGGGTTGCCTCCCAAAAAGCGCCTTTGTTTTAAGTCGTTGGCCCGACTTGGCCCGAGTCTGCTACGGTGCATTGTGCTTCGGATTTTTCTCGGTTTGAGCTGGGAATTTACCTTGGGCCTCTAGCTTACTCATTGAATTTGCAAGTTGTGAAATTTGTTGTTCTAAGCTTTTGATACTTGCTTTCGTCTCGTGTTGAAATGCTTGAGTACTCGTTGCTAGACTTTTCACTATGTCCTCCAAGGACATACCCGAGCCACTACTCCCTTGGTTTTGATTTTGAGGAGGGGGTAGTTGTGTTGAGGTTGAGGCTGAAAATTTGATGGAGGATTATTTTGTTGGTAGAGGTGTCTTTGTTGTGATTGAGGTCTCGGTTGGAAGTTCGGGTTTTGTTGATATCCCCAATTTTGATGATTTATTGGTTGATCAAAATTTCCTTGGTTTTGGCCGGGATACCCACCAACTGCTTGCACCTTTTCTATATCTTCTTGAAGCATATGGCACATATCAGTTGGGTGCCTATATTGCAAACATATCCCACAAGCTCGGACTGTTGGTGATTCCACACCTTTATCCTTCGTTAACTGCATCACCGCCTTCGTTAGTTCCGAAATTTGTTTTTCCATGTGAGGAGTTGACACTTCCTTAACTCCTCTCGGCGGGTCAGCATACCATTCGTCTTCCATTTTCTTATGCTTTGAATCTTCGGACATTTTCTCTATAAGAGCTCGAATTTGAGTCGGTGTTTTGTCAATTAAAGAGCCTCCACTCGATGCATTGATCAACCTTCGCTCCATTGGTGTCAAACCTTCACAAAAGTATCGGAATAATTGATACTCGTTGATTCCATGTTGTGGGCATCGGGCACACAACTTCTTGAAACGTTCCCAATACGTGTGAAGGGCTTCTCGCTTCCCTTGTTTAATACCAATGATCTCCCTTCTTAGACTTGAAGCTCTTGTTTCTGGAAAGTACTTGTCAAGGAAGAGTCGCGCAAGGTCATTCCATGTAGTGACCGACCCAGGTGGTAGGTCATATAGCAACTCCTTGGCTGCGTCTTGAAGAGAAAAGGGGAATGCCCTTAACTTGATTTGGTCTTCGGTTACATCGTGCGGCTTCATACCGACGCATACTACTTGAAATTCTTTTAGGAACTTGTGGGGGTCTTCGTTCTCCAAACCACGAAAACTTGGTAACAAGTGGATTAATCCCGACTTCAGCTCAAAGTTCATCATCGCGGGATAAGTGATGTACAACGGTTGTTGGGTGACATCTTGAGTCACCCAATCTCGAAGGGTTCTTTCTTCGGCCATGTTTTGATCTCGAATAGGGGATTCAGTAATCTCAACCTCGGGTATAATAGGGATTGTGAAATATGGTTGTGGGGTATTTTGGATTGGTGAAAGTGGTGGTGAGGGTTCTTTTGATGAAGGTTGTGTAGGTGAGGATGGTGTATCAGTCTCAGTTTCACTTGAAAGGGGGATGTCCTTCCAAATGTTAATGATCGGAGGGTTGTTTGATGATGTAGAAGTTCTGGAACTCGGCTGCCTCTTCCGAAGCTTGGCTTGTTTCCGTAGCTTCTTTGCTGTCTTTTCAATCTCCGAGTCAACTGGTAGCGGTGTACCTATACGTAAAGATCATGGCATAAACAATTAGTATTGTCGTGTCCCCGGCAACGGCGCCAATTTGTTGAGGCGTCAAACTCAACAAATAAATTGAGATATAAAATATAAAGCTCAAGTTCTTATTCACTGCTCAATTTACTAATAAAGTAGTAAAAGATAAGCAGGGTCGACCCTCAGGGACGCGGGTCTAACATTATGTCAAATTTATCACATAAGATACAATGTAATGCATGGGGTTTTGATATTTTTAATTTAGAAACTAATAAATTTAACATGCAACTAAATTAAGAGATACAAATACACAATGAAATAAGATTCCGATTCTGTTTTCACATATTTGATAAGGATTCTCAATCCAAGACTAGAAGTTCTATTCGTTTCATCTAAGATGGTTTTAAAAGCATTAATAAGCTCTAACACTTTTTAGTTCACAGAGATATTTAATCAAAACAAGCTCTTTGAATTAAACATATTTTCTTAACATAATCCAAATAAGCTCTTGGATTACATTAGATAAACGCATTAGGATTTAAGTGAACAACCAATCAACGTTTAATACTTCTCATAAGCTCGGAAGCGTGAAAACATGTAATTCGAGTTACATCCAAATAATTCTTAACCAAGAGGTCAATTTGGGTGTTGTTACAACATCTATTCGTAAAACAATTACGGATTTCACAAATAGGATAACAATCATGATACAAACATCGATTCAAGTGGCCAACAGGGATCAACATAAGAATCAATTGAACATTAAACACAAAACTCGAACAACTAGATGAAAAACATAAATATACTTCTAGTCAAATGATTAAAAACACCAAATCATATGTTAGACAGAATCGGAAAGGGTAGAGATCTAGCCACACATGAGTGGACTAAGATCTCTACAATACAAAAAATAAAAAGTAGTCTAAATGGACTTACAAACAATGTTCAAACCACAAATTGATGTTTTCCAAATGTTTATGATGATAGGAGTCTCCCAAAATTCGTCCCTTCTTTGTCTAGAATGAATCCCCCCTCAAAACTGCTCACAAAGAGCCTTAAAACCGTGACCAAAACTGCTGCGTAACCAACTCTTCAACGCCACACGACCCCGTGTAGAAATCACACGGGTCGTGTGATTTGGTCTGGGGGTTTCTGCATGATTCTGCACGACCCTGTGTGGATTTGACACGGCCCCGTGCAGATTTCACACGGCCCCGTGGGAATTTGACACGACCCCGTGTGAATTTGACACGGCCCCGTGCAGATTTGGACAGTCTTCATATTTCTCCATTTCAATCGCTTCCGTTTGTTGCTCCACGGCTCCAAAGTCAATCCAAACTCTATTCCAAGCTTCCAAAACTTCTTTCCATGCGCTCCAAGCTCCCGCTCCATGCTCCATGCTTCCAAGCCTTCCCGATTCAACACCAAACGTCCACTTTTTCCTGAAATTAAACACAAGCTTATGAAGTACCATTGTTCCCAGAATTTAAATGATTATGCATGATAATAACTAGAAAAGCAAATAAAACAAGGATAAAAACGGCCTAGAAAAGATGCATAAAATGCATCTAACAGATGGAGAAATTTATACTATGACACATCACAAAAAAGAATTTTGACCCTTACATCACGTAAAGGTATTGTATGACCTTGCCTCATAAAGAGGCATATAATGACACATATAAACAGTGAAACTCACATGATTCCTCTAAGCAGCTAGTAGCAAATCCCAACACCAAGATATCACAAAAGCACATAACAGCCTACAAAACTTTATCTCATTAATTATTGGGTCATAATAAATTACTTCTCATCTTATTTCATTATTTCTTAACAATTTGTGTTTTTCTGATTCAATGCACACAACAATTGTCTTGCTGTTTTGATCCACTAGACTTCAGATTTATTCATTGAATTCTATAGCTACAACTTAGTATTCTTTCATATCTTCCAATTCCACCGACCTTTTATTTTTCTATTTTTATACTATTTTATATGAATTTTACAAGGTTACAATTACAATTTTTTCAGTATTGATAAACTTGATAGCTCTGAGCAAATTGCATTGTAAACATCCTTTCTTGTTGAAACCAGGATTTGAGGTATATAAATGAAAGAAAATGGACACTCATAAATTTTTTAATGGCACTAGTCTCACCCTAAAATTACATTTCTATGATTTACTATGAATTTTACAAAATACAGCAACAAACTGTCTAATACAACTTTGACAGTACTAGATAGATCGTGCCCTAAACATTTTTAAACTTAACATCAAGTTAAAGGGGTCTGAATATGGATGAAACTAGACTCTCATATGCTTCTAACGGTTTAAGCGTTGCTCTCATATGAGTTTTTTTTATGATTTTATATGATTTTTCAATACAGTACTAGAAAGCATAAAGTTTCAATATTTATTCTGGTATCATGTTTACTTTTAGTCCTTACAACCTATCATGTCATAAAGCTTGGAACTTTAGCAACTGGGTTCTTAATTCATTAAGTTCTGAATAAAATTACAAAGTTATGACCTAAGCCTTAGGAGTAAGGGTTGCATACTTTAGTCTTGCACATTTTATATACATTATCACATTGCTAAGTACTTATTTTAACTTCTTTATTTTTGTAAACACATATACACCTAAGCTCATGCTTATGCATCTAATGTATATATTTATTAAATTCTTAAAACATGTCTTTTTATGTTAAATTTTTAGTTTTGTTAAGTCTTGACATATAACGGAACTAAGAATATAATTCTATGAAAATTTCCAGATTATGACATTTTGACTCATGTCCAATGTTTTAGTCATAAATCTGAACCACAAATCCAAATGAAATGGTTTAGGTAACCTTGCAAACTAGAATAAAATTTCTATGACTTTTATCGTTAGTAATTTTCCCTAATTTTGACTCTATTTTTCTCTGTTCAGGTTGCAAATTCGGGACATATTGTTGTACAAGTTTTAAAGCATCTATTCTAACTTTTCATTAGTTCTTCCTTGTTCATTCATGTTTTTACAACAATAAAGCATCAAAACTCAATCCAACAGGGGTGTTTTAAGATCACATACATAACCAAAACATGCGATGATGTTGTGGTGGTTCACGGTGTTGCTTAAAAATCGAAAAGTAAGAAGAAACAATATGGAAAACATAGAAGAATTACTTACAAACATCTTCAAGCAATGGATCTCATCAATCCTACCACCCTCGAGATTTCAATGCTTCTGGTCATAAATGGTATTTTTGCTGCCCTTTCTTCCTATTTCGCAACCTTCTTCTCCCACCCACAACCTTTCTCTGCAATCTCTTTCAAACGTGAATGTATGTATGCATGAATGTGCCTTAAGGTTTGCAATATACATATGTATTTACGCGAGAGGGGAAGAAACGAGGGTGGACATGGGCTCTAGGGAGCCGTGAATCAACAATGGAAAGGAGTTCCAATCAAATAAACCATCAGCCCATGTAACCCCATACAAAAATTCCCTTTATTAAGTCCCCCAAGTTTACCCTAATGACACTTTTAACCCCATGCAAAAATAGTTTTAACTTTTAAGATTATTCTAATAACAACTTAGCCCCTCAACTATATTTGACCTTTATTCATAATTAAAATCTGTTGTTGTTGTTCTTATTATCATACATTTTATTTGAAATGATTTTTCGTTGTACATCCAAGTTGTATAGAGCTTGAAAGGGCATATGTTATGTTCATTCCTCTTTGCACATCTTGCAACAACTCAGATGTTGTGACATTTCTCAAAATAAATCTGATACCTATTTGAAACAACATAAGTAGTCTGTGCATGGGACTAAAAAATGTCACAATCTTTGGTAACATCTTGTTCCACATAGTGCTTGGATTATGAATTATGTATTTCATTGTTACTCCCTCTTCAGCCTCCTCATCACTTTGCAATGGTTCGCATGATGCAATTATGCTCTAATTTCATCATACATACTTGAATTTCGTAAGTTCTTATCCAGTAAGTAAAATATCAAGGAAGATGATCTTACACTTATCTAGCAGTGACGAATCCAGGATTCAAACTCACGTGTGTCCAACTTAATTGATTCAATAAAATAAATGGGTCGAAAAAATTTGTTATCGGGTCGAGTCGTCAATGATACCATATATAACACAAATATAATTTTACTATCAATGATCAAAGGTAATTTGAACTAAAGTTTCTGATTCTCATAAAGATGAAGGAGCAACAATAAAAACATGGTTGATCCAAACACATTCAAAACCTTGTGTAAAAGTAAAAAAAAAATAGAGGCATTTATAATCATCAAAGTTTATAATAAAACTACAAAATTAATATACAAAATAGTAAAGAAAACCAAAAATACTTTAAATTATTAAAGATAGGAAACTTTGTTTTTCTCAATATTTTTATTACTTGCTCTTTGTGATGTAAGCTTAATATAATGTTGGAGATACATATTTACAAAAACTGATAATGAAATAAAAATACGGCTTGCATCAATATTATTCTTTTTCTTATGTTTTACATTAAAACTTGATACGAATAATACAAATTTTCTTTGACCTTTCTTGCGTATAACTATAAACACAAAATATAATACCACAATCTTGCGTATAACTATAAACACAAAATATAATACCACAATATTTTTATTACTTGCTCTTTGTGATGTAAGCTTAATATAATGTTGGAGATACATATTTACAAAAACTGATAATGAAATAAAAATACGGCTTGCATCAATATTATTCCTTTTCTTATGTTTTACATTAAAACTTGATACGAATAATACAAATTTTCTTTGACCTTTCTTGCGTATAACTATAAACACAAAATATAATACCACAAAATATAATACCACAATTTTGTTTAAAAACACATAAGAATACCATAATTTTGTTTATATTAAAAACACATAAGAATACCACAATTTTGTTTATAAAGCAGAAAACATAAAAAAGACTATCTTAATTTATATAACATGGAATGTAATAAAAATAATGATAAATTGTTAATTAAACAATATACCACCACCCACACCGAAACAAAAAATAAAAGAAAATTCACCAAATGAAAAGTACTATAATCTGTATAATTTCATGCGGCCTGTGCTTCACTATTTGCACCTAACAAAATATTAAGTTCCAAACTAATATACTGCCAACTCACTAGATGGGCGTATTTGAATTTTAAAGTTTTTATTAGATGTCCAAAAAGCCATAATATACTCATATCCCACATTTGTAAACAGAAAAACCAAGCTGCCAACAATAGGGTATGATTTTCATTTTTTACTTTCTTAAAGGGCAATAAATAGAGAAGGAACACAAGAAAGAGGACCACCTTTAGCCTCCGTGAACAAAAGGTGTCACAGCCAAGATGTGTCCAAGCCCATTTACAAAGGGTGTCCATATAAAAATTAACTTGCAATCTCTAAAAAAAATTGTGAAAGTAAGGTGTGTCCATGGACACTCTTAGCTTCCATGTGAACTCGCCCTTGTTATCTAGCGTGGTAACAAACTAATCTAAAAGTTCATGGTCTATGTAAATCCCATGAAGTTCAAAGTCCATTTCGTAAGTTCTTATCCAGTAAGTAAAATATTGAGGAAGATTGTGTTAGAATTATCTGGCGTGGTAACAAACTAATCGACAAGTTCATGGTTCATGTAAATCCCATGAAGTTCAAAGTCCATTTTGTTGACCCCAGAGAAAGGCTCGTGCATACTCGTGAATGGGTCATTGCAATCTTCGTCTAATGAAGCCATTCGTATAACAATGTTCTAACCCTTTCGATGCTTCAAATACCATATATCTGTCATGATGGCATGCATTTATCCTACAACGGTAGAGGCATGTCTAAAAATTTGGTGAAAAGGCAATGTGCGAAAGATGTATTTGCCTTCTCAATGTAACGTCTTCAAACATGATAGATTTTAATGAGATATATGTTTTAACGACGAAGACCCATCATCCACGTGTTTTTGGTAACACGCCATAACAAAGTTACCTGGTTGAATTCCATTTACGACAAAGGGTCCTTATACATTAGGTATTATTAATGGATATAAAACCTGATTTAGGGTAAAATCGAACAATTTTTAGTTTTTACAAATTAAAGTTTTTACGCCAATAACCATAGTTTCCCAATAAAATGTTAATGGTTTTTGTAACAGCCCGGAAATGCAACACTTCTTCCCGTGCCGTTGTATTGCCACTAAGAATCCGGTACGGTGGGCGGTGTCGCCGCTACCACATATGCCATACAATTCGAGTTGCAGTCATTTTATCAAGTACATGTCAAATTTGTGAAAATGAGCGTGCCTATTAGGTCTCACTGCCCATCTTTATCTTCATCTTCACTGCGCCCAAACCGCCAGTTCGACTCCTCAATCAAATCTCCATATACTCGTGTACAGGCTTCAAACTTCAAACTTTCTGGCGGTCAATTTGATGCAGGGCGGGGATTGTATGTGCCCAAGGCGAACCACTTCTTGGTGAATGGGGTCACTGAGAGGAAGAGGAGGGTTAGCACGAAGGTGTCTTCGATGCACGTATCGCCCTGGGATGATAAACCCTACCAGGTGTTACCTGGTGGGGAAATATCTTACTACGACGAGCGGGACGTGGTGGCGTTTCTCGATCCCCCCAAACAACTCATTCCTCTAGACCCGTCTTCTTACAACCCCGCCACGTATCTCTGGTCTTGCTCTCTCCTTCCATTTAGACATTGTTTGATAGCTTTCTCCTGTTTAAAATCTGTATCTCCAAGTTTTTCCCTAAGCCATCAGATTCTGTTTAAGAATATCGTATTCTACATGTTCGATCATTAGCCAAGACATAGGGCAACAAAATCAATATGAATTAGGGGTTGGACCTCATTCAGTTCAATTTTAAACTAGTATTGATATGTTTCCAAGTTCCAATACTAGCCGTGAGATTACAGTTCCCTTCTTACGGAAATCTTCACAAATTCGGAATTCCTAATATTTGGACTATGAAATTCTACTTAGATGAAAGGCTTCCACTTATGTCATTAGAGTCTTAGCCTGAAATCTCGTTATATGTGTTATCACCAGGAAAAAAATTGATGACATCCCAGAGGAAAGGAGACATCATTTGCTGGCGTTGCTTAATCCCAGGTATCTCTCTTTGAAAATTGAAAATCATATGTTTCTATATCAGTGATATACTTCTCTATCTTCTACATTAATTCCCCTTTTTTCTTTTGGTTGGAAACTGTGCAGACTTATTTCTAGAGCTTGGGAGGTAGCAGGTACAAGATATGATAATCCAAAACTGGCAAAACAAAGTTCATCTGGCTTGTTTGGTGGTGAAGATGATGTGAAGCTGCTTGAATTCTGGCACTGCAGAACCAATGGAGGTAACTTCATCATATTTAAACACACTTATACTGTGGTTGTATTGTTTGTGATTGCATATTTCTTATGCCATTGATGTTTTTTTTTTTCAAATAGGGCCTTTGGCTGTAGGCTGGATTAATTACTTCAATAAGGTTAATTCTTTGTTCTATAAACATTTATTGTTTATAGGGCCTATTCCATATGTATGGTTTTACTTTTTAGTTTCCATTCTCATGTACATATCTTGTTAACATTTTGTTATTTCAGGCTTTATTTAGATGCAAAGACGGCCAAATTTTTGGAAGGGTTATTGGTAATTAATTTTCACTAAATTTATTGATGATATCCAATTAGTCAATGATAAATCATATAATCGATTCACAGATGCATCAGTTCTGAATGGATTATCGCGCTCATTTGCACCATTGTACTTCAAAGTCAGAGAAGTGAACGAAGTGATGGCAACAGAGCAGCCTTGTGATGTAGCGTACGAATTTGGAAGTGGGGTTTTTGATATCCAGGAATACCCTCAAGGATTTCCAAATCCAGGTTAGCATCTTTGTTGCAACATGTGGTATTTTTGTAATTTATGGATTATTCATGGGGTCTTTTGTTTTGTATATGCACAGGGAAACATCCATGGCCATTTAATGACGAGGTTGTGATATATGTACGCAACGTAGGGCCTGGTGTTATGGTGGGACAAGTATGGCAAGAAGGTGTAGATCTGAAACAAGTGCCTAAAAAGCTATGTAGTGAGATATTGATGGTCAAAGATTATGCCAATTTAGATAAAAGTTGGTGAAGTACTACAGTACTTTTACTGGTCTTTGTTTGTAATCGCTAGATGAGGGTGTTGTTTTACTTGTTTAATTTTCAATGTTATTCATGTATTATTGTTATTATTATATAATATTTATGAATAAAAAAATAAAAATAGTCGGAAGGTGGGAGTGGAAACTGGAAATGAGGGTCATACTCAAAGTTGCTTGATTTGCGCCATGGTTTATGTTCCATAACTGCTGCTAGTCAAATAAGATGCGTCCATACAAAATTTTAACATATTTTTGTCGAAAAAGGTTGAATTTTTTAAGACTTGGTGGTTTCTGAAACAAAAAAAAAGGTATACGATACCAGTGCCCAGTGGGGTCTGTTATTCAGTTGATCTTACAATCAAATACAGTTATTATGAAGAATTGTGATTTGAGTGTTAGATTTTTTAAAAACTAAATAAATAAAACAAAATTGAAACTTAATTATTTAATACCATGGTTTCTTAAAAAAACAAAAACAAAATTGGTGCATTTCATATGTTAACGAGGCCATGGAGTGTCGGTGGCCTAGCAAAAATCATTTCTTTAACCTTTTAGTACAAGATACCCCCTCTAACTTTTATTCATTTCCATTTGAGGCAATCTTGTTCGTAACCCTCTCTCTATTTTATCCAAATGTCATTTCAAGCTTTTAATTTCTATTTAATTTAAGTACACTTAAAACGTTGATACCAAAATAAATGCAAATCTATTGGAAACATACAGTCCAACCCATCTTATTTTGTAATAAAAGCTATGATGTGAGGGGGCGATTTCCGACAAATAGATTCTGGAAGCGTAAATGTAATTGATTATAAAGTTATGGTAGGTGACTAGATCTTCATATAAATATGGAGGGTATCATGTGTATTGTGCAATTCACCCATGTGAACTCCTGCCATACATAAATAAAATCAAGGCAATCTCCCTTTCTTCTATATTATGTAACCAAGAAGAAACACACTGCATTTCTCTCAATCTCTCCTTTCTGGATAGCGGCGTCACAAAAAGCGGTTGCTTTTTTTCCCACTTTCTACCAATTAAAGAGGGGTAGATAGATTATAGCAGGAGCAAGCTTCTTGATTCGTTTTTCTATGGTGGCGGTGTTGTAGTATTAGTATTTGATAGATTTGCATATATAGATTTATATACGTACACGTGTGGATCTGAGGAAAATGGGAATAGATCCGAGACAGATAGTGGCAGGGGTGCTTACAGTCACCATGTTTCTAATGCTTGGCAACATGGTTAAGCGTGAACACTTTGATGCTCCTATTTCTCATAATGTATGCTTCTTCTTCTTCTTGCTACTCTACGTCATCTATTCATTCTGCAATTCATAATTTCATCGCATTCCTTCATTAATTAAATGTTTATTGAACTCTCAATCCTTACTTTTTTCTATTAAATATCTCATGATTTCATCTTCCTAATCTGCTTGCGAAGATTACATTAATAGTTTAATAGAACCATTGAATCTCCAAACATAATTGGATGGAACATGATTGATTCTGTTTCAATTAAATCCCGATTTCCCCCAATTAGATGACATTCTACATGTATCAATTTACAAATTTTATCGTCATGTACATAAACCAGCTACTAATTCATGAAAACAAATTCCCTTTCCATATAGGTCAACCATGCCGGATCTACTCAAAGTTTTGACGACACCAAGGATTCGGAGAACAGCCTTGCAGTTGATAGCGATGGCCCTTGGAAGGAGGAAAGTGCTGGTGTCAAGCCCTGTTGGTCCAAGCCAGGTTTTGGTCAGTCCTACAAACTAGAACTAATTCAGATATCTCGATTATATTTTTCATTCCATATCTTATTTCTAACATAGAAATTTTGATCCATTCCGGCAAGCAGAGGAGGATGAAGACTCTAAAGGGTTTGTCACTTTCTCATTAACCAATGGACCCGAATACCATGTCTCCCAGGTATTCAATTAATGTGATTTCCTTACAAATCATGAATTGCAACTTCTTGTTTGCATTTGTGATTCATCTAATCTTTATCAACCACAGATTACCGATGCAGTCGTAGTAGCAAGATACCTAAGGGCAACGCTTGTGATTCCCGACATAAGGGGAAGCCAACCTGGCGATTGGAGGTTAGTGCGCCATTTTAATCTCCCCATCTTCATTGCATATGAACACATATATTCAAAATCAAACTACTATATTCCAGGAACTTTGGAGATATCTACGACATAGAGAAGTTTGTAAGCAGCCTGGAGGGAGTCGTGAAAGTAGTAAAATCACAGCCTACCGAGTTATCATCAAAGAACCTCGCTGTTCTAAGAATTCCCAATAGAGTTACAGACGACTACATCGCAGAAAACATCGAACCAGTTTTCAAAAGCAAAGGGAACGTAAGACTAGCGACTTACTTCCCTTCAGTCAACATGAAAAAGAGCAAAATGGAACCAGAAAAAGAGAGAAACTCAATCGGATGCTTGGCCATGTTCGGAACTCTTGAACTCCAACCAGAAGTCCGGGAAGTGGTCGACTCAATGGTGGACCGGCTCAAAACCCTGAGTCGGAAGTCCGACGGCCAGTTTGTGGCGGTGGATGTGAGACTTGATATGCTGGACAACAAGGGGTGCCAAGGGAACAGCGACGGATCAAAAAAATGTTACAATCCACAAGAGATCGCAATGTTTTTGAGAAAACTAGGGTTTGATAAAAACAGTGCAATATATATGACACAATCACGATGGGACAGTAGCCTTGATGCCATCAAGGACCTCTTCCCAAAAACTTACACCAAGGTAATTGTTATAGTTCCACGTCAGCTAGACATACGAATATACGATTCATGTTTTTTTCTTAAAATCGTCTTGTTACAGGAAGGAATTATGCCGATGGAGAAGAAGCAAAAGTTTTTGGGATCCGATGCTTCGGAATATGAGAAGGTGATAGATTTCTATGTATGTTCGGAGAGTGATGTTTTTGTTCCAGCAATTTCAGGGTTGTTTTATGCAAATGTTGCTGGAAAAAGAATAGGTTCGGGGAAGACTAAAATATTGGTTCCTGCAAACATTCCTTCTGATGCGTCTGTTTCTTTGGGGAGTTATGTTTCGCGTTATGTATCAAAGAAGAATCACATGGCGTATTCGTGTTTTTGCTAAAGGGTTTTCCGTTTTAGAGATGTGAAATAAATGCGTGAAATGGGATGTAGGAGAAAAAAGTTTGATTTAGATTGCTTGTTTTTTGTATTTTGATAGATGGATTTCGATATATTTATAAAAAGAGATGTTAAGAGAGCAAGAGATATAGTGTATTGTAAAATATTGTGTTCAATTTTTGTGAGAGTCGGCAAAATCTTATACTTACCTTGTCTTTTTTCTCATGATAGCAACGTATTTACAATCTTATATAGATTTAGACAATGTTGAAGTGGCATTTATTTGATTCTCTTGATTAATACGTGGTTGATGTATGTCAGTTTTGTTGATTGACTTGGCTGTAAATATGAGACCGTGAAGCAGATATTGGAAGGAGGTATTTGGTTCCTGAGTGCGCAAGAAAAGAGGGAGGGAAAGAGAGACGCGATGAGAGTAGGGTGGTTGGGTTTTTGAATCACATGCAATGGGAAATTAGTTGCGTGAGGAAAGTGACTTTGTGTATGTGTTTGTTTGTGTGGTTCTAATTAAAAATAACAATAATGATAAATTTAAAATTATTCCAGTTTTAGAAAACTTTGTGTAATTAGATTCGTGCAAGTGACATATGACGTGGGCAGTGAAATCCACATTATCATTTTACAGGTTTTACATTGCACATAGCTGTATTAGAGAAAGAAAAAAAAAAAAGTCGGTTGCTATTTTAGATAAAAATTCAAATATGTTTGCCTGTATTGCTAAAAGAAAAGGAAAATAGACTGCTAGTTGTCATGATTTCTACTTTTCAAAAACCATCTTTTGGTTTGGTTTCTTCTTTGTAATAAGTTTTTCCATAGGTTTTTGCAAAATGTGACAAATGTTATTATTTAATATAGGGTTAAATGGCTAATGTCATTAAAACCCAACAAACTTTTGTTTTTGGTTTTAAATCACCCTTATATTTTGTGCATTATGAACCAATAAAGTCGGTAAATCTATGTCATCTAAACCACTTTGTGATGGACGAAGCGATCACCGGGTTTGATTGCTAATGTGGACTATGATATGCAAAAGTCAACAAAACCCATGTCCATGTGTATAAATTTACATGTACACGGTCTAAAAGAAAAAGAAAAAAAAGGAAAGATTTGACTACAACTCCTTCATTATATATCCCCAATTTCATTCACTACTCTCTATCTTTTAAAAGAATACTAATTGGTTAAGGTTCTTGATGATCAAAGCTTCTGCTAACTAGTAAGTGGACACCCTTTAATATTTGCTTGTGGAACTGGATGGTGAATATCAAATATCATTCCTGAGCCGATTTATTTGAAAGTTGATTTAAACTTTAATGGTGTTTTGTCGGCCACCCTTTCTCTTATGTTGGTGACAATATTTTGTTTACTAATTTCGACTTTGCTGGTATGGATTTGGATGAATATGTTGTAATTTCGACTTTGTTTACTGATTTCGACTTTCTCTTATGTTGGTGACAATATTTTGTTTACTAATTTCGACTTTCCTTGAACATTTCATTGGACAAACATAGTTGTACTACTGTATCCGTTTTCATCAAATGGACCGCTTGATCTTACCAACGAGTTCATATAGTTCTAAAATCACATTGTCGAATGTTTAGGTGTCTAGGAGACACGCTCCATTGACAGCTTCTCGCAATTGCACAACGGTGCAACATTAGATTCAAAGCTGCTTAGAGCGAGTATGTTCTGAATCCTTGAACTTTGAGAGGTTAATGAGGATGCCATGGACAATGCCAAGTTATGTAGGGTTACGATGTAGAATTTTAGGTTAAGAAGGGAAGAAACAAGTTGCATTTGATTTCATTTAGGGCTTGAAGATATCATATAAAGTAAGCTTAGAGAAAATGTAGGATACCTTTTTGCCACGTGTCTGTTTAATTGTACTGGTCCGTTTAATTGTACTGGTCCATGGTCAATGGTCAATGGTCAAGGTAGCATCCACGTTGACATGTTAATAACATGTATAAAAGACATACATCTAAGTTACCAATTCAACCATATATTACTTGATATTTACCTTATTTAACACGTAAATATAGACTTTATTGGTTCATAATGCACAAAATTTAGTATAGGGACCATTTAAAACCAAAGAAAAATTTCTTTGGGTTTTAATGACATTAATTATTTAACATAAATTGGTATTTAGTTGATAAATCGTATGTACTTGGATAAATAGAGATCAATACGAGTTGGAGACTTCTTTAAAGTGCATTTTTATTTATAGTACTCAAATCCTTGTTTGATATAAATGGTGAAATTTTGGTTAATCCTTAATAGAGAAAAAGGATTAATCCTTAATAGAGAAAATGTAGGATACCTTTTTGCCACGTGTCTGTTTAATTGTACTGGTCCGTTTAATTGTACTGGTCCATGGTCAATGGTCAATGGTCAAGGTAGCATCCACGTTGACATGTTAATAACATGTATAAAAGACATACATCTAAGTTACCAATTCAACCATATATTACTTGATATTTACCTTATTTAACACGTAAATATAGACTTTATTGGTTCATAATGCACAAAATTTAGTATAGGGACCATTTAAAACCAAAGAAAAATTTCTTTGGGTTTTAATGACATTAATTATTTAACATAAATTGGTATTTAGTTGATAAATCGTATGTACTTGGATAAATAGAGATCAATACGAGTTGGAGACTTCTTTAAAGTGCATTTTTATTTATAGTACTCAAATCCTTGTTTGATATAAATGGTGAAATTTTGGTTAATCCTTAATAGAGAAAAAGGCAAAAAAAACAAAAAACAAGAAGCTAAGGGTGCGTTTAGTTGTAGAAAACTGCTCTATTTTCCGGAAAAATTTTCCAAGAAAAATGAGATTTCATCAATTTTTTCAAAGTTTTCCAAGAAAATGAAAATTTTTCATTTTCCAAAAATTACAAAGAATTTGGAAAATTTTGGAAAACTCAAATTTATTGTTTTCTAAATTTTTCTATTTCCAAAATTTTTCTAAACTATACAAAAACACACACACACACACATTCTCACCTACACCCCTAAAATTACATCTACACCCACCCGCACACCACCACCTATCCCACCCACCCACCCTACCCCCACACACCCCCACGCCACCTACCACCACCATTTCCATCCACACCCACCTCCCACCCCACCCCACCCAACCCATCTCCACCTACCCCCCACCACCCCCACCCCACCCAACCCTCACCCACCACCACCTCACTCCACCTCCACCTCCTACCCCCACCCCACCCACCTCCACCCCACTCCCACCCCACCCACCCACCTACACCTACCCCCACCCACCACCAACCCTACCCAACCCTCACCCACCACCACCCACCCCCCACCTCACTCCACCTCCACCTCCTACCCCTACCCCACCCCACCCACCCGACCCACCTCCACCTACCCCAACCCACCCACTATTCACCCTAACCAACCCTCACCTACCACCACCCACCCCCACCTCACTCCACCTTCACCTACCCCCACCCCACCCACCTCCACCCCACCCACCCTACCCAACCCTCACCCACCACCACCCACCCCACCTCACTCCACCTCCACCTCCTACCCCCACCCCACCCACCTCCACCTCCACCTACCCCCACCCCACCCCACCCCATCCACCTCCACCTCCACCTACCCCAACCCACCCCTACCCAACCTGTAAGAACCCGAAAAATAGTGGTAAAAGTTATAAAATAAACTTATGTGAAGTTTGGGTCTCAACGATGTCGTAATGGTAGAATTTAGTAAAAAGGGCAAAATGGTCATTTGACACACAAAATGACTTTTATGTAAAGAAAATATATTATGGTGCAAGAATGAAATAAAATAAAACTTATAATGTTATAAAATGAATTTTTTGTGCCATTTTGGAAAAGATGGAACTTGAGGGGCTAAAATGTCATTAGTACAAAGTAAGGAGGTATAAATAGGAGAAAAATCTGCATTCTCCTCATTGTGAACTTATTTCAGCAACGGGAAAGTTCTAAAGAGGGTTAGAGAGACCGATTATGGATGCTTATGAAGGACTGAGGCAAAATTGGAAGAAAATCCACTTGGAATTGAAGAATTCCAAGCCTTATAAGGTTAGTAAGCTTGTTTTTAGGGTTGTTTAACCCATTTCCCGTGGGTAGGCTACTGTAGCTTCGAAAATTCAGTGGCTAGAGGAGGATTATCCTATGATTCCTAGCCTTAATTTGTGTATTAACCATCACATAAACCTAGTTTACCCATTGAAAGTGTTAAAAATCAAGAAATGAGAATTTGAACTCATGAACCTTAACCAACGGGTTTGTAAGAGCAAGTTGGTTTCAATGGTTCTTAATGAGTTTAATATGTCTTAATAGAAGTAATAAACCACTCCTAGTTGTTAAATTAGAGTAATTTCAGGTTTTGGGTAAAAATGTCAAAAATGGAAATTTTTGGAAGAAACTTGGAATCCATGATTCCATGGTTTAAAAACAAGTAAAAGTAGTGGGTTTATGTTTCTAATCACATCTTGATCAGTATCCAACATATGGATAACTTAAAATCAAGTTTGGTGATTTCATGTGTAATTAAACCCTAGAAATTTGAGTTTAGGATCAAAGTGTTAATTTGACATAAAGAGTTGGTTAGAATGAGTCATAAATGATGTTTAAGTATGAAGAAACCATTAGAAGTGGTTTCCTAAGAGTTTCAAATAATAAAATGAAAGTTTGAACAAAAAACTGAAATTTGTCGGGTGGAATGGAATTGGTGATTCCATGAATGAAACCCATGGAAATGGTTAATGGAAATCATTAATTGGTAACTAACAAAGTATGTTTTTGGTTGTAAAAACCTTAAATTAAATCATCCATTGGTTATATAAATATATGTATAGAAAATGGACAAAACTAGATTTTAAAATTTGAGTTGATGTGCATATGAGCTTCCTTAGAGCTCTTGTGATATCCTATGGTCTTAATCATTAAGTCATGAACTAAATAAGACTTAATAGAAGTGAAAACATGTTCTTAACATAATAGAGGGTCAATAGAACCTATGGTCAAAATTTGGTGAAGTTTGGAGTTAAAACGAACCTGATACCTGATTTTTAGTGAAAAATTGAAGTTGTGAAGGCCTGGAAAAGTTACACGGCCGTGTAACTTGTAAGGGTAAAATTACACGACTGTGTAACATACTGTAAGGGGTTAAAAGGTCTATTTTGCCCCTAGACATGTAGCCTTGGTCTCCAATTGATCCCATAAGTGTTATAGAGCATGAAAACATGAAAAATGAGTCTAAATTGTGTATGTGACTTTCCAAGGGTATAATGGTCAATAAAATGACATTTAAGAGATAATAAGAATAAGTAAAAAGGTGTGTTAAGGAATGAATATCACAAAAATATTATGATATGAGCCTAGTGGAACATAACAAAGTAGTCTTTACATGTTGTTAAAGTATAACATGTTGTTAATAAAGTGTGAATAAACTTCTTAGGTACTTAAGAAGTAAAAGGGGCATTGAATGGAAGGGACAAGGAAGGGTGTAATTATAGTTAGACTTCTCTAACTAGCCAAGGTGAGTAATGTGTGGATTTTTCGAGTACATAGCAAATGGATTTTATATAAAAGAAATGGATTTTTTATATAAAATGGTTTGTGGGACAAAATGGTTTTATGGTAATTGAAATGGTTCTATGGAACCAAAATGTTTTGTGAAACTGAAAATGATCTTGTGAAATGGTAAGTACAATGTGTACAAAAGATAAATGAGAAATACAAAGAACTAATAATGTGATTGGCCCATGATGACAAGTTGCTTAGTATCCGGATAAAGATCACGGCCTGCTGCGGTAGGGGTGGTCAAAGACACTACTGGGATGGTACCTCCCGTCGCGAAGTAGTTGTCTTACCTTGATAGATGAATCCGTTTCATGCTATTGAGGAAGTAGTTATACGGGTGCGTCTCGTATAAAACCTACGGGTGCGCTCGTAGGAATGTACCATCACAGATTAAGGAATACCTATGGGTGCGCTCATAGGAAATGAAATATTGGAAATTTAAAGAATAATATTATTATTGGAAAACTGTTTTGGGTCTAAACCCATGTTGCTCACGAGACGTTATGTCTTACGTATTTTTTTTTATAAAATGCTATGTACTCAGGTAATCAGGATAAGAGTTAGAAGAGTGGGCTGTGGGACAGTAGCTGTGATCGTATAAAGCGTGCAATAAAAGGTTTAGACTTTGGTGATGATATGGAAATGTGATACCCCGTTTGTAAAACTAAATGTTTTGTATAATGAAGTATTTGTAAAAATAAGTTTTTGAAAAAAAAAAATTGTGAAAGATTGGGGTGTTACAATTTGGTATCAGAGCCATAGTTTAAGCGAACTAGGTGTCAATACCTGAACCTAGACTTAAACTTTGTTGGAATTAAGTAGAATGCATACCTTAATGTAAGGTCGCAAGTATGAGGAAGTGAGGGTTAACCTGAAACAGTGGAACATGAGTCCTGGTGGTGAAACCGGAAGCAAATATGTATAGGTGGTTGTAATAATATGGGCCCGTACTATCATAATCACAGGATATACATTTGAGTTTGGTGGAACCACAAGGGAATCATGCGAATCTGTAAAGGATGTGTATGGAAGGTGTGAGTGACATAGGATATATATACCTATGTAACAAAACCAAGTATGAATGAAGAGTATTAAAAACAAGATAACGAGTGTGTGAAAAGTAATACGGGAAATCCAAATATGTGGTTGTGATAACCACCATACCATATGAGAAATAATGTAAAGTATATGTAATAAACATGAGAAAGTACGATAGATGACGACAAAAGAGATATGACAAGAATGTATAAATCTATTGAGAATTTTGAAATAGAGGAAATGGGGTTATATAATATAAATATAAAATAAATGTATAGTTGAAAATTCTGTTGTCTAACGGAACTGAATTATGATCATGGAATAAAGATAAAAGTACTGCTACTACAGTGATGAAAGAAAGAGAGATTGGAAAAGAATATGAATACATACATGTTAGTATAAAATGAAAGTAAAATACTTAACCAAGTATTAGATAAGGAATAAAAAGGAAATTAAGAAATGGGAAGTCGTGACTTCCAAACCCGAAGGAATATGACAAGTAAAGACATCTAATGGTTGGAGCAAATAGCTAAGTCATAAGCATAGTGCTACAATGAGTAATATGATAAGTAAGATACCTGAATGAGAAAGAAATAAAAAAATGGAAGATTGTTAAGGATTATGATATCTTAAGTATCTTGTATTATTATAATGTGATTATAAGAACATGAATTGAAAAAAAATAAAGATTGAATGCCTAAACAAGTGTTAGGCGAGAAATTAAAGATAAGACACATGATGTGGATAATCAGAGGGATATAACAAAAATTATAAAAGAAAATGATGATAAGATATTGGTTGTCCGGAATTAAAGTCCGCAACCACATGAAGGGAGTATAAAAGAAATACAAATAATAAAAGAGTATATCGGGGTATGATAACCGAGGAAAACCAACAACATGTAAGAAACATGACTAAAGGTCATAATTAATATGAAGTAAGGAACAAGAGTGAATGCCCAAGTAAGTACTAGGCAAAGAATCAAAGATAAGATAAAAGAATGAAAATAAGGACTATAATAAACAGATAGGAAGTTGCTACTTCCGAATGTGAATGAATATAACAAGAAAAAGTATCCAAAGATGGTGTGAATTGGTCGGTACATGGGTAGTAATAATGAAATTTAAGGAAGTGGGTATATAAGAAATAAGTCTTAAATGAAATATGAAAGAATAATGTAATGTGTTGGGCATATAGCCTCATGACACATAGAGAGTAATGGTAAAGATGAGATGGAAGAAACTTGGGCTTAAATTCTAGAAAGTTATAAGTAAAAGTGTGTGAGATAAAGTTTTAATGTAAAAAAATAAAATAAAAAATGAAGCACTTAATTTGAGTTCTTAAACCAAAAGAGAATCAAGTATATATATACGTGTATATTATACAATTAAGAACTTGTAAATATATGTTAAGAAGTGGTTTGAGACCATGATTTGCATATCGTTACCCAGCTAGAATCATAATATGATTAAAAGTATATAAAATTGGTTTGTTAGGTAATAATTAAGTGGTAAAAAGAAAGACGAAACTGACTTGTAAAAGTCTAAAATGGGACAAAGGATTAGAAATTTATATTTATAACCAAGAAGCTAGTAAATATGACTAATAAAACCTGTCAATACCACAAGATGATAGTTATCATGAAAATGTGAGTGATCATATACGAAATGTATGAGACATTATAAGTCGTTTGAAACATGGAAGCAACCATGGTAAACAATTGGAAGACCGGTAGAGAAAGTATAAGTAAGAGATAAAGTGCTAAACTAAGCACTAAAGTGAAAAATAAATGTCGCAGGAAAGTATTCAGACATAAAATAATAGTATGAGAATGGTACACGGAGTACCCAAAAAAGAATGAAAAATGTACTTATAAAAGTATTGTAAGAAAATCGAATAACGAGAAAGACATACTTATATAAAAAAATGAGTAAATGAGATCAAAATCTCATAAATAACAAGAGTGGATGAAAGAAGTAATTAGAATGTTAATACGCTGAAATGTGAAAGTAGTACAAGTAAAGAGTGATATAGACTAAGTAATTGTGAAAGTATTGCATATAATGTACAAGAAACGAGTAAAGGGTACGTGAAATTTAGATTTTGTAAATTATAGAATAAGAATGAGAGTAACTTTTGAACTATTAATAAATCAATATACAAAAGTATTAAAAGTATCACGGGATACAAGATAAGTATTCATGAGAATAACCCATGTGAATTATAAAAGGAGGAAGATAACAATATGATGAGGATGTATGAACGATAGTATAAAGTTAACTAAATCCTATAATTACATAATAAAGGTGATGAAAGTAAGAGTAATGAAGTTTGACAGCAACAATAGGTCAACTTCAACAGTGAAACTGTACAAATCTACTAGGCTAAAAAGTATGTATCATATATAGAAAGGAACCTACGCATGTCTAGTTTCTAAAACAAAAAGTGGTATGTCATTTCGACTTTTCTGGAGTGAGAAATGTAAATTCTCGTGTGAGGTGTACTGTTTCGACAGATTCTGTCCCAAACAGACAAGTGAAGAAGTAAAGAGTAACGAAAGAAAGAGAATACTTACCTTATAAATGGTAATGAACCGGAAGTCGTTAGTAGAGAAAAAAAAAGAAGAACAAGCTTGAAGTTCAAAGGATTTAAAGAATAAAATGTATATAAAAGATAAGAAGTTGTAAAATTTATGGAAAGAAGAAATATCAATAAATTATCTATGTAATAATGAATAAGTAACGGAATGAGGAAATGAGAAGAGTGAAAATAATTGAATAATATTATAAGTAAGAGTGAAAAGAATGGGGAGGTGTTGTAAAATAAATTTGCTTAAGTAAAATGTCCATTAAGGGACAAAATTTTACAAGAAAGATTTAGTGTATTTATGAATTTTGTATAAATACAAATTATGTTTAATTATATTTGGAAAAAGTTTTATAAGTAAATAATATGATTAGTATAATCTCATGTGTTTTTGGTAAAGATGTGGGAAGAATTACAAAGTAGACTGCTATTATTGATAAAAGTATGGAAGTATGAAAACTATTTTATAAAATAAGTTTCACTAAGAGATTGTATATGAATAGAATGAGGTAGAAAGGAATGTAATTAAAACGTGGAGTATGAAGTACGAGTGAGCGACTAAAAAGTTGAGAAAATGGATAAAGTAACTAAAAGGGTATTTTGGTCATTTATAAAAGAATTATAGATGTTACAATAAGAATTCTGAATATTATAAGAAAAAGAGGGTAAAATAACCAAAAATGTATTTTGGTTAGGTGTATGAATGTAAATTACTAAAAGGATATTCGGATGAATATACCTGTTATAAGAAGAAGTGGAAGTGGGATAATCTTAAAAACACGAGTTCCTGAAAAAAAAAAAAAACTTTTAGCAAGTTACGCATTATAAATAAAAGATTAAAAAGTTGAGGGAATAAAAGGTCATTTCCTCAAACATAAAAAGTATAAGTAAAGAAAAGATATTTATACGATGTAAACTACGAGAAGATTCCGGGGACGGAATCCTCTTAAGGGGGGGTAACTGTAAGAACCCGAAAAATAGTGGTAAAAGTTATAAAATAAACTTATGTGAAGTTTGGGTCTCAACGATGTCGTAATGGTAGAATTTAGTAAAAAGGGCAAAATGGTCATTTGACACACAAAATGACTTTTATGTAAAGAAAATATATTATGGTGCAAGAATGAAATAAAATAAAACTTATAATGTTATAAAATGAATTTTTTGTGCCATTTTGGAAAAGATGGAACTTGAGGGGCTAAAATGTCATTAGTACAAAGTAAGGAGGTATAAATAGGAGAAAAATCTGCATTCTCCTCATTGTGAACTTATTACAGCAACGGGAAAGTTCTAGAGAGGGTTAGAGAGACCGATTATGGATGCTTATGAAGGATTGAGGCAAAATTGGAAGAAAACCCACTTGGAATTGAAGAATTCCAAGCCTTATAAGGTTAGTAAGCTTGTTTTTAGGGTTGTTTAACCCATTTCCCGTGGGTAGGCTACTGTAGCTTCGAAAATTCAGTGGCTAGAGGAGGATTATCCTATGATTCCTAGCCTTAATTTGTGTATTAACCATCACATAAACCTAGTTTACCCATTGAAAGTGTTAAAAATCAAGAAATGAGAATTTGAACTCATGAACCTTAACCAACGGGTTTGTAAGAGCAAGTTGGTTTCAATGGTTCTTAATGAGTTTAATATGTCTTAATAGAAGTAATAAACCACTCCTAGTTGTTAAATTAGAGTAATTTCAGGTTTTGGGTAAAAATGTCAAAAATGGAAATTTTTGGAAGAAACTTGGAATCCATGCTTCCATGGTTTAAAAACAAGTAAAAGTAGTGGGTTTATGTTTCTAATCACATCTTGATCAGTATCCAACATATGGATAACTTAAAATCAAGTTTGGTGATTTCATGTGTAATTAAACCCTAGAAATTTGAGTTTAGGATCAAAGTGTTAATTTGACATAAAGAGTTGGTTAGAATGAGTCATAAATGATGTTTAAGTATGAAGAAACCATTAGAAGTGGTTTCCTAAGAGTTTCAAATAATAAAAACCTTAAATTAAATCATCCATTGGTTATATAAATATATGTATGGAAAATGGACAAAACTAGATTTTAAAATTTGAGTTGATGTGCATATGAGCTTCCTTAGAGCTCTTGTGATATCCTATGGTCTTAATCATTAAGTCATGAACTAAATAAGACTTAATAGAAGTGAAAACATGTTCTTAACATAATAGAGGGTCAATAGAACCTATGGTCAAAATTTGGTGAAGTTTGGAGTTAAAACGAACCCGATACCTGATTTTTAGTGAAAAATTGAAGTTGTGAAGGCCTGGAAAAGTTACACGGCCGTGTAACTTATAAGGGTAAAATTACACGACCGTGTAACATACTGTAAGGGGTTAAAAGGTCTATTTTGCCCCTAGACATGTAGCCTTGGTCTCCAATTGATCCCATAAGTGTTATAGAGCATGAAAACATGAAAAATGAGTCTAAATTGTGTATGTGACTTTCCAAGGGTATAATGGTCAATAAAATGACATTTAAGAGATAATAAGAATAAGTAAAAAGGTGTGTTAAGGAATGAATATCATAAAAATATTGTGATATGAGCCTAGTGGAACATAACAAAGTAGTCTTTACATGTTGTTAAAGTATAACATGTTGTTAATAAAGTGTGAATAAACTTCTTAGGTACTTAAGAAGTAAAAGGGGCAATGAATGGAAGGGACAAGGAAGGGTGTAATTATAGTTAGACTTCTCTAACTAGCCAAGGTGAGTAATGTGTGGATTTTTCGAGTACATAACAAATGGATTTTATATAAAAGAAATGGATTTTTTATATAAAATGGTTTGTGGGACAAAATGGTTTTATGGTAATTGAAATGGTTCTATGGAACCAAAATGTTTTGTGAAACTGAAAATGATCTTGTGAAATGGTAAGTACAATGTGTACAAAAGATAAATGAGAAATACAAAGAACTAATAATGTGATTGGCCCATGATGACAAGTTGCTTAGTATCCGGATAAAGATCACGGCCTGCTGCGGTAGGGGTGGTCAAAGACACTACTGGGATGGTACCTCCCGTCGCGAAGTAGTTGTCTTACCTTGATAGATGAATCCGTTTCATGCTATTGAGGAAGTAGTTATACGGGTGCGTCTCGTATAAAACCTACGGGTGCGCTCGTAGGAATGTACCATCACAGATTAAGGAATACCTATGGGTGCGCTCATAGGAAATGAAATATTGGAAATTTAAAGAATAATATTATTATTGGAAAACTGTTTTGGGTCTAAACCCATGTTGCTCACGAGACGTTATGTCTTACGTATTTTTTTTTATAAAATGCTATGTACTCAGGTAATCAGGATAAGAGTTAGAAGAGTGGGCTGTGGGACAGTAGCTGTGATCGTATAAAGCGTGCAATAAAAGGTTTAGACTTTGGTGATGATATGGAAATGTGATACCCCGTTTGTAAAACTAAATGTTTTGTATAATGAAGTATTTGTAAAAATAAGTTTTTGAAAAAAAAAATTTGTGAAAGATTGGGGTGTTACACAACCCCACCCACCACCCACCCCCACCTCCCTCCTCCTCCACCTCCACCTACCCTCACCCCACCCACCTCCACCCAAACCTCACCCACCAACCACCCACCCCCACCTCACTCCACCTCCACCTCCACCTACCCCCGCACAACCCCAAATCAAAAATTGGAAAATGAAAATTGATAGAAAATAGATATCTAAACACGTTTTCTGTTTTTCTAAAATAGAAAATGAAAACGGAATCAGTTTTATTTAAACGCGTTTTCTAAATTTTCAATAGAAAACTGAAAATGAAAACTCATTTCGTTTTTCTGAAAATGAAAAATGGAAAACGGAAAACAGTTTTCTGCAACTAAACGCACCCTAATTTTCCCAATATTTTTCAAGAAAATAAACAAAATTTTACAAAATAACCACTCTAACCAATAAAATCACAGATGGGCTCTTATTGGATTGCGATTTCGTGTATTGGGCTGCAATATGCTTTTAATGTGTTGTGATTTCCCCTAAAGTCCATCACTGGTAATTTTGAATTAATAAACTACGGAAGTATTTCTGAAAAAAAAAAACTTAAAGTCTGGTCCAGCGATAAGATTAGCACCCCTCTACCAAGGGACCGCGAGTTTGAACATTGGTAGAGGCTTTTTTAATGATTTTGGAGGAATAAAAACCTAGTCTAAGGGACTCGAACTCTTGCCACAAGTTAAAGGGACGTCATAGTTTACCATTACAGTAACCTTAAACTGATTGTAGAGTATGCTTTGTTATTTTTTTTAACTGGATTACCAATTATGGGCTTTAGGAAATTCGCAGTCCATTTAGAACCCACCTATGATTTCGTTGGCTAGACGAGTCATTTATTAATTTTTTGGTTATTTTTTTGAAAAATAATTAAGAAAATTGGTTGTTTTCTATCTTTTCTCTAATTAATATTACCAATTCTTTGGAGTTTGAAGAGAGTTCAATTGTGAAGACTTGTGTGATCTGGCAATGAGGTGGAAATGGTTGGTTGATGGATTTTAAGTCTTAACATAATGTTTATACTTGGGTTTTTGTAACCCATTGTGTGATACATGTGTTTGTGATTCACATGATTACCCAAGTCAGACGTTAAATCCTATATGGAATAGTTGCGTTGTGTCACTATTCAAGCATGTTGATGAGCGTGATAGTGTTACGTGGGGATTGGGCACATTGTGAGTCCATGCAATGTACTTCATTTTATTTATATACACTACCTATTTAAAAATGTATGATATACTTATTCAATGTATTGTGTGAAAAATACAATTTTTCATAAAAGGTGATTTCTAACAAGTGAAAGAAAACGGAGGTTCTGTAGGATTTTATATAACATTATCAATTTCATATATGTTTTTTCTAAGCCATGTGTATTTTACAAGGTTTTTTTTATCTTAACGTATTATTTTGATAAAATATGTGACTTGGATGATAGCGGAATATAATGTGCTTGTGTGATTGTTGTGAGATGCCCTTACATACTTTAAAAATAATAATAATATGACAAAATTGCAAAAAAAAAAAAAAAAAAAAAAATTCCCCGTGGTATCTTATTTTCTTTGGATAAGGCCCTGGAAGATTTTTTTTGTGCAAATTGGATAAGGTTCCTTGTATGTTTGATAAATACTATTGAGTATTAGATATATTAGTGAGCATGGTGCCGTTTTAAGCTAAAACGGCACTGAAAACTGCATAAATCGGTTTTTTAAATTGTTAAAACGGCACCATTTGGTTTTTGTATTTGGTGCGGTTTGCGATTTTAAGTATGGTTTGGTTTGTAAACCGCAATAGCTACAGTGTGATTTTTACATTAGGGCGGTTTTAAAATCGTAAAACCGATAGATTGTAATCATATTTTTTTGGGCTTATACCAAATCGAACACAAATGTAAAACGACTTTATGGCGAGTTAGTTGTTAAAATGCTAGAAAAAGATAAAAATTATGGCTAGAATATATTTAATAAGACTTAAAATGATATTTACGAAAAATCCATATTTTAAGTCTTGAACTAAATCTTTGTCTATGTTAGAGAGTTAGATTGAAAGTGATATCCATTTCTTAGCTTATTTTTAGTAAACTTTATTTTAAAAGAAAAACTTAAATATGCAATATATTAATTAAATATTTAAAATGATTATATGGTGCGATTTTGCGGTGCGATTCTTGGTGTGTGGGTTTTAAGAATGGTGCAGTGCCCGACTGACGAAACCCACTGAATTCCAACATGAAGCACGGTCAGGCATATTTTAAAAAGGGCCGAAGCCTTCCTGGCCCATCAAGCCCGCCTGTGCCCGGTTATGAAGAGAAAGAAGCTCGTCAGGGCACTGCGAATAACAGGATTTTGGTTATTTTCAAGTGTTGGTCGACCTATTTAAGAGGAAGGATGTCTTTAGAGCAATCTATCTCGATTTTTGAAGACGAAAACGCAGAAGAAACCCCTAAGGAATAAGAGTAACAAGATCGAATCATATTTGGATTTCATAGTTTCAGTTTGTAAGACGATTTTACTATCTCTTTACATTTGATTGTTGTTTTGGCCATGATGTGTAGCTAAACCCTAGAATTTTTACTTTAGGTCAAAAACTACATTTGGTTCGTTGATATTTTTTGAATGGTTGTTGGTATTGATTTTAGTTTAGTAATGTATGTTTGATCTTTTAATTTAAACTTGTTTATTGATTTGATTTGAACCGGCCGTTTAGATTTGGTCTTTTGCAAGTTATGTTAGTAAAGTTTTTAGAATACGTAATCATTTTGAAAATATTTACCAAGTAACAATTGGTGTTTGCAAGTTATTACTTTCATCATAAGATGCATTACACGTTTAAAACTCTTCGAACTAATGAGGGAGGGAGAACATTGTGGAAGCTTGCTTTCTTAATGCAACATTTCAATTATATTTCAAGAACTTGTTTGAGACTAATTAGTTAGATTAGGGTTAGTTGAAGAGTATGTTTTGACTAAATATTCTCTAGGCATTTTTAATGTCAGAACTTTTTGATAATGAGTACCGCCTTAAACTGCAAATTGCATCTTTACTTTGTTCTAGTTAGGGAAACAACCAAGTGTAGTAAACTTGAAGTCAGATATGGTATTTACTTGATTACTTTAGATCTTATTTTTTTTACTGCATGTGAAATTCCATAACGTTTATTTTATTCGCATAAAAACAACCTCCCCCCCCCCCCCATTGTGTCATTTATAAGTAATGATTTGGTATATTTATGTTATAAATCAGAAACCCTATGGAAACGACCTTACTTACCGCTATCACAAGTAATTGTGAGTACGTTAGTGAATCAATACACACCCCTTTTATTTGTTGGTCTTGGCAACCAATAGGGACCATTTAAAATCAAAGACAAAAGTTCGTCGGATTTTAGTGACATTAACCCTTTAACATAAATTGGTATTTAGTTGATAAGTAGAGATCCTAATGCGAGTTGGAGACTTCCTCAAGTCAATATTTTGGAAGTTTTAAAGTGCAGTTTGTTTAGTACTCAAGTCCTTGTTTGATATAAAAAGTGAAATTTTGGTTAATTAGTAATAGAGAAAATGACAAAAGTAGCTAATTTCCTAATATTTTTCAAGGAAATAACCAAAAAATCAACTCTAACCAATAAAATCGAAGATAGACTCTTATTGGGTTGCAATTTCGTGTATGCGGCTGCTATGTGCTCTTAATGGGCAAAGTCCATCAATGTTAATTTTGGATTAATAAACTACGAAAGTATTTTAAAACATTACTTCAAGTCTGGTGCAACGGTAAGGTGAGCACCCCTTACAAAGGGATCTCGAGTTTTTTTAATGATTTTGGAGGAAAAAAGCTAGTCCAAAGGACTCGAACACGCTCCACAAGTTAAAGGGACGTCATAGTTTACCATTACACTAGCATTAAAGCCATTGTAGTGTATGTCTTCTTATTTCTTTAACCAAATACTAGTTATGGGCTTTAGGAAATTCGCAGTCATTAAGAACCAGTCTACGATTTTGTTGGCTAGATGAGTCATTTCTTTATTTTTTGAAAAGTGATTAAATAAATTGGTTGTTTTTATCTTTTTCTCTAATTAATATTACCAATTCTTTGGAGTTTGAAAAGAGTTCAATTGTGAAAAGATATTGAGGTTTGCAGATAATATTTTCCAAACACATGCCCCCTAAAACGGGGTATGTTATATTATGTTCTATGTGTGACAAAGACTATGAATATGGAATTATAATATGTGATGAATATGCATAAGTATGATTTGGGGATTTAAAAACAATGTCAACGTGAAGCATAAATCATATAGATGCTGCATATTCACTCATTTTATGGATTACACTTGTGTGGTCTGGATTATTGCAAGTGATAGGAAGTTTTTTTTGTGACGTTGTAGAAAGTCTTTACATAGAGTGATTCTACTTGGGTCTTTGTAAATCAGTTAGACGTAAAATCCTGATATCTAATATAATATATAGGACCCCTATTTTGAATAGTTGCTTTGTGTCGCTATTCAACCATGTTGATGAGTGTGATAATGTTACGTGAAGATTGGGCACATTGTGATCCATGCAATGTATTTCATTTTATTTATTTACACTATCTATTTAAAAATGTATGATATACTTATTCAGTGTATTGTGTGAAAAATACAATGTTTCATAAAAGGTGATTTCTAACAAGTGAAAGAAAACGAAGGTTTTGTAGGATTTTATATAACTTCATCGATTTCATATATGTTTTTTTAAGCCATGTGTATTTTACAAGGTTTCTTATCATAACGTATTGTTTTGATATATGACTTTGATGATAGCCGACTATTGTATGCTTGTGTGATGGTGACAAAATTGCAAAAAGTTTCTTATCAAATGATTCTTTGTTTTTTATTGCTCCAAAGATCAAAATCCATCTATCAACATCTACAAATAATAATATTAATAAAAATTATGTGAGTGAAGAAAATGTATATGTTATGGCAGTGGGATAATCGGGTTATGAGCCTCAATATCAACATGCCTAATTCCAGGCACTATTTCCTGGATTTCCTTCTCAAGTCTATCAACTTCACTCCCTAGAGCTGTTACCACCTCTTCACCTATAACCACAAATTAAATCAATCTTAAATCTTTCACCATCAATAGAATCTTGCATATAATTTAAGTATATAACTACATACCATATAAAGACATAATCTTAAGCATTTCATTATCATCTTTCTCATCTGCCGCATTCCGAAACTGTGAACACATTTGTTAGGTAGCAGCAAATCTTGATTCATATTCATATCTAAATAACACAAAAAGCCTCTTACCTTTTTAGCCCATTCTTCAGGTCCAGTTCTACTAAGATAATTCTGCACCAATATCACCCCATTGAAATCTGCACCATTTGTTACATATTTAATCTTCAAAATAGTCAGCTTTCCAAAAATAGGATAGAGAAAGAGTCGTCACCTATTTCTGCTTTAAATCTAAAGAAACCAGGTCCAATCACTTCACTTTTGCAATCATATACAGAATCTACAACCTGCAACAGGAATATAAATAAATTTAACCAAGTCAAGATTCAGTTATTGAGTTGATTATTATTTATGTGATCTTTACCGGGTCATTTTTCAAAAACTCAAGAACCCTTTTCATATCATGATCATCGATTGCCCTACCAATCAATGCATGCCGATTTCTTTGGATAAGAAATATAGCCACCTGCAACAAAAACGTGGAAATTTTAATAAAAAGAGCATGTAGTCAAATATTGGTATGAAAATAATCAAAATATATACCACTCCAAGAAGGTTTCCAACAATGATTGAACCAATGGGATCATAGATAGGATTTCCTGTCAGATTCACAGCAACTAATGATGCTGCAGCAATCACAAGGCCAGTAACTGCAGCACCATCCTGCATTTTCAATCATCTTGTTTTTTAGATATGATGATGAATGACCAAAATCATGATATTAAAAAAATTTGACCAAGCTTTGACCTCTGTCATGACTGCAACAGCTGTGGGATCATGTCCACGCCAGACATAGTCTCTCAGTGTCATGCCTTCTGCTGCTGCACCTTTTTTGACAGCATGCACAGCCACACCAAGAGAAGCACCTGGAATAAAGGTTTTTCTTTTTCTTTAAATTCATTCTCCATGTTAGTATCAAAATATCTATATAAATATATAGTAATAGTGTCACCTTCAATGATGAATGAGCCGCCAATTACCAAAGCTGCATACGTTATATTTCCTGGGGGCTGGGTAGTACACATGTATTAATAAAGGTCTCCATTGTGTGGTAGATGAGAGATTGAACAGAGGTTGAATGAAGTGAATTTTTAATTTGTAGAAAATACCTGTGAAGTCCATAAATTTTGAACTCCATTTACAATTGTGGCACCAGAACCTAAACAGAAGATTCCAACAGCAGATATTAAAGACCAGACGAATCTTTCCTTGGAATATCCATACCTGATAATAGAAGGGGAATCAAAATGTGATGTTCAATCAAGGAAAAATGACTACTCAATGATAAATTGTTAACATGATGAGGAAATATGAATGGTAAATGAAATACTCACGGATGAAGAGCATCTGGAGCACGCTTTGAACTGTTTAAACCATATAAAAGAAGCGCCTATGACAATGAATATTTGTTAATTTTTTAGAGCAGAGACAGAAAAAAAAAAAAAAAAACAAGAACCGAAGGGAAAAGGGGTATTCCACCTGATTTGCAAAATCTGCAACCGAATGCACAACTTCAGCAAGCATGACATGGCTTGAGGTAGCTAGCCAGACCCCAAGCTTGAGTGAAAATACGAGAAAGTTGCACCATAGGGCTGTGGTAACGGCCCGCTGGCTAGCAAGAAATTTTTCACCAATGCATAAATGAGAATTTAGAATGATAGGAAACAGTCGCTTCTTAAAAGAACAGAAGGTCATAAAATTGCTAGTCAATTTACAGGCAATAATAAGTTAAGGGTTAGAGATACCTATGATCATCGACTTCTATCTTCTTAATTTTTTTAGGTCTGGTGATAAAACCTGCAAAACCGCGACAATTTGTTCTTTTAATTTACAAAAATAGCATACGGAGCAGATGTACATGGAGCGAGTGTAAACAAAGTAAAATTGAGCTTACTCCGGCGGATAGAATATCGATAATTAGCGTCATCAGAAATGACGGTGGCCGGGGGACAATCGGTAATACCAGGACGTTGTGATGAGAAGGGAGGAACGAGGAGACGTGGGTTTGGAATTAAATGATGATTAGAAGAACGTAAATGATGATAAGAATGGGATAGGAAAGGATGGTTGTGTTGAGGTTGGGGGTCTAGAATACGGGTAAGAAGAGGGGAAAGATGGCGACGATGAAGGCGAGAAAGGAGACAACGATGATGATATATTGGCATGAGTATTATCGTGGTAAGCTTACTGTGCATAACAGCATTATTGTTTATCAGCTTGCTAGGGTTTGAACTTGAAGATGTTTTTCAGGGTAGTGTTTCACCACTCCATCTTTCATCATCACAGTGGAACTGGAACCCCATAAAGCCCAAACATAACAACAATAATAATTCTTACAAAAGTAATATTTTCAAAACAAACATATGTCGACAGTCGACATGAACGCCTGATAAACATATGACATCTATTCCCGTCGGTCGGTTAGCGTGCCTCATCGCATATTCGCATATATTTTGTTATTTGAAACCGATTAGGTTTTTATTTACACACATGACACAATGCCCCTCGAGTTTTATTGTCTTTTTACATTTTAACCTCAAAATGACAACAAACTTATTCATTCAATTAGTATTTTTGGGTGTTGCACCTTTGGTACAACCACACCACAAAGTTATTTAACATGGATTTGCACATCTATTTTATGTAAGCTCAAAATAAAATCAAGTCTCATATACCATATATAGTCGAGCTAGCCTCTTACCAAATTTAACAAACATTCTCACAATTTTACTAAAATACTATAATAATACCCAAGTCCCATAAGAAAAGAAAAGCAAAAAATATCCGAAGAATGGTTCTATAGAGTATAGACTAGTAATAAATAAAATCCCGTCAAATCATTTGCTAATTCCAACATAAAATTAAAACAAAAAGGAATACGAGTACCATAAGCATAACTACAATTGTATCGGTCTCTAAACACTAGACTATCAAGAATACAATTATAAAACAAGTACAAGGGTGATTCATCATATCCCCACCATGTCTCCTTTATTTCACATGGCCAATGAGTGGGCTGAAGCCGTATAGCCGAACAAATCCTTCTACTCTGCCAAAATTTCCATAAAAGAAAGGCAGGTCTTTCTCACAAACACGAGTCTTTAACATTCCTAGCAAACCCTAAGTCCCACCAAAACGACCTTCTCTCCTAGCACGTAGTCTAGTATTAGTAGTAGGTTGTTTTTGTCGTTTTGAGGTTTCTCCTACACCAAGTCGAGACACAATTTTTATAGGATGGGCTTCTGTGTTGAATACCCACTCGTCTAAAGATATAACTGATGGAGGCGAGAATAAAAGATACAGATATTTCAGTGTTTCTGCAAGAAAGAAGCTTTGCATCATATTGTCTTTCACACCTGTATTCACCTGGAAATATAAAATTAAACAAACAACATATTAATATTTACAGCAAGCCTCATGAATAGTCTCCGTGGTTTGTCTTTCTCTACGTACGGTCCAAAAAAGAATTTTCTTTTATTCTTAAAAAGGTCCTTATTGCAAGACAGAGTTCCTTTTTTAAACTTTGATCAAACCTAAAAAAAAACAGTACACCACAGGGACCAATTTTGTAATGTACACATAATTTTATTTTAATTTATTCTAAAGTATAGATGATTTATAATTTATTTAATAAAAATAATAACAAAACAGTGTTTTCATCAACCAATCATAAAAAGCATACGTTTTTTAAATTACTTTTTGTTTATATTCGCTAACAAGTCATTACTTCAAACCTGGTCCCTATGGATATGATATACTGTCTTTTCAGGTTTGGTCCAGGGGAAAAATGGTCATTAACTCATTATAGAAAAACTCACATCCAAAAAGTAACCCATCAAAGAGGACCAAATTTGGAACGAAAACCATGCCATGCACCTTTTTTCAAAAAAGATTGTTTTTTGGACTGTACCTAGAAAAAGTTATCACAATAAGAAAGTAGTAGTTTACTTACATCCTTGAGTCCAACATATCCAGCCTCCACACGGGAGTTCTTTTCAAAAGCTTGAAATATGTTCCAACCCCATTCTTGATAGGTCTTATTACCAGTCAAACGCCAGAGATAAAACAGGGATTCAACTGTTTCTGGTCTCAATATGTTCCATGATGTACCCACAGTCATGTCCTACAATAATATTATTATTCATAACAATAACATCACATAAGTCAAACAAAAAGCCTCACCAATCATGTAACTAACTAACCTGTCCTGAATGAAAGAAATAATTTTCTCCAGCCAACTTGGTTGGTGTAGACTGATAAAAGTTGTAGCATGTCCAAGCAAGCTACATTTACAACCCAAAATTGCATATTTCATATTGAATGAATGTAGTATTATACTATTATTAATATATCTTTAAAACTTATAATTATGGTACAAGTTACCTCTTCTGCCAAATTCAAGAATTTTGTAGACTCAGCAGGACCATAACCAGATGAACCTAAGGCTATCATTCCTGGTGCAAAGCATGCTAATTCATCCATCTGCATATATAAGAAGTATGTATTATTTTAGAATTCTTATAAAATGAGTGGATTTTAATGAAAATTTAGTACCTTGTCAATTAAGGAATTTCCTATCTTCTCAGAAATGTATGTAAAAGATGATGGTGCGGTTCGGCGAACCAAGCTCAATAGACCTTTCATTGATGTCTCCCACATTTCCCTAATTTAATAAAGTTTCTATGAGAAAGCTGGAAGCTAAAATTATTTCACAATTACCCAAAAATACTAAAAATATCTCACCTATAAAGCTTCACCTCTGTTGTTTTGTTTCCTTGTATCCAAACTTTAAGTAAATACTCATAGAAACTGCATCCAAATTTGCATTTCAATTTTCAAATCAAACCATTGATAGAATAATATAGTTTTTTCTGTAGAAAAAGAATTTAAGGGAAATTTAGTACCTGTCCCCCATGGCCCCAAAAGTAATGGTGGAATGTGATGTTGTTCCTCTGTGGGGGTTTATATAAATGGGGAGCAATCCATCAGCAGGAAAAGTCTTATTTAGCTCTAGAATAACATTTTCTACCTGAAAATAACAATTTAAAATATTAACTTTTGTCAAATATCTTCATACATGACACTGTGAGGAACATACCTTTTGCTGATACTTTAAATCTCCAGTCCTTTGACTTAGTGCAATAAACTCCAGTTGCTCTGTCCCAGAATCCGCCAAGATACTATCGCCCTAAAAACAAAAGAAAATATATAATAAATTCAGAAAAAAGACAAATCAATTATATTTTCTGGAAAGTAATCTAAGGTCAAAGTTTAGAACTTACCCCAGTCCAACCAGGGTTATGTGCATTACCATGAGCCAAGTTAATAATATTGTAAGGGATACCAGAAGGAGTATTCCATGCTGGCAGTAATCTATCAGCTATGTCTTTTGCCTTTTCAAGGAACAAATTGTCCCCAGAGAGATCATAGGCACTAATTAGCCCACCCACAACCCTGTTTTTAAAAAATAATAAATAATCCAAACGATTAGGTTCTCTCATAAAATAATTACTATATTAGTTGCTGAACAATAAACAACAATATATTAAACCTTACAAAGCAACCTTATGGTCGTCTCAAACACACTCGCATCATAATTCTTATTGAAGTCCAAAGAGTTCGCAACCCACCTATAAAAAGTGCACACATATATAATATAATCTTAATGGGGAATTAGAAGAGATTAAATGATACATAGATAATGGATCATACTCTCTAGCCCTTTGAAACTGTTCATCCAGGCCCATTATGTATAAGGTGTCAAGAGAGTCGATTAAAGTTGCACCAAGACCACCAAAGCTATCTACACCATTCTTTGATTGGGGCTACAAAACAAAATATTTAAAGAAATCAGAATTTTAGATAAAAAAAAAATGAATACTATTTTGTCAGAAAGATTATGATATTATACCTGAAGCTCATCGTGGCCCCAAGCATATTTTTCATATGAGGTCCATGCATGAACCATGGCATCTTTTACTTTTTCTCTTCTTTGAGCCTCAATTGGATCAGTGGGAAGATTATCCATCTTAGTTAGATCAATTCTTTTGGTTGTAGGGTTCATCTTTTTAACTGGAACACCACCTTCATTCGTTAATTCTCCTAACTGCAAGGAGGCAATAAGTTTCAGAAGAGTCTGTTACAGGTAATCTGTAACTCATATGGATCTTGAGATAAATAAAAATGTGATACCTCATTTTGCAGACGTTCCATCTCTTCTTTCAACTTTGAGAGCTCTTCCTGTCAATCAATAGAAGTTTTTGAATATAGGGAATAAAGCAAGTATTAGGCTAAAGCCCTAAATATCAACAATATTATACTCATCATATAGCTTGAAGCCTAGTTGATACTGAAGTGGGGTTCTTATTTCTCTATAAATCTACCAGAAGCTAGATTAGAGGACTGACATAGGTGATCTATTGCTAACACGAATTTCTAATTAACATATCAGAGCAACTGATAAGACTAGAAGCAAGATGATAGTTGAGGGGAAATTTCTGTGGATCTCTTTCCGTGTAGACCAAAATGGAATCCATGTGGCCTTAACTACACACTGTTTTGGCTAATTCTAGTTTGATATTTCCTCAATCCAATAAAAAGTGGGAATTTAGAGTTATTTCACCATAATTCCCAATCCGGGATCATCAATTCGTCTGATCGGTCTTGATAAACTACAATGAACTGTAATACAAATAAGACTTGGCAAATAAAGATTCATAGCCAAGCACTTAACTCGGTTCATGTAAGAGATAAAATCACCGCAGTGATTGGATATTTGATAACACTAGGATCTCATGACTTGTAATGGAATTGGGAAGAGCAAAAAGTGGATAGATGTGTATATATACGATACCTCGTGTTCCCGAACAAGAGTCTGACGATCCCATACGAAGAAAGAAACGAAGACGAAAGCCATAAAAAGTAGAGCAAGACGTTTGGGGCGCTTCAAGTAATAAGCCGGATTCAGATATCTCCACCGGATCGACGATGAGGATCTGCTCCTTGCCATTTTTCTTTCAATCTTTAACAACTATATGTGTATATACTTTCATAAATATGTTACAACAATCGATCAATGGTGTAAGAAAACGAAATCAGGTTTTCAAATGTTACACAGCCGACAAAAAAACTGAAGATAAATTGGAGAAATGGAATAAGATCTAGAAGACGATCTCTCCCGTTTCGCACACGTTATGAGAATCTGTTATCGTCCGAGAAACGGGAGGAGACGAAGACGAAGACTATGTCAATGACGACGATGGATGGATTATGGATTATGACGGAGATCGCCAAATAATTAAATCAGAAAAAAGAAATTTTGTACTTTGCAATATGCCATTATATACCCCTGCAGGCCCCTGCCAGAGTGATTAGCAAATGACACTTTTAGAGGATGTTTGTTTTTCCTCAAAAAGTCTTTTTTCCTTAAAACATCTACGGGAGGGTAGATGTTTTTCAAAAAGATGGTTTGTTTTCTAGAAGACAAAAGATATAAAAAAGACTTTTTCACCTCTTTTTCAAAAAGACATATTTTTTATCTTTTTGAACCTCTTTTTTTAACTTTTCAACTACACTTCACCTCACCCCATCCTAACCCCACCCTACACACCCCTACCCCTAACCCACCCACCTCTACCCCTACCCACGCTACCATCACCCTACCTACCCTACCCTTACCCCACCCCACCCCACCCCCACCCTTACCCATACCACCAACCCCCATCTACCCACATCACTCTCATCCCACCCGGGTTTATTTTAACTAAAATTGATGTTAGAATGAACAATTCAAAAAGACGTTAAAAACAAACAAACTTTTTTATGAATGGCGAAAACATGGAAAAGAACTTTTGGTCCACATCTTCTTCCGCAGACATGGACAAAGACAAAAGACATTTTACATCTTCCAAAACAAACACCACCTTAAAGTTTTATGCCCTGCAGTCTCCCAATTGATGCTTTTATTTTTAAGCCGCACAAAATCATTCTCTTGTTTGCATAATCAAATCCATCTCGTTGATTTTCTAGGCTAAATGATTTTCGAGATTAAAATAGTATAAATCAAATAATTAAAAAATAATAAGTTACATAACTTATCTCGACATAAGTATATTTGTCTTCAATGGTAATGGTTTATTTTCATTTTTAAACATGTCATCTTGTAAATAATATGACGTATCAAATATAATCTTGAAAATTTGACATTGATGAAAAAGCTATGACGATATCTTTTTAGTAGAAGAATTTATATATATATATATATATATATATATATATATATATATATATATATATATATATATATATATATATATATATATATATATATATAGAATCTTATTCGGTAAAAATAACTTCTATCATTGCAACGATTTTTGAAGAAATAATGACTTTGTGCCTCTAAATCAATAAAATGCAATAATCTTATTTTTGCTCAAACCGAATGAATACAATAATATTATATTAAAATAATACTTTCGTTTAATCCGGATTATTTGGATCTAACAAAAACTACAATGAGATTGTAGTAGAAACACAATAATAGTAAAAGTATAAAGAGAATGCAATATAACTACACTACAATAATACTCTTTTTCTGAATTTAATTATTGGAATTGAACATGGGAAATACGGTAATATTACAATAACTTTAAAGTAAGAATATAATAATATTATAATAAAAATACAAAGACAATACAATACAATTACAGTAAAATTATACTTTATGTCTAATAAATATATTTTTATGCATCATAACACAACATGTTAAGCAATAAAATGGACTAATGTATTATTTTGATTACATAGAACAAATACAATAACATTGTAGTAAAATAGTTCTTTTTGGTTTGATAGGGCTTATCTGGATTAAACAAAAAGTGCAGAAAATAAAAACACAATACAATAATACTCTCTATCACAGAATACAAATATATCTTTATCCATCATAACACTTTTCTGAGATTCCATTTCTGTTTCTGATTTGTTAAAGAAAAAAGGTATACAAGTCTACTATCAAGATTCTTATTATGTATGTTCTTTTGTGAATAATACGAAATAATGAACCAAAAAAAAAAAAAAAATACAAATAAACAACGGAAAACCCAACCTTTGTTAATAATGACAAAAAATTTTAATAATCAAAATCTACATGAATCTCGCATTTGCTGAACTGCTTCGCCAGACATGTTTGTATACAGAAATTTAATAGTGACAAACCAAAAAAATATTACATTAACTGCTATTGGCCTATTGTTTAGCATCTCACTTGAATCTGAAAATACAAAATAATACAGAAATTCAAAATCAAATTACTCAATAAAATGAAGCCTGAAATATTAAACTGATGACCTGAATTTTGAAAAGTTTACACCAGTAACCGTCTTTTTAACGATTAAACATGTTTGCAATTCGACTATAATGCCCATATCATTAGTAAAAACAATTCTAATTTCAGCTTATATCAAATTAAATACGTTAAATAGCAAAGAGCAGTTCTCACATTATCACCAATCTCTCTATGTATAAACATATGGATGATAAATATGTACTTCCAATACTATATAACTTTTCCACGGTTAACTTCTATGAAAAATTCCCCAATTTCAAAGTTGAGTAGAGAATAAAAACTAATTTAATAAATCCACAACTGAAGAAATATAATTCACTCCCTAAAAAAAGCCAACTCAAGGAATAAGATGCTGCTCAGAAAGGATGAAGGCATGAACCAGACACTGTGCAGCATGAGTTTCATCCGATGTACCCGTCAATACCACCCGCCCTCCATCCGTCGAATCATGTATCGCCACCTGTGCACCCGATATCTGCAATCAAAACCCCATTTTCCATTTACAAATAATATTAATATTTACAAACAATTCATGTGGAGTTAAATCGAATGGATTCACTCACCTGTTTTATATGACCTAAGTTGCTCTTGTTCTCTCCATTTATGCACCCTAACAAGCTCTGAGGAACCATAATCTCAACACTTACACTTCCTCCTTCAGACTCACCTACTTCACCTGGATACCTGTTGCCACCTGACTGCACAGGAAACACAATAGCAATTTTACTTTTATTGATTTGTGTATTATAGCATCCTACTTTCATTTCTTTTAACCACAACATTGCTTGTAGAAAGTACGTTGCTATTTCTTGCATTTAGCCCTTGATAAAATTACCAACCTGAGAACTCCATCTCCCAGGAGGAGATTGCCTATTGATTGGTGGGCCATATCCAGGTCCTTCATGGCCATAAGGATATGGCACGCGATCAAAATAAGGACCATATCCAGGTCCTTCATTACCATAAGGAGGTGGCGCTTCAAAAGGGTGGTGATCATGTCTTGGCCTGAATGGAGGAGGCCGCATTTCTTGGTAAGGGGGGCCCACGTGATTCGGATAATATGATTTCACAGGAAATACACTTTCACGAAGTCTTCCCGTGATTTGAAATAAAGCATCCTGAACAGACTGTAAGCTGCCAACCACCTAAAGTACACCCGAAATTAACAACTATAAACGTTTATAAAAAGATAGAATAACGATGCTATAAAAAAAAATAAAACCTACCTGGACAACTTCGTCATTTGGCATACCGTATTTTGTGACCTGTTCTTTAGGAAATATTTGTATGTTAGCACCAGTAACTCTTCTCATCTCTGAAATGATGACACCACCTTTACCCCATAGACACCCGATCTGGCGCGAGTGCACCAGAAGCCTAGCAACGATGGCAGCACCTGATTCGAACCCAATTTCCGCAAGTCTACCATGGACGCGAAGAACAGCGTCCTGTGCAGGTGAATGCCTTTGATCTAAAGTCTGAATGAATTCCAACAAATTTTAAATTAGAATTATGAAAAATATGTGTTGCTTGAAAGCAGGTATTAATTCTCACATGCCTCTCGTGCAGATACTACAACTACCCGCTCGTCTGATTCAGGTACGGAGTCGGCTATTTTTATAGAGGCACCGGTTTCTGTTTGTATTGCTCTTCTGATGGACCCGCCTTTGCCTATCAAGCTGCCAACTTTGTCAAATTGACACAATAATCTGAACACGACTTCCTCTTCCATACCCATCCTGTGGTGGTTCGGGTTCCCAAAACCTTCACCACCTGAAAAAACAGATGATGATTAATTGATAGGATATGATTATGGGGTTTTGAGAGACAAATGTTATGGAAAAAGTATAATACCATAACCATGAGGGATCATTCCTGTGGGCCTATTACTGGTGGGTGCATCTGCCCTTGGGTTTTCTTGAAGACAATTTGATACTAATAACAGAGCTTTCTTTACAGCTGAAAACTTCCCAGCCATCTGCATAAACATATAACTATATATGACTACAAGAGCTCTCTCACACAGCAGCTAATATCTTATATGCAAAGAAGATTTACACAGCTAAACTTTTTCCATCTGCAAGAAGCTTTGAAAAAGGAAAAAGGGGTCTTCTATATAAAATACTTGATATTCATAACACCTGGTATTTTTGCTTGTGGGTGTTACCCTTGTGCCTAGCGATAGTAGGATAAAGTAACTTCAAGTGTTAAAAATTATAACCAGATATATTAACGAAAAGAGGCTAATGGGATAATGAGTAAGACCCATTACATAATTTGTTAACATTCATGGGCCTAAGGGAGTAAATGATGACAAATGGGATTGACCAAGTGTTTACTTTTGGGGTTCAAAGTCAAGATTATGGGATTTGAAGCACTAATTTGGTTTAGTTCTTATAATCGTAAGAATTATTCAGTGCTATTCCTTAGATTTGAGTGGCGTTACACTATTGAAGGTGTGTATATATACTTATACATGTCAAAAGATTAATCCTGCATGGAAGAAGAAAACAACAATACTTGGTTAAAAGTAGAATAGACAAAATCAATGAAGGGAAATGGAACTCAGAAAGCATCAAAGCAAAGCAGTGAGACCACATGAATACAGTGATACAAATGGAGAATTAATTTAGGATAAGATTGATAAACCCATAATTGTGCACGTGTATTCGCGAAGGGCTAAAGGGGAAAATCAAGAAAGTGGCTGAAGTCGGTTAGGGGAGAGAGAAGAATAAATGGGGATGGAGGCATTCCGTTACTAGTGTTTCATTTGTATTGGCTCTATCCCATGAGGGGAGTCCCCTGGAATTGTTTTACTCATTATCTTTCATTAATCAATTGCATATCATCTTCCTTAATTCCCTGCAACTTTCATTGTTCTCTTCTATTTCTATAATAAGTATTCGAAAACCCATATAGAGAAGCAGATGCAGGTGAGTGCTGAGTCATGCATAATTGCACCTATAACTAAATAGGGCCATAAACATCAGTCAGTTATGCCAAAAGAAACACCAAATCCAGTCACTATTATTAAACCTAGATGCTGGTATCAATGGTCATATAGAAAGAGAGGTTGATGATAATCATGAAGTGCACACCAAGGTTTCAGACTTAGTACTAGGAATGAGGAGGGATGTAAGCTACTTGAGTTCACAACTTCTGAAGGAGTTTTTATTGTGTATCAAGGATGTGGAAAAAGGAAAGATACAAGGAGGTCAAATCACCCAAACAAGAGACGAAAAGCCGGTGGCTAAAGTAGAGTATATGGCATATGAAGAGATTTACATGAAACTGTATATAAAAGGAGAGAATGGAATATACAAACTTGCAAGATCCTGAGCAAGAAGCAACGAGACATAGGAAATGTAGATATATTATCAAGGATGATGTCGGTCAAATTCTAGTGAAAGATGAGGATATTAAAAATAGATGGAGAAGTTACTTTCATATTTGTTGGTTTGCCAAGTTTGATCTATTAAAGACCCTATGGGAATTGGGTTTTGTTGTTGTTGTTGGAGTATCATGCATCAACAAAAACTAGGTACATATGGAACAATTTATGCACATCAAACATGCCAAATAATTATAGCACTTGGAAATTAAAGAAAGATAGTATATGCCATTACCTGGATCAACTCATCGCCAGGGGCTGCACATTCTGGAAGTTGATCTTTGGGCAAAACCCTCACTTGAGCTCCACTCTCCTGCCTGATCTTTTCAATGATCTTTCCTCCTCTACCAAGCACACATCCAATCTGATGACTGGCAGCCAACAACCTGCACACCACTGGTCCTTGGGGTATCCCACCACTGCCTTCTGCGGAGTTGTCTTCTAAATTCTCACTCTCCTCCTTGGACATTTTACTTCGTTCTTCATCTACCTTCAGTATCCTCTCAAAGACCCTAATCATTGCCTTCTGAGCAGGCGATTCCTCACTATTAGAATTCCCTGATTCTTCGCTATTAGAATCGTCATTGTTGTAATTACCAACATCCTTGTTCTTGTGCGTAGAGTCAGAAGCCACTATGACGATCACACGCTCTTCGGAACCGTGAGTATACTCGTCAATTCGAATTTTAGCACCGGTCTCTTCACGAAACTGGCGAATGATAGCACCGCCCTTTCCGATTACACCGCCAATCTTTGTAGCAGGGCAAAGTATACGGAATAGGGTTTCTCCGGAGGAGAGTTTGAGAGAGTTGCGAAAAGGGTTATTGTTGTTAGACTGAGGAGTTGCAGGAGACGATGGAAGTGGATGGTGATGTTGATGGCGGCGCTTGGTAGAAGAGGTGGGTGTAAGGTGAGGATGGTCAGACCTGTCAACGGCGGAATGGTCAAAGAGACGCTTGTTTGGAAAGGAACCATCCATTGAACATTCAAGTAACCTAATTATCAGAACAACCAGCAAAGAATTCCATAGCCATAGCTTGGTAAAACACAGAAGAAGAAACCGCCGCCACCGTCGTCGTCTGATAGCTCTCAACTGTCAACTCTCCAGGTTAAATATTATTTTGGGGTGATCTTAGATAAATTCCTAAATCCTAAATAAATCTCTACATATGTTATTTCATCTTGTCAAACATATAGTTATAATGTTTTTTAGTTTATTATTATTATTATATAAATTAATTTTATACAATTTTTTTATTAAACTAAATAAATTATTTAACATATTATTTATTCTATTTTTTTTTTTTACTTTAACATCATCTAATTATATAAGAACTACTAGTTTTAGACTGTCCGCGCGATACTGCAGAAGCCCGGTATATTGAAAAACATAGCTCGACAAAAAAGAAATTATATGAGGAGACGAAAAATGTAACTTTAAAAAACGTAAATATGAAAGTTTGATATAAGAAGAATCAAAATTGCTAGTTTCAAATAGAAACTTATTTGAATTTTACATCAAATGCTTTAACAATTATACTATAATCTTGATTTAGTAATTTTGATTCTGAAAATAGAAAAACCAAATGAATAGTAACTTCTCCTCACATATGAAATTTGCAAATTAATATATATATAACTAGTATTTCGACTGTCCGCGCGATGCGACGGAAGCCCGATATATTGAAAAGCACAGCTCGACAAAAAAATTTATGTAAGAGACGAAAAATGTAACTTTAAAATATAATAAGGGACCGATATCGTAACTTAGGAAATACCAATAATATAATTTTATAATAAATAGGGATGAAAATAATTAATTCGAAATTAGTTGAAGGGGGAAAACGTAAATATAAAATTTTGCTATAAAAAAGTTAAAATTACTATTTCCAAATAGAAGGTTATTTGCTTTTGTATCAAATGTTTTAATAATTATACTATAATCTTAATTTAGTAGTTATGGTTCTAGACAAAGAAAAAACCAAATGAATAGTAAATATGTGAGGAGAAGCGATTTTGGTAATTAATATATATAATAAGGTTTTTATTTATTTTATGTTATTTATCTTTGGTTTTATGTATTTAGAATTCCTTTAACATTTGGTTCCCAAGTTTTATCACAAAGAGAAAAATGAGAGAAGAATAAAAATGAGAGAAAATAAAGTTATATTTTTGTGTTCTCGAGTTGAAATAAAATCAAAATAAATTAACATGTTATGTCTTCTAGAGTGAAAATGAAGAGAAATAAATATAATTAAGTGATTGAACAGACATTGCTCGTTATTGTCGGTCATAATGATTTAGGTTGAAGAATATGAATTAGTTTAATGACAAATAAAACACGAATAAAAAAGAAAAGTGACGAAACGTGAACAATTCAAATAGTTGGTTGCCGTTATAATTCATTTTTCCTACCCTCAAAATTCACGTAGATGTCACTTATTTGCCACGTAGATGTCCATTAGGTTGTAATCTGCTATTCCATGTCATAAGAATAAGAATGTATAATGAACAAAATAAATAGTTTAATGACAAATAAAGCACGAAAAAAATGAAATTGACTAAACGTGAACAAATCAAATAGTTGGTTACCCTAATAAGTAATTTTTCCTAAAAAAATGTGTCTGGATATGAATTGATCCGCTCTCAACAAGTAAAAAATGTCAAAGCAATAAGACAGACACAACAATTTATTTTCATTCATATATAATTATTTTGAATTTTGGATTATTTTCAATAAACATATAATTTTTTTGCTAAACATTTAATATAAAGTTATGTTATCGTTCGCTAGAGATCATTACTTGAGTTTACCTCGTATTTTGTTTTGTCATTACGATATCTATACATACTAATAAATAAAGCACTTTAGTGTCATGTGACATCATTTTAAGGCCCTTATTTGCCACATGGCACCCTAAATTTAATTCAATTTAAATTAAAAATAAATCTCAATAAATCAGGTTTATGATTTCCGGATATCATAATCTAAATTCAAAAAACTACCAAAAAATAGGTATCCTATCTTTGTAAATTTAAATAGAATTCATCTAAATTCAAAAAATCCCTAAATATAGATCGATGACTAAAGATAATAATTTAATTAAAAAATAAATGGGTTTATTATTATTTTTAAGTTTGCTTTTTAGAAATAACACCATAATTATGAAGTATACATTCAAACCATGCCGCGTTTAACCAAAAAAAATTGAAACCCGTATTTTGCTAATTATGTTATAAAGTAAGATATATTGATAACAATTTGTCAAAACAATATTTTCAAAGTAAAATATATTAATATTAATTTAAGTGTTTTAATATAACTATTAAACCGATATGCCTCCAAATAAAGAATTGCGGAAATGAGTGATTGTTTACTCTTATTTTAATTTTTTCCTTATTTTCATTTCGTTCGATTACAATATTTGTACACATTTCCTGTTATGACATTACACTTAAAGAATTAAAGAAATTAATTATTAGAATTTAGACGTCTTTAGTTGAAAAAAATATACGCCAACTAATATGGTATCTATGAACAAGATTTGACCTAATTGATGGCAATGAGTTTCCATGGTGAATCGTCATATCTTCAATTTTTTGGATGTTAAATGTAATGGTGATTTTTAATTTTCATATTCGAACTACTTAAAGAATATATATTTGGGTTTACTTGTCGCTTCGGACAATATTTTTGTAAATAAATATTAACGATAACTAGGTTATAAGCCCGTGTTCAACACGGGATAGTTACGTATAAATAGACAAACATAAAATAGAAATGTGCTTCAATGTCCAAAAAGTAAATGTTTTCTAAATTATCTATAAAGAATATGAAAAAATCATTTTTTTCAAAGTACACTGCTATTAATGAACTTTTGCAAAGTTCAATGATAATAACGATAATTATTCTAGAAAACTTTTCTATAAATGAACTTCAGTGTAAAAAAACGAAACTTTTCTATATCATCTTAAAAGAATCTGAAAAATCATTTTTTTTCAAAGTACGCTACTGTTTATGTATTTTTTGGCAAAAATATCATATTGGATATTGGATTTTACTGTAATTTAATATGATTCTCAAGTTTTTTAAGCCATATATTTTTTGTTCCAACATAGGATAAAATTACTATTTTTTAAATTTTCAATTAAAACATTTTACATACAACAATTTATAAAAGAAATGAAATATATCAGAAGATTTAACGTTGAATATATCCAACACTACTAAAAAAATGTCAATTACATGTTTCGATAATGAATAGCAAGACAAACGGCCTCAACTTCAAGTTAAAACTTGTGTTCATAGTAAAGAAGTAACCATAATAAAAAAAGTAACCATTGTTGCTTATAGTTAAATAATGCATAATTAAATGACTTGATTGTTTCATTAAGTCAATGTTGTAATAGAAAGGAAATATAATTGGAATCTAGAATACACATATTTTGTTATAGACTATTGAGATTCCCCACATGGCTTTTTACGCTCACATGATTAACAATCTAAAGCGACCACAAAATTTTATCATAAGACATTTTGAATTTCAATTAAATTTATCATTAGACTCTCGATAAGCAGAAACATGGGTTTTTGACGTTTTTGCCCTCATGTGATAAACAACAGAACATACATATACATATAGGTTCAACTACTCTTATATCTTCCCAAAAAATTGAATCTCAAAATCCTTATGAGATTCCCAAAAGCTTGAATACCAGAAGCCTTATACACCACATGAATAAGTCAACCGTCCCTAATGACAAAAAATGAATTATAAGGACTACATATACTTGGCATGCCTCTAATGGGATGATAGCTTTAACATAATTTTTCCATTCTGATAAGCATTCCTGGAGCTAGTATTTGACTGAATTGAGCTTTTAACATCATTTTCTGATTTTCTCCACCATAAATGGCATTTCATTTCGTCATCTCCTTCATTGTCCTCTTCAATAAATCCTACATTCAAATACAAATTAACCAACTAATGAAAACTAAATTTATGATTAGTGTATAATAATAATAATAATAATAATAATAATAATAATAATAATAATTTATGAAACATTTTATTCCAACCTGCTGGTACAAAAGTGAATAACTTTTTTTTTAGAACGGCACAAAAGTGAATAACTATATCTTGCATTTAAACAAATAAACGAAAGTAAATTACAATCTGAATTAGGACCAGATGCCCACCTTTGGAATTGGAACCACTTTGGAACTGCCAGTTTTGGATTCAGAATCGATTTGACTGGTTCCAATTATGCCCAATAACATATGGAACTGATTGGAGTCAGCTTGTTACAAGACTTGGAAGGTCAAAATTCTAGAATTTTTATATATTATTTGCAGTCAGCTTATTAGACTCCAAGGTCGACGATTTTAAATTCTTTAGTGTCTTCATATGCTACAATACCAATCATCTACTTGGTTACTTGAGAGCTTGATAAGTTTAAGTCACTAATTGAGTTAGACCTGCAACAGTTCCAGAAAAGTCAGTTTATATGTTTTTCTATATCATGTTACTTTTAAAGAACACACACAACATATTCACAAACACAACTTACACACATAGTATGTTTACATACTAATAAAAACAACATAAAGTACTTATTTAGTAATACCATTAATAACAACATACTTTCATTAATTTGCAGCGAGAAGCAAGCGCAAATGGCTTCAGTTTTATGGTATTCAACTTACGAAGGGTTATCGGTTGGTAGAAATTAGTCGGAATTATTAGAGACACTGTGGAATACTGGAATTCGTACGAAGCAACCAAATCAGAATATTCAATTCCAAAAGAACATCGTCAATCTAAACAAAAAAAAAAGAAAATCAGAGAAGCTGTAATGAGATTGAAGATCATATAAGTATATCGGAGAAAGAAGATATAACACTTAATAAACAATCCATTACTTAAATGCAAAATGATTAACAACAAATATATTTGATAGACAAATCATGCCAGTTAAAGATATGACTAATAAGAACAGAGGTTTCAAAACAACCCATCAACAAATTCGTTTAGACTTTTCAACAAACAGTTGGTGGGCGTATGAGAGACACACACAGGTTAACGACTAACTTTAATTTTATTCAGGCCTTTAAAAACAACCAAATACGTAATTAAAAAAGAGAAAAAACATACCTGATGTGGAGTGAATTAAGATGAAAGTTAGAGAAGCTTGAATGACACATAAGCAATGTAAATTGGAGCAGTGTATCATATTAAAGAACGAGGATACGTTATATAGGAAAAACGTATCAATGAATCCCTTGAATAGAGTCATACTGATTGATTATTTCCTAAAGTAATTGAAGTTTCAAACGAAAATGAGCAGGGCCGGTCACAAGATCTGGAAGGCCCTGTGCAATCTATAAAAAAATAGGCCCCGAAACTTGAAAAAAAATAATATAAACAAAACAATTCAATTTTTTCATTTTTTATTGCAATATACTTAAACTATTCATTCAAAAGTAATACGCAAAAATTTGCTTCTACTCGAAACTGAATTAGGAAACGATAAGCCTTCAGTCCTCTAGTTCTCTAAAAAGTCCACAAAAACCAGAAACGGTTCAAAATAAAAATCAGAAATGAATAAAAAAGATCAAAAATTGTAAAAGAAAAAAATATTAATTCTTATACATTTGTTATCCGATTTCTGATTTGATTCATAGAGATTTCTAGTTTGGTTCTGATATGAAATCTAAACAATATGAGAAATTGTGAAATCTAAACACATTAAAAATATTAAAAAAATGAATACATTCTTAATTGAATCTGATTTAGTGATTTCAAAACCACAAGCATAGCTTGTTTCAATGTTGCTAATTTTCGGGACAGCAGGAGTGTTGAGTCCAAGTAATAAAATCTGAAAACCGTGGTTTGTATCTAATTTCCAAATTCTGAGAACAAAGAAGGGAGAACCGAGAACTTCAATGATTTGGACCTTTGGTTCTGATTTTCGGAGAACATTTTAGTGTGATTTGGTTCTGATTTTCAAGAACGGTGAAGGGAGAAGAAAAACTGAAGAATAGAATTAGAAAATCGTTTGGAACTCTACTTTTGAATGCAGCGAAAGAAATCGTTGTTGCCATCATAATTGTATGCGGGTTTTTACTCATGGTTGAATCGGTAATCAGCGAGAAGAACAAAACGATTTAGAGCTTTGACGATTCCATTTCCCAAGCAAAGTTGTTGCTGCGAAGTTGTTCATCCATAGAAACCGTATGCCGTTTGTTTTTTCTGTAACTCAACTTTTAAACCTAATGGACTAGTCAACTGCTACATAATTTTTGGGCCCCTAAAATTTGATGGGCCCTGTTCAGTGGAACTTATTGAACTCCTTATGGGCCAGGCCTGAAAATGAGAGTTCTATCAGAGGAGGAAGATTCTGCAATTTAAATCAATCCCATTGATTAAGGAAGTTTCAAAATAACGTGAGGTGATTAAGGGATCAAGATTATATCATATGCGTAACTGATAGACATAGAAGGGTGAATCCATTGAGCGGGAAAAGAATGTGGAGACTGAATTAGGGAAGGACACGTGGCGGAATATTTACTCTTTTATTAGGATAGGAATATGTCATTTTATTTTCAACCAAAAATATTATTTTTATTTTAACCTTAACCCAAATAACGATATATTTTTCTTTTTTAACCGAAAACAACAACATTTTATAATGACACGCCAACTCAATGTTAAACGTTGTGAAACTCGAACTAAAACACCAATGTATTTTTAACCAAAAACACAATGTACTTTTAACCAATATCAACAAGATTTCATATTTTGAGCTAAACACAACAACGTGTTTTTATTTTTAACCTAAAACGAAAATGATTTTTTAACACAAAACGTTTGCTAAAAAATTAATTACAGAAAAAAAAAATTTGTCAGCCGCGGCATCGCGCGGGTACGCACCTAATTCATGAATATTTGATCACTAGTTATAATATGTTTTTATTAGATTATGTATCAAAATTAATATTCTATATTTTTCAAACAAAATAAATTATTCCACAAACCTCTACTAACCATCTATGTAAAATTGTAAATAAATATCGATCTAAGAACTATATCTTAAACCTGTAAACAAATGAACGGTAATCTAAATGGAACGTTTTGTTTTTATAAATATAATTATTTAGTACGTATGAAATGGGACATATATAGGACAAATAAAAAAGAACAAGTTGTAATTTATAAATATTGACGATTGTATATCTATTAAAAACTTGTTCATGGGTCTTACAGAAATTATCATCCATTAATATCGCTTATTAATTGCAAGGTCTTAACGTATTTCATCTTTGATGGTTGAGAATTCTTTTATTGTTATTGGAAGTTTGACTATGAAAATTAATCTGTTTTAAGTTGAAATTTTCAAACATTTGCAACATTAGTTATTTTGTAATTTTATGATTTTTATCTATCTACAAGAGTCAACAACTACAGGGGGAGCTTTCATGTGAGCGTTTTCCTTGAAGTTCCTAGCAACCCTTTTTTTAACATATGTGTCAATTTACATTTCTAATATAAGTAAAAGGGCCTCTTGGAATGAGAAACCATTGGTTCTAAGGCTGAAAATGGATGTTCGATACAGATTGTGTTAGTAGAAATTTTGAATCATCTATAGAATTCCTTTTCTATGGGCGTGTTCGGCACGTAGCTTTTGAGAGCTTTTGGGAGCGTTTAACGTTTAGCTTTTAGAAAAACGCTGGAAAAAAATGAAAAAACCTCGTTCGGCAGCAAGAGCTTTTAGCTTTTATTTTTAACAAAACGCTCATAATCCAAAAGCTATTTCAATTAGCTTTTGAGAGCTTTTAGCGTTTGACTTTTGATTTTTATATTATTTTACATTTTTAAAAGCTAACAGCTGCTTTTGCCGAACACTTCTGCAGCAATAAAAGTCACAGCTACCAGCTAACCGCTAACCGCTACCAGCTTCCAGCTAACAGCTAACCGCTTACAGCTAACCACTACCAGCTACCAGCTAATTTTGCCGAACACGCCCTATGGGAGTTCTTATTATTGTTGCCGTGGTGTTGGGTGTTTTAATGATGTGTGCATTGTATAGATGTTGCAAAGCTAAGAAGGATGCTAAACAAGTAAAAAACAAACAAGGTGAATCAAACACTTCCCATGGGGTTTCTATAGGTTGTTGTGGTGGTGATGGTGGTAGTGGTGGTGATGGAGGTGGAGATGGAGGTGGTTGTGGCGGAGGTGGTTGTGGTGCTTGACAACCCATCATTACCATATCGACATCTAACACTTCATACATTGAATGATGAGTGAATCCTTTGTTTGTTTTTGCCCTTTTGTAATTTTATAATGTTGTAATCCATCTTTATTTATTATATGAAAATTGGACAGTGATACCTAAAGAGTAAAATCACAATTCACAACCAGTGAGAGACCTGCTTCGTTCTTGGTGGCCGCTTTCCTTTCCGGGTCTAACCACGCTCCATAAAATAAAGTATATTCAAATTCTGAAACGAGTGTTGGGCTTTGGGTGAGGTCCAATTCTGTCAAAAGGCCCAACACTTGTATTAATTATTTATAATTAAATAATTATAACGCCAAATGCCAAACCTTTTGCACTTTTTATTTCACAATCTTTTCGCGGCTGCCGGAGTGGTCTCTCGAAACCCCTATTCATCACATTCAAAACATGGAAGCTCTTTCAACCTCTGTCTTCTTTCCTACTTTTCCAGACACACATTCCATTCGGTCCGCTCCTTCTCTCCGAGTTAACTTATCCTCGCCTAAAACCACGCTTGTTGCCGCTGTTGCCCGTCAACTTTCAACTGACGGCGAAGATGATCAACAAATACCTCTTCATAACGTGCTTGATCTTGCTCCTCAAGAAACCGCCTCTTCTTCTTCGGTACAACTCATATTTACATCCTCTGTTTTTTAAATTCACTTGTCACAGTCTGGTATCTGTAAAAAACCTCAACTGGTATTTGCATGTCACGCATCCCGTGTTTTGTTTTTAATTTATTTAACTTTAGTGGCGTAAAGTCTACGCTGATAGCGGATTCATCTTCAGAGTTCAGTCGACGTGTAATTTGACTTCTTAAGATCATAATTCCCAAATTTGAGCTTCGAAGATTATAATTATCAAGAATTAACTTAAATGGAACAAAATCTAATAATGTCCCTCTAGAAACTCAAGTTTAGGGCTTTGTGAAATGCCTCAAAGTGAGAGCTGATGCATGCAATTGTGAATAATATCCCTTTCGTTCTGTGAATTAAGAAATTCAAACACTAAAGCATATGGCAAGCTCAAAATCAAGTAAAATATCATAAATTCGATGTGATGTAGTTTGTCAAATGACTGCTTGAGATCTTTCATACTATGAAGGGTGCTTCAAGTCAAACTTATTGCAAAGAGGACGAGTTCAATAAGAAATCAGACGCTCCCTCATTTCTTACAGACACACATGAAGTTGGAGGTGCAAGGGCTGGCCTTTTCAGAACCCCAATATCTGGTGGAGTGCAGAGTGCAACCTCGGTTCATGATTTACCTAGACCAGCTTTAGCAGTCCGCAATCTGATGGAACAGGTATAATCATATGACCAAATTGGTTGACTTATATCATATGTTTGACTTCAAAATTCAGCCCTGATGTTTTTCACCATATCTAACTTCAAGGCTAGGTTTGCTCACATGTCTACTCTAATGTCCCGTATGCACCAACGAAATGAAGGATACCCATTTGGTTCTCTGGTAGATTTTGCATCAGATGCAATGGGACGTAAGTATTTGATAATTAGTATAATAATATTCATCAATTCCTATAAGATCTTTGGAATATTCAGGACTCTGATTCTGACATGTCTTTTCATATTGGACTTCTAGATCCAATATTTTCTTTCTCACAGTTGGGTATACACACAAGAAATCTATTAGCTGATCCAAGGTGTACATTAGTGGTTCAGGTTAGTATTCTTTTGTTGTACACATTAATAAACTTTTCTTGTGAAAATATACATTCTACTTCTCTTTGTAGATACCTGGGTGGAGTGGCTTGTCAAATGCTAGGGTTACAATTTTTGGTGATGTCTTCCCCCTTCCGGAAGATCAGCAGGTTATAAATCGTTTTATAAAAAAATATGAACTTTTTTGTACTGTTATTTATTAATTGGTGTTATTTAGGAATGGGCACATAAGCAGTATATAGCAAAACACCAACAGGCACCTTCACAGCAGTGGGGAAACTTCTACTACTTTAGGATGCAGAAAATAAGGTTTGTTTTTTACGAATAAGATTATTTTGTATCTGCCATGTGGACGCCAGGTCAGCAAGCCAGTCCACCATTGGCTGATGTTATCCCTTTGTTTGAAGCAGTGATATATATTTTATTGGAGGTTTTGGGACTGTTGCTTGGGTTAATGTGAATGAATATGAATGTCTTCAACCTGATGATATTACTGTTGATGGCAGTGAGCGGAATCTCAAGGTGAGGGGTTGGATTGATTGTTTTTATATTTATTGTTTTTATATTTATATTCTAATTATTGATGGTGACAGGAGCTAAATATGATATTTTCCAAGCCACTGAAAGAGTTATTGTCATCAGAAAGCGAGGTGGATGATGTTTCTCTGATATCAATAGACAGCAAGGGGACAGATATTCGTGTCCGTCACGGTGCACAGGTAGGATTTTTGGAAGGAATGGAATCTGTCAAAGGAATTGGAATTTGTCAGGCATTTGGTTGGCAGTGACTTTGGTTGTTTTAATAAAAAGAATGATGAAATCCACCAAACATGGGTTTTGGTGGATTAAGACGGTTCATTTGCCAACCAAATGCCATACAGAATGGAATGTAGATTCCGATTCCATTGGAATCCGTTATGTTCATCTTTGTGTTGGTATCATTGCAGTTTAGCATACAGAGGTTGGTATTTGAAGAATGGCATGGGATTAAAACAGTGGAGGAAGCGAAAGCAGCATTGAGGAAGTTAATAAACAGAGGTGGTGTTTACACTGTGCACAAGTAACAATGATGGGGAGGTGCAACTCCCCTGATTTCCAAGATGCTTTGTATTTTGTGTTTCTTGGGATTTGGATTAGGAGTTTTTGTTTTGCAAGTTGGACTGATGTTAATAAAAATACAATTAAATTAATAAAATGGTTTTAAAAACATGGGAAGCTAAATTACAATATTTCTCGAGCAAAAGAATATGGTCTCTAGTTTACTAGTTTTGTATCCTCGTTTCCTTGGCATGAAGGGACAAAATAATATGGTCTCTAGCAAGGTTTAGGAAGAAATCAATAACAATTATATAAATAACTTTGGATTGATTTTTCCATCAGAACTTGGTTTAAAACTCTTGGATACCTCACTTTGAACCTTGATTTTTCCGTCGGAACTATTTTATAAATTTATGGTTTTGATTTTGGGATATGATATATGAATAAGCTAGAAAACCCGAATACTAACTTAACTTGGTAACAGGTAACAATCTCAACATTTACAAACATGTTAGTTAATCGTTGAGTTCAAGCATTTTCATGTTTTTCCTAGGTATTATAAAGCGTAAGTGAACAAAACTAACCACAGTCAATGGGGTCTAATGATAGTTATTTAGTATGAAACACTTTAAAATGGAGTTGATTCAAGTTCGAACTCAAGTTAGAAAAAGTGAGCAACACTAAAAAGATTTTTTCGTGGTTTAAAATCAGGGTTAAATTGTATGTTTAATTGTTTATGTAACCATTACTTATATTTATTTTTTTATAATTTATATAATCGAATTTTATACAAAATTTACAATAATTACTCTATTTATTAAATAGCGTCATTTTGTAGAAAATGTGGTACGTTTTTCCGGTCTCTATGTTACGTTTTTTTGGGGTGTAACGCGGATCTTTTTGGATCCATTTTGTGGATCCGTTTTGTTTCACCGCCCCAACTACCTGACTCAAAAATCAAAAGAGAATGGGGGAAAGAAGAAGGGGAGTCGGGAGAGACGACACCGACACACATTACCTCACAATTCTGGCGAATCTGATATGTTTCACTCCTCCTCCCATCATTTGGTTCGCGATTCACCCTAAGTCGGGAGAGACGTTGATACTAAATTGAGGCAACAAACACAAATCGAAGTTTGAATTCGACTCGATTTGATTTCGGTTGGGGTGAGCGATATCGATTTTGATTGGTGCTCTTCTATTTCTATCTGGATTTCGATTGGATACGGTAAGACTTCTCTTCGAGTTCTAACTGGATTTCGATTAACATCTTAGTTTCCTTTGCGTATGTGTGGGCTTAGTTTGAAGTAGATTTACGGTGTTTCGATTGTTTCGACATCGACGTCTATATTACCAGCAGATTATAAACTAATAGAAAGCAAATGTTTATATAGATTACAAGCTCCGTACCAGCAACTTTCAGTCCTATTTTGGTTCTAAATTTTTGTTTGTCGTCCGTCCAGGTCCAATCCTCTAGGCTTTACGAGTTGGTTCGTACCACGATTTCCATCACTACTGCGCTTCTTAAAATTTCAAATCCTCGATGGGTAAAAACGAATTCCTCACACCGAAAGCAATCGCCAACATAATCAAGGCGAAAGGACTCCAAAAGCTTCGATGGTATTGTCAGATGTGTCAAAAACAATGCCGAGATGAGAACGGATTCAAGTGCCATTGTATGAGCGAGGGCCACCAGCGCCAAATGGAAGTTTTTGTTCAAAACCCTAATCGGATAGTTGGTGGTTACTCTGAAGAATCCGAATCCACTTTCCTTGAGCACATGAAACGTAGCCATAGGTTCAGTCGTGCTGATTTTTAATTGCTATTTTAGATCTAAGTTCTTGAGGATTTGAAATAAATGATATATCGCTTTTTCATCCAAATTAGCTCATCCTGGCCAAGTTGTACAATGTATTGGATTTTTTGCCCAAAAAAGTTGCTAAAACAGAGCTTAAACTTGGATTCGGGTTTGTGACATTCATGATCGTATGTTCTTATTTGTCTTTTTGTTCATATGTTTGAATTTTATAAAGATAATAACTCATAATGTTTGTGTTGTTAGGAAACCTGAAGTGATAATGATTGTTGACCCGCAAAATTAAAACAGGAAAATTGCAAGAATTAGCAACGTACTTTATTAAAAATATTAAAACGAATATGGGATTTAAAACCTTTTTTAATGTGTATAACAGGCAAGAAGACATTGTGGAAACACAATGTGTATGGATTGACTCCTAATGTTGCATCTGCTCATAGTTTACTGGTATTTTATTTTATTTTTTAAAATCTTTTTATTTTGGTTCTTGATTTTACTTTATATTTTAAAGATTTGTTGTTATGTAACAGTTGTATGGTAAGGAACACAAAGATGTTGATCTCATGCTGGATGTAATGAAACTTTTGAAAGCAAATGATGTCCCACTGCAACCTGGTACTGCAGATATCGTTTTTAGGTGGGACCCACAAAACACAAGATGGAAAAAACTTATTTATTTGTTTAATTTTATTAATGTATTTCGTGTCTTTCTTGCAGTATTTGTTATGAAACAGATAGATGGGAGTTGATGTGTAAGTATGCAAAAAGATTTGTCAACGCTGGAGTGAATTTGAGGCGTACTTCATTTGATACTTGGATGACATTTGCTGCCAAACTAGGTGTCAATTTACGTTTTTGCCCTTAGTGATCCTTAATAGTATTATCGCTTTTATGAGGGTAAATTAGTCTAGTCCTGGAAAGTAAGACATGGTTAGTTAATCACAAAATGACTTTTTTTTTTCAATTGCAATCTACAAATAACTTTATAAAAGTTTAAAGAAAAAGTTCCCGAAAAAAAATTATATCGCGGAATTTTTAGGTCATTTATAAATATATATATATATTTTAACTTTATGCAGCCTTTTGTCAATAAAAAGCAACTTTGTAATTTTTTGGAGAATAGTTGGTGATTTTATTAATAGCGTAAAAAGTTGGTGAGTTTGTTGGTCATTTTTGTGATTAATATGTATTTAAGGTTTTTGTAACATCTTTGGTCCATTTTCCAAGTAAAATGCCTATATTTTTGGGAACAAAACTGCCAAAAACAGCAATACTCAGGGACCAAAAATACTCATTATACTTGAAATGGGGACCAAAAACATTACAAGAACCTCAAATAAGACCAAAACTGCAAGAGAAAACTTTTGTGGGCCAAAATTGCAAAAATAAGTTGTATTCAGGTACCAAAATTAAGGGGAACAATGACTTGAAGACTGCTAAAATGACGCGTTCCACCCCGGGTTTTACGCATAGGGAGAGAAGATTGCATCAGATTATGTTTGCTGAAAGGGATTATGGACCCGAATCCGATGTTTGGAGTGCAGGGGTAATTTTGTACATTTTACTAAGCGGTGTTCCCCTCTTTTGGGCAGGTATTTCACAAATTTGTTTGTAAATTCATGGTATTCTTATCGAGGAAGGAACGGAATGGTTCATTCCATTGGAATGAAAAAATCTTTTTGGTTTGTTAGATGGAATGGAATGGACCATTCCCAAAAGAATGTGATTCCTTCCATTTTGTTAAATTTCATTCCTTTCCCATTTTTTTTCCATTCCATCATGCAATGGAATGAAGAATAGCGATATAACCCGCTTTTTATGTAACTTTTAATGACAAATGTTTCTTGAGAAATTTCATTATTTTAATTTAGAATATTAGTTTTTTCCTAATATTTGTTATAAATTAAATTTTCATTAGTATAATGTGTAGAGTAGAGTTAAGAACTTAAAATTATATATATATATATATATATATATATATATATATATATATATATATATATATATATATATATATATATATTTCTGAATGGCTAATTGTTTAATGATTGTTTAATTTTCAGGATCTCACAGTTGTTTTATCAACACTTCTTCCAGTTGTTTGTAGTTATACTAACCTCAAAGACTTCGAATTTCTCAGTTGGCCTCAAGGTGGTTTTTTATCAGGCATTTTACAAATTTAAATAACAAACTATTTTCATTTTTCAATATTGATTATTATAATTTATCCTCTTAAAGCGGAATATCATATACGTTTTTTCAAAGTCTTTGTTGAATCGACTCATGAACTGATTGTTTTGTATCGATGATGTTCTTTTTCTTCTTTAACTTGGGTTTCTAAGATGGAAAATTCATATTTCAATGACTCAATCTGTAGAAAACCTTAAAACCCCAAGATCACGAATGTCATGGGCTGACATGGCATAGGAGGAGATGTAGGCTGAGGAAGAGGGGCAATTTGGCTCAACGTATGGAGTTTCTTTGGATAACTGTATATCAAATCTACTCATGTTTTTAAATTCTCCATTTGTTGATTTATCTGCACTTTGCTAACACACGGCAGAGTACGCTTATGTCTTTAGCATTTATCCGGACCCGTGCTCCAGCAATTCCGAACCCGTGCGGAGCACGGGGACCCACTAGTTATATCTTATTTTAAGCCCAAAATATGTAATATTGTAAGAAAAATCAATTACCTCATAACATGACACATGTTAAATGTCTATTTATGCAATGATATTCTATACTTTTACTAATACATATTTTATCAATTTATATGAAAGTCAAAAAGTTATATAATCCCGTTTTCAAACTAAAGATTAATAGGATGTGTGATAGGAATACTCGAACCAGAAACCGGTCATAGTAAAAGTGAATCTTATAAATTAGCTCTGCGTATTTCGCATCTTTAGCTCTGCGTATTTCGCATCTTTGAAATCGTTGGAACGAAAACACAATTGTTTCTCTTCGTGATTTACACACGACGGGTAAGCGCAGAACATCTGCCCCAGTTCACGAATTTGATTCCTCGTGTTTCTGTGCACCGAGTGGCGCCAGCAATGGATGGTCCGATGCGAGTCGGTCAAGGGCAGCCGCAACAGCAACAAGAACAACCACCACAACAAGCGCCGGCGAAGGAGGGGCTGAACCCTGCTGTACAGCAGCAACTTAACCTAGAATCCGTCAAGACTAGAGCCACGAGCCTCTATAAAGCCATCGGTCGCATCCTTGACGATTTCGAACTCGTTGCCCGCACCAATTCCGTACCCAAGTGGTTAGTTTCCCCAATTAACAAAGATTTCGAATTCACACATTGTAATATCAAATTCTTTGAATCCAGCAAGGCTTCTGAACTTAGAAAGATGTTAATCCTTGACATTTGAAAAAGAATTGCTCACATTTTTTGGGTGCACCAGGCAAGATGTATTGGGCCAATTTTCTATGGTAAACCTTGAGCTCTATAACATCGTGGAAGATATTAAGAAGGTTTCAAAGGCATTTGTCGTATATCCAAAGACCGTCGGTGCTGAAAGTGCAACAAGTAAGAACTTCTGTTTCATAAACCTTCTGAAAACATTCCTAAAATGCTTTTATACATCAGAATTGACGATAAAACTAATGTTTTCTACTTCACCACTGTAGTTTTGCCTGTCATGATTTCATCAAAGCTATTACCCGAGATAGAAGCAGATGACAATTCCAAACGAGAGCAATTACTATACGCAATGCAAAATCTCTCTGTACCCTCACAGATTGAAAAATTAAAGGTAATACATATGGAGATCAATCACCTTCTATTTCCTGTAACCTTACATATCCGCCATTGTTACAGGCTAGAATTGACATGATTGGAGCAGCCTGTGAAAGCGCTGAAAAAGTCATTGCTGACACTAGAAAAACCTACTTTGGCACTCGCCAGGGCCCCACCAATATCCTAACCCTAGATAAAGCTCAAGCTGCAAAAATTCAAGAACAAGAAAATTTACTAAGACATGCTGTTAACCATGGTCAAGGTCTACGCATACCCATGGACCAAAGACAAATCACATCATCACTTCCATCTCATCTGGTAGATGTCCTCCCAGTAAACGATGGTGCCCAGACCATTTCCGAATCATCCGGTACTTTATAATCATCAAATAATTTTTTTTTATAAAATTTATAGTTCACTAACAAGAAGGTGGGTATTTTTTTTTTTTTTTTTTTTTTTTTTCAGGAATGTACATGAAGAACACCCCTCCAATGTCTTCAAATGCTGTAAACAGTCAAGGAGCATTAATGCAGGCTTCTGGCTCACAACTAATGGGAAGAGCAGCTGCATCACCTTCTGGTCCCACCGGTGCATCATCTTTTGATAACACAACAGCATCTCCTTTACCATATGCAAACTCACCAAGATCTGCAAACATGATGAACACACCTTCCCCACAACAACAAACTCAACAACAACAACAACAACAACAGCAGCAACAACAACAACAACAACAAAGACAGAGATTGATGCAACAGTTGCCACAGCATCAACAGCAGATGCTTGCTCATTCACTTAGACAAAATCCAATGACTGGACTAGCACAGGTACGATCTTAAAATTAAATTTGAATTATTATAAATTATCATATAATGTTGTGATATATTGGTATTTGCAGAATCAATTGTCGCAGCTGCATGATTTGCAGGGTCAGGCTCAACAGAAGTATCAGGTGATTAGATATATTTTTTAATATTTTGGTTTCGGTGTAGTTATTATTGATTTGTAATTTTGTGTTGTTAGATACATGGTCAAAATCAAATGGGATTTTCTCAGTCATTGGGTGGGCAGCAATTTCAGGGCAGGCAGTTACCTTCTGGAGCTATGCAACATGGGATTGCACAAAGTCAACTAAACCAAGGAAATCAATTGGGTCGACATTTAAATCAGATGTCTGGCACAGCTAATACTGCATTGTTTAATGCTGCACAGGCTACACCAAATAACCAAATGGTCAGTTGTTACATTTTAATTCTCGTTAAATTTTCAATGAAGATGGTCATGTGTTGTTGTGTTTGGTTTGTATTGTCAGATGTCAAATATGACGGGTATGATGCCATCACAGCCACTTTTACCTCGGATGCAGGTTAGTTTTTTCATAGCTTTGCTTACATCTATTTTTTGTAATGTTTTTTGTTGGTTTTTAATAATTTTCAGTTTGGATTATCTGGTGGAAACCGGACTCTTGGCTCCCAAAATATTAACGATCAAGGTAGGGGTTTAAATTTTTTTTTTTAAAATTAGGTCATTTTTATTATGGGCCTAATGATGATGGGCTTTTGGGATGGCAGTTTTTAATATGGCAGGGAATCCTGGTGGCATGATGCCTATACAACAGCAGCAACAGCAACAAGGTGGTTTTGGGAACATGCAACAAAACACCCAGAATTTACAACAACCTGGTATGGTACCTATGCAGCAGAATCCACAACAGAACCATGCTAACTTTCAACAACATAGACAAAACCAGTAGTAGTTATTTTATGTTTTAATATTTCACTAAAGTTATGATGTAAGGTTGTTGCAGTTGGCAAATGTTAGTCTTGACAACGGTCCGTTTCTTTGTTTTAGTTTACAATGTGATTGTTTGTCAGAAAAACAATCTGCGATATTTTTAGGTACAAATTTCTAATTTGTTCTTCTCTTGATTTGGATTTGAAACTTTGACATATGAGCAACAATAATAAAAATAAGAGTATGAGTTTGGCACTTTGTCCGGTTTTGGTCTTTATAGGAGTTGGTTTGCAGCTTTGGTTCTTATTTAGATGTCTCGTAAAGATTTTGGTCCTTGTATTGTTAACTCTGTTGTAAACTGCAAAAAGTGGTCCATTTAGTTCAAAGTTTCCTTTTAACCTGAGAAAATTTTGAAGTACAGGGACTAATTTGGCAGTTTACTCTAGATTTAGTGATCCAAGGACGAAAATCGTTATGAAACACTAAAATGAGAGCCAAAATTGCAAACGAATTCCTTTAGGGTCCAAAACCGAAAGTGTTAAACCCAGGGATTAAAACTGTAATTTACTCCAAACCGAAGGATATCAAAATTCTCTTTTCCGCATTCATCTTCAATTCTTTTCGGTTCATTGTTCGTAATCAATTCTTCAATCATGTCAAGAGAAACTCCAGTTGACACTTATTCAAATGATTCTACTGTCATTTATGTTTCTAATTCCTTTTACCTTGGATCATCTGATAATCCAAGCTCTGTTCTTGTTACCAACGTCTTTAATGGCATCAGTTTCAATGCTTGGAAATGAGCAATGGTCATCGCCCTGTCTGCAAAGAACAAATTAGGTCTTGTTGATGGTTCGATTCCTCAACCTCCATCTGATTCTCCTACTTATCTTGGCTGGTATCGTGCAAACTCCATGGTTATCAGCTGGATCTTAAATTCTCTTCATAAGAATATTGCAGACAGTGTTTTTTTTCTTCTATTGCATCTCAGGTTTGGAAAGAATTAAATCAACGCTATGAACAATTAGTGGAGCGTTGATTTACTAGATTCAACAAAAACTGTATTCAATTTCTCAAGGCTCAGATGACTTTCTTACCTATTTCCCCAAACTCATGAAGATTTGGGATGAATTACGAGTGGTTCAAGATCTTCCAGCTTGCTCTTGTACCGTTGCAACTGCTCTCAACAAATTTCTTGAAGATCAAAAGTTTATTCAACTATTAATGGGACTTAATGATTCCTATAAGATCATTCGAGGTCAAATTTTCATGATGAAGCCTCTCCCTGCCTTGTCTACTGCTTATGCTTTACTAATTCAAGAACAAGAAAGAGAAATCAATGCCTCTCCTGTCCTTAACAGTGACGCAATTGCTATGAATGTCTCTTCCACTTCAAATTCTCACTCTTCTAAGAAGAATCTCACATGCATTCACTGCAATAAATCAGGACACACAAAATCTCAATGTTACAGGCTTGTTGTATTTCCTTCCAATTTTAAATTCACAAAAGGCAAAAAGGATGATTCTTCTTCTGTTGTTCACAATGTTAATTCTATACCAAACATGAGTTTCTCTTCTGAACAATATCAACAACTTCTTCACCTTTTGAATACAACATCTCTCAACAATAGTCCCTCTCCATCTCATGTCAACTCAACCATTTAAGAAGGATCTCTCATCCTAATGGTAAACCGTTTTCTTTTAAACTTCTCTGTGCTAATATATACAAATCATCTCATCTTCTTCAAACACACACTTCTTGGATTATAGATTCAGGGGCAACTAATATATCACATTTGTTCTAATCAAAGCTTCTTTGTTTCTATCATAAAACTTCTTCAACCTCAATCTCTTAGGCTTCCTAATGGTCATGACACTTTTGTTAATTACATTGGTGATGTTGAAATTTATGACTCCATAATACTTCATGGCATCTTATATGTTATTGAGTTCAAGTATAATCTTGTTTCTGTTTCTAAACTCAATTCTCATCTTAATACTTTTACAATTTTCACTGATGAAAATTGTATTCTACAGGACCCTTGCTTGAAGAGTAGTTTTGCTCTTGGTATACTTGGAAAAGAATCAATGATTTGTATGTGTTTGATCATTATCAAATCAAGAAGTCTTTAGTTTACAATTTTTCTGTTTTTTCTTCTTCATTGTCTTGCCAAACATATGTATTCAATTCTTATTCTCATTCTCAAACAATGTTGTGGCATAACATATAAGGTCATGCTCCTTTGGCCAAATTGAAAGAACTTTTTGTTGTTTAATCTAAATGTATTCAGGTGAATATTGATTCATGTATTGTTTGTGCTAAGGCTAAACAACACAAATTACCCTTTCCTATCAGTGATACTATGACCACAAATCCTTTTGATTTAATATACGTGGATGTGTGGGGTCCATACAAACATGCTACTTATGATGGTTTTAAGTATTTTATCACCATTGTTGATGATCACAGTCAATATACATGGGTTCATTGATGTCACACAAACATTATGCTTTCCATCTTATCAAAGCTTTTGTCAAAATGGTCCAAACTCAATTCAATATATGGGTCAAAGTAATTAGAACTGATAATGCTATGGAATTGGGGTCAAGTTCAGAAGGCATTTCCTTTTTCCAAAATAATGGTATTCTACACCAGAAATCCACACCCTACAACCCTCAACAAAATGGGGGTTTTAGAGAGGAAGCATCAACATATTTTAATTTATTTCCAATCAGGAATTGCCATTGCATATTGGGGTGATTGTGTAAAAACTGTTGTTCATTTGATCAACAAAATGCCTTCAAAAGTGCTAGATGGTCACAGTCCTTATCAAGATTTATATAAAGAACAGCCTGTATTTGACCAATTAAGGAGTTTTGGTTGTTTGTGTTATGTTTCATCATTACTCAAAGGAAGGGACAAGTTCATTCCACGTACCAATCCATGCATTTTTATTGGTTACCCTCCTGGTCAGAAGACATACAAGGTTTTAGATTTGGTTACCAAACATATTTATGTTTCAAGAGATATTAAATTCTTTGACAATATTTTTCCATTACATTCATCAGATCACTCCATTCCTCCTCAATCATGGATTCTTTTATTCATATTTCAATAATTGACCCTAATATTCAACATTCCCATTTTATCCCTGAACCAAAATTTGTCCCAACTTCTAATGACAATGATTTCCCACCTGCTTCTCCTTCACATGATTCACCCATTCAAGAACCTTCATTAAGGAGAACAACCAGGGTATCTCAGCCTCCAATTCGTCTTCAAGATTATGTTTGCAATAGTGCTGTTACATAAGCTTCTTCTAGCTGTTTTCATATGGTTACCAATTTATGCATTGGTCTCACTTCTTAATCTCAAAGTGTTTCTTTAACTGTCACCAGAACTCGATCTCAATCCTCAAACTTAGAAGTTAAACCTGCATTTTATCATGAAGCTAAGGGTAAACCTCAATGATAAGAAACTATGAGAAAAGAATTGCTAGCTTTAGATGATAATCATACCTGGGACATTGTCAAATTACCAAAAGGAAAGAAACCAATAACTTGTAGATGGGTTTTCAAAATTAAATACAAAGTAGATGTCACTGTAGAAAGGCATAAAGCAAGACTAGTGGCAAAGGGATTTACTAAAAAATAAGGGATATATTATAATGAGACTTTTTCACCTGTGGTAAAATTTACAACTGTTAGATGCATGATTTCTCTTGCTGTAAAACGAGGATGGAATGTTCATCAATTCGATGTCAATAATGCCTTCCTACATGAGGATCTTTATGAAGAAGTCTACATGAGACCCCCACCTGGTCTTTCTCTTTCCTCGTATTCTCTTGTTTGCAAACTTAAAAAGTCACTAACTTACATGCGATTTCGTTGACTATTTTGAGTATTTGACTAATTTTTTACTGTTTTAAAATAAAACCTAAAACAGTTGGACTAATTTTGTTATTTTCTCTAAATTAGCATGAACCTAGGTTGATTACTTGATTTGGTGTCAAAATTACCGAGGGAGGAGTGGAGGGACCGGCGTGTAACTTTGGCCAAGACTTTTTGATTCCCACATGATTAGGTGGAAGTCGTTCCACGGGGCATATCAAGTCTTCGCCTTCTCTCCCTCACTAAACACAAAAATCTTTGTCACTCTCTTCTCCCCCATCGTACTCTGCATCTGGTCAAGAAAATGGGTGCAACAGAAGCAGATTCGTCCAAGAAGAAGGAGATGGTCCATTCTCCCATCCTCACTTACTTCTCCGTCATCACTCTTCTTTCTACCTGCCCTCCTTTCGTCATTCTCCTGTAAGTTAGTTCTCCCCTTACCTTTCTTTTCTCCATCTTTCAACTTTTCAACAACTAACGTTAAATCGGATCTTTATACTTACTTTTTCTGCTTCTTGATTCAATTCAAATTTTCTTTTAACTTTTTGTGGTTCTTGATTCGATCTTTATCCATGAAGATTCAACTTTTCTGCTTCTTCGTATTCTTTTTTTTCCTTGTTTTAATTCAAAACGACAATTTTCTTGTAACTGGAGTTATTGAACCCAAGAATTGTTATGCCGTGTGATGAATCTGGATCTTGTCGGACCCGGCATCGGATCTCTGTGCTTTCTTGGACTTATGCGAGCATGCATCAAGTGTACCTTTACCACATTTCTCAAACAAACACACACATTAAGATGGATCTCAATCGTAAATTAATCTTACACTTGCAAATACAATTACAAATACTATCTTGATAACAATGGGAACTTAAACGAAGTCCGCCATGAATTTAATTGAATTTTATCTATGTTTACAGATGGTACACAATGGTGCATCTCGATGGTTCTCTACTACACACATTCAATTATCTCTTGGAGAATGGAGTTCAGGGATTTGTGAACATATGGCCTAAACCTACAGCTATTGCATGGAAGATCATTGCTTGCTATGGCCTCTTTGAAGCAGCTCTCCAACTCTGGTTACCTGGGAAAAGAGTTGAAGGGCCAATATCTCCTACAGGCAATAAGCCAGTCTATAAGGTTCCAAATCAACAACATTGACTCTATAGCATTGAGTTGACTTTAAAAAGATTATAACAACACATGTTTATTGTTTATTTCATCAGGCTAATGGTGTGGCAGCGTATGTGGTGACACTGATTACATATATCAGCCTTTGGTGGTAAGCTTAATGTTACAAATTACAATAATCTTTTCTTCTTACATAAATTGAGTTTGACATCTTTGACCGACATCTACTGATTCCTGTTTAAATTTCAGGTTTGGAATATTTAATCCGACAGTAGTTTATGATCATTTGGGAGAAATATACTCTGCCCTGATATTTGGAAGCTTTGTCTTCTGTGTATTCTTATACATTAAGGTAAAAATATGAAGAAAGCTAGATGATGTCACAAATCATACTGTATGTCAACAGTTTCTAATAATTGTAGCTTTTGATTTACAGGGTCATCTAGCACCTTCTTCCACCGATTCTGGTTCATCAGGAAACATAATATTCGATTTCTATTGGGTGAACTTTTTTAAAATTTCTGTTTCTTATTCTGTTTCCAAGAATCAATATCAAGAAATGTTATTCTGAGTGTATCTTTGTTGGTATGACAGGGCATGGAACTGTATCCTCGAATTGGCAAGAATTTTGATATCAAAGTTTTCACCAACTGTAGATTTGGGATGATGTCTTGGGCTGTTCTTGCTGTGACTTACTGCATAAAGCAGGTAAGCAGTTGAAAATCCATTGATTTATTATTTATGCATGCATGATTTGAGATAGTGCAATCATTGATACACTTCAAATCTGTTAATTTAGTATGAAAGAGATGGGAAAGTGGCAGATTCCATGGCTGTAAGTACCGTGTTGATGTTGGTTTACATTACAAAATTCTTTTGGTGGGAAGCTGGATACTGGAACACAATGGATATTGCACATGATAGAGGTAAGTATCTTGCTATTATTATGGTAGGTAAGTTTGTAAGATGTATTAATTTTGTTGATTTTGGCAGCTGGATTTTATATCTGTTGGGGATGCTTGGTTTGGGTTCCTTCTGTATATACTTCCCCTGGCATGTACCTTGTCAACCATCCTGTTAATCTTGGAGTTCAGGTAATTTTTTTACCTTAACATAAATAAAAATGTTTACATTTTCTGGTCATATAAATTAATTCGAGTTTGTTTATGTGTTGGTACAAACAGCTGGCGATTTCCATCCTAATAGCAGGAGTTTTGTGCATATACATCAATTATGACTGTGATAGACAAAGGCAAGAATTCCGTAGAACAAATGGCAAGAGCTTGGTTTGGGGGAAAGCTCCAAGCAAGGTAACTCATCAAAACTAGTGAAATGAGATTATTATTATTTTATTTATTGTTGTTGTTGTATGATGGTTTTAATTTTTATATATATATTAATTAATAGTAAGATATATTTGGAATTAATTCAGATTGTTGCCTCATACACTACAACCAAGGGGGAGACTAAAACCAGCCTTCTCCTGACTTCAGGGTGGTAAGCAGCTAATAGTCACTAACCGGATGCAATTCCGATTCCGATTCCGATTCTAATGAGATGATGTTTTTTTGATGTTGTTGCAGGTGGGGTCTATCTCGTCATTTCCACTATGTACCGGAAATTTTGGCAGCGTTTTTCTGGACAGTACCGGCCCTTTTCGATAATGTAAGTTGAACATGATTTTTTATTGTTGTATAGACTCGTAGTAGTTTAAAATGGATCTTTGAATTTTTTTTACTTTGATCTTGCAGTTTCTTCCATACTTCTATTTCGTGTTCCTGACCATCCTATTGTTTGATCGAGCCAAAAGAGACGATGACAGATGTCGTACAAAGTAAGCTTATGCTACAATCCACAGCGTGTTCTTATATGGAATGTTTTGGTTGAGAAAATAATAATAATGATACGATTTTGATTTGGGTGCAGGTACGGGAAGTATTGGAAGACGTATTGCAACAAGGTTCCATATAGGATCATTCCAGGGATCTATTGAAATGGAGATATGTGTGGTTGACATGTATTTGTATGACAAAAAAATCTTTGGCATTTGGTTGGTATTGATAACTTTTTTATTTTATGGTCTATGTATGCTGTTTTTGAAAATTTATTACGAGGGGTGTTAATGTAGGACATAGCGTTAGCAGAAAGGAATGGAATCACGTTGTTTGTTTGATTGTCTTAAATGCTGAAATTGACACACAACTAGTAGTTCCAGGAAGTACTTTTTAAGTGTGTACGATTATTTAATAGAATATTTCACCTCTTCTTTTTTTTATAAGATTATACTTAGGAATTTAAAAACTAATGTTAATATGTTATGTAGAAGTATATTATGGTCTTCTACTAGCATGTGTTTAATAAACATTAAGTAATCAACTTTTCTTAGCGAGCCTTCTTACTTTTTTTAAGTTCAAATGATTTTAAACCTCATGATGTTGGCTTAACGATATTTATAGATCTCTCGGTTTCTTGGTGAAATATCCAAGTTTTATATTACTTGTTTTTTAAAAGTCATTTTTATTGATCAAAAAGCTCTAAGGAGATGGTTTATAGAATATTTTGAAAGGAATTGGAATACGACGAAATAGAAATTTGTGTGACGTTTGAGTGTTTGATAGGCAATAAATGAAGTTAAATACTAGTACAAAATTAACAATAAAAAGGTTTCCAACATACCAGAATGTCAAAATTAAATTGGGTTGATTGAAGTCATTTATACAAATTGAAGGGGGGGGGGGGGGGGGGGGGTACATTCCTAGTAGAAGAACTTGTCAATTTGTGCGAAATTCACTTCTGTGGGCATTTGCAACCAAACTTTGGTTTTAATATGTACGAGTTACTTAAAATTTGTGCGACATTAAATTCCAACTTTGGACCATTACTGTACGAGTTACCTAAAATAAAAATGTCAAATAACAAGAAAAGGGACCTATCACCTATGGTTTTAATATGTTTTAAAATGTCAAATAACAAGAAAAGGGACCTATGGTTTAAATTGGTTTTAATATGTTTGAAGTTCAGATGTTCTGATCTAAAAAGGAAAACGGAAAAGTAACCATCTCATCTCATTCCAAAACAAGAGTCAAATAATCCAAATGATCCAGCGGTTAGCTCGTCGACATGGCCGACGTGGCGACGTATTAGTGGGTAAAGATCTGGTACATATCTGAATGCGTAGCACAGGATTGGTACCTCTCCAAAGGCCGATTTACAGCATAAGGATGAAGACAGATTGATATGATCCCACCACAACACCACATCGCCATTATTCACGTTCTTGTTCGTAGTATAGCCTCCACGTCTTCTCATTGGTAGCATCTGTGAAGCGCCAATCCTGTTCAACCCTAGCTCCCGATCTCAATATGCCGTCTGCCTATGGTGCTCGATTGACCACCTTTGAAGACTCCGAGAAGGAAAGCGAGTGTGGTTACGTTCGCAAGGTGAGCCTTTCGATCTGCTTCTGTCACTCTTCTCCTGCTACAAAACTCTACGATTCCTTACCCTTCCGTTCGATCGGATTGACTTTCTTCACATTTCGATCTTGATCGGATCCATCTTGATACTACCACCAACCAGTCACTGCGCTTCATTATTTTGAATTTTGATTGGATTTTTTCCTTATCCAGTCGTTCCATATATAAAACTTTTACAATCAAGCACCATATGGATTTTGATATTGTATGTACAAGTCTGACATGATACAACGATCCAATGATTTACTCTATGCGAAGGAGTAATGCTTTGGAATTCGTTGCTAATTCACTTAACATGTCAATTTGTAATCGTTCTGTTTTGTGTATGGTGATTTATGTTAAAGGTTTACTTTTATAAAAGTATGTCCTTTTCCAAACAATATGAGTAGTTACGTAGTTTTTCATAATTGTATGCACAAAGATAAGATGCTCCAGATTCTTACTCAACATGTGAATAACTATGACATAAGGACCACAGACTGTATATATTGTTGTCATATAGACCATTTTCACAAACTTCTAGGTCAAAGATACATCACATGATGATATAATCAACTTCCGGCACATATGCCTCTATATCATTGCTGTTTCAAGTTGTCCAAATATCTCTTGGGAATCATGCACATCCACTGCATTCAGAATTGTCTTAAATCAATTTCTTATTGTCCCTCTTTCGTCTCATGTTGATTGTTAAAGTATATTCATTCTGAAAAGTCATGCAACACTCAGATGCTCACTCACTATTTTTCTTAATTTCTTTACATGATTTTTAATTTAGAAGTAATTTTGTTGGCTTTAGATTATAGCAACAGTGGTGTATGTACTAGCTTTTAGGACATGTTTTTTCTAAAGTATTAAGAGCTTTAGCTGAATGCTATTTGACATGATTCACTATGATTAAGATGTAAAATGCTTGAGTCATTAAAGTTGTCTGATCCAACCAGATGACTTATGCCAATATGTTTTTGTACCAATTTACATAGTATTAATTGAAGAGTACAAACAATTTTCTTTAAGTACATCAATATTTGATATAGTAGGTAAGGATTTAGTGATTAAAAGAGTTATGTTTTGTGAAATGTGGCAGGTATCAGGGCCTGTTGTCATTGCAGATGGAATGGCAGGGGCTGCTATGTATGAACTTGTTCGTGTTGGACATGACAGCCTTATTGGTGAGATTATCCGTTTGGAAGGCGATTCTGCTACAATTCAAGGTATTTTACTTTCTTTTATCCTTTGAATAAACTATTGTGTATCATCTGTTTCACAATATTTACAAAAATTAATCATTGTATTTCAGTTTATGAAGAAACAGCTGGACTGATGGTTAATGACCCTGTTCTCAGGACACACAAGGTATGCGTTTTTATTTCATCAATCTCTTCAAGATACTTATAAATTGAACCACAGTAACTTATGCTTGACTGTTACAGCCTCTGTCTGTGGAGTTGGGCCCTGGAATATTGGGGAATATATTTGATGGTATCCAGGTTCGCAAGCTTCTCTTCTCTTTATGTTTTTTTAAACTTTATTTCTTTTTCAAGAATTACTAACTGAAGTTTTCTTTATATGTGCCCCATGATTCAGAGGCCTTTGAAGACTATTGCAAGAATATCACGTGATGTGTACATTCCTCGTGGTGTATCTGTCCCAGCTCTTGACAAGGATATAGCTTGGGAATTCCAGCCTAAAAAATTAGGTGATTTTTCATTATCCCTCTTTCACTAGTAAAACTTTTTTTTTGTCTGATAGATACTTATTAATTTTAATCTGTTTTCTGATGTCAGTCGTGGGAGATCTTGTAACCGGTGGAGATCTATATGCTGTAAGTCATGACATGATTAACATTCTCAATATTTTCGAATTAAAAAAGTTTTTCTTGTTTGATTTATACACAGAATAGATAAATGTCTTGCATTGTAAATCTATCTTCTTTTCTTTATGCAGACTGTGTTTGAGAACAGTTTAGTGGAACATCACATTGCTCTACCTCCTGATGCCATGGGAAAGATAACATATGTTGCACCACCTGGTCAATACTCATTGAAGGTTTTTCTCTAAACTCCTTCTGTCATTTTGAAAAACTTGATTGTCTTATTATCTTATTATCTTGTTATATTATTAACTATTTCTTTCATTATGTAGGACACTGTCTTGGAGCTTGAATTTCAAGGTGTTGTAAAGAAGTTCACCATGCTTCAGGTTTTTTTTATCTCTCTTTTCCAAAACAATGATCGACATAATCAAGTTTTGAATTTAGATTTCTTATTTCTTTTAACTTCTTAATCCCAGACTTGGCCTGTACGTACACCTCGACCTGTTGCATCAAAGCTTGCTGCTGATACTCCTCTTCTTACTGGACAGGTATAAAAGATTTATCTTTATTTTTGCTTTTCATCATTGACCATTATACCCCTTGATTATCTAAACATCTGTTTTTATTTATTAGCGTGTTCTTGACGCCCTTTTCCCCTCGGTGCTCGGTGGGACATGTGCCATTCCTGGTGCATTCGGCTGCGGGAAAACAGTTATTAGCCAAGCTCTGTCCAAGGTATTTTTGATTTATATCCGGCCATAAATTATATAAATAGTTAAAATGGTGAGATATATATTTCTTTATATTCACTGTTTGCTCTCATCTTGTAGTACTCAAATTCGGACACTGTTGTTTATGTTGGATGCGGAGAAAGAGGAAACGAAATGGCAGAGGTACAAATAAATTTTTATTTTTATTTTTATTTTTCGTTTCAGTTTTTTAATTTATGCTCGTTTTAATATTCTACAATAATTATTAGGTCCTCATGGATTTCCCGCAATTGACAATGACATTGCCTGATGGGCGTGAAGAATCTGTCATGAAACGTACTACACTTGTGGCCAACACTTCCAACATGCCTGTGGCTGCTCGTGAAGCTTCAATCTACACAGGTAACATGAAAATTCCATGGTAGTTGGTTTTGTAATTGTAAATTGTAATTAATTTCATTTTCATTTTAATTATACTTTCAGGAATTACCATCGCTGAATACTTCAGAGATATGGGATACAATGTAAGTATGATGGCAGACTCAACCTCACGTTGGGCAGAAGCATTGCGTGAAATTTCCGGTCGTCTGGTACGTGTTTAAACTACTCATCTCTCTTTCTAATAATTTTTTTTAATGTATAACGGAACTAATTTTGTTTCTATATTTTGTTTTATTCAGGCAGAAATGCCTGCGGACAGTGGTTACCCTGCTTACCTGGCTGCACGTTTGGCATCCTTCTATGAACGTGCTGGTAAAGTGAAGTGTCTTGGTGGGCCAGAACGTAATGGTAGTGTTACAATTGTTGGTGCTGTGTCCCCTCCTGGAGGAGATTTCTCTGACCCTGTTACATCCGCTACCCTCAGCATTGTTCAGGTAATATTATATTTTACTTTTAAATTTTCATTCGAATTTGCATTCATAAGTTGTTGAACGTTTTTTGTCAGGTTTTCTGGGGTCTAGATAAGAAGCTTGCTCAAAGGAAACATTTTCCTTCTGTTAACTGGCTTATCTCCTACTCCAAGTACTCAACGGTGCGTTTCTTGAAATCAAATAAATCCAGCTGTCACTTTTTAGTTATGTTTTTTTTTTTTTTTTTTTTTTTTTTGTCAGGCACTGGAATCATTCTATGACAAGTTCGATTCAGATTTTATTAACATTAGGACAAAGGCTCGTGAGGTGCTTCAAAGAGAAGACGATCTCAATGAAATTGTCCAGGTTTGTTGCTTTTTATATCTGGAATCAATTTTCATCACAGTTGGAAATTGAGATTGTTTAATTAGTTGCTAAGGGATAACATGGTTGGTGTTTCAGCTGGTGGGAAAAGATGCTTTGGCTGAGACTGATAAGATTACTTTAGAGACTGCAAAGCTTTTGAGGGAAGACTATCTTGCTCAAAATGCATTCACACCGTAAGTACCGCACATTTTTCAAACTTTATCCATTTCTACAATTTATAATGTGACATTTCGTGGTGATGATGACAGATATGACAAGTTCTGCCCCTTCTACAAGTCTGTTTGGATGATGCGCAACATTATCCATTTCTACAATTTAGCCAATCAGGTGAGTTATCATCTGTTTTCTTATATCAATAGATAATCTCAAAATAGTTTTTATATTTTCCTTATACTTGTTTTTTAAAATGATTATTTGTATACAGGCGGTGGAACGAGGAGCTGGTATGGATGGACAGAAGATCACTTACACACTGATCAAGCATCGGTTGGGCGATCTATTTTACCGCTTAGTGTAAGTGAAATTACATTTAACTCCTCCATTCCAAAAAAATTGAAATTGAGGGTTGGACTTGATTTAATAATCTGGTAATTATTTTATATACAAAAACAGGTCTCAGAAGTTTGAGGATCCTGCTGAAGGGGAGGATGTTCTTATCGGGAAATTTAAGAAATTAAATGAAGATCTTACTGCTGGTTTCCGCAACCTTGAGGATGAAACCCGGTAAACTCAGAACACGTAATTTGATTATTTTGAAGATGAAACCGAGTGCCAATTTTCATCTCTCAAGAGCTTCTTGTTTCTTAGTGCTGCATGAAGGTAAAAAGGATGGAAGCAAATGAGATTGTTGTTAGTTGTTTGATTTATTTATTATTGTTCAAAGGGTGGTTGGTTGGTTGGTTCATGTTCGATAATTATTTCGGTTTTTTTGCTTGGGGATTGTGCCTTGAGAGTTAAATAAGCAGCAGCATGTAGGTTATACTCTCGGAACTACTGATGTTGGTACTGTTGGTTTATTTTTTACTTGATCCGTATGAATAAATAATGAATAAAGCGTTTATCATATGTTTGATCCCCTATTGGTTGGTACATGCGCCACATTATTCTTTCATCAAACCCCCTTGCATGTTCAATACGTGTTATTATTGTTATTGTTGGAGATATGGCCAATACATGGTGCATATTTGGTTAGGACAATCAAAAAGCAAGAAATATAAAATACCGCGGCTTGTTTGTTATTGATCAATAATTGAGGTTTAATTAGAAACTAAATGAGAGGGACTTATCTTGTCATTAGGCAAAAGTTTAAGGATAATTATAATATAGATAATAACCATAATTTATAAATAGTTTGGTGGACAAGTAATTGGCAAGGATAAGTATAAAAACTCTCTTTAATCCTAGAGATGTAGAATTTCGCTTAACACCCCCACACCCACACACATACACAAACCCTTCTAGGGTCTTTTTGGCTCAAGGCAATTTGACATCTTGCCTGCTTGGATTGTCTTCCTTGGGTTGCAACTACATTAAAAGACTTCTACTTTGAACTCTCAAATCATCCAATAATTTGTCGATAATTGTTCAAAAAAGTAATATAGTTCGATGATTCCAACTTTGTTGTTTTTAATGCAAGCTTCGTGATCCTCAGTTCAATTTTGTTGATCGAATTGATTATTGTTTCCGGTGTGTTCTATTGTTTTGAATTGCCATCAATATCCAACATTGGTATCAAACCCTAGAATTCTTGATTACAAGCACTATAAAAGTTGTTTATTTATTTATTTAATGGTTTCGATGAAGTATAACTTGTACACATAAATAGGAGTATATGTATGACGTATGCATATCGTTTTCGTTTTTTTGAAAACACAATATAAACGATTTCATTCAAAAGTCTGAATTCTTGTTTTCCTCGATGTCTTGATCCATTGGTAATTTTAGTTAGTATGATTTTGGCATGAAAATTATAATAATAAAATTATAAGTTGTATTTATATGTTTATCTTGCTAAAAATGTTTTCGATAATATAGAAACATATAATAAATATTGCATCTTTTAATACTTAAATTGTTTGCTACGACAATCTTGATCAAAACATTGTTTAACGTATTGTAATAGTTTTAGAACCTTTCATGACAATTTCTGCTATTAGGATAAGCGCTGATGCATTTGCTTATGTTGATCCTACTTTTTCATGACAATTCCCGATGTTAGGAATATAACTGTTGCTTTTGCTAATGTGTTGAGTAATAATTCTGAACAGATTTTTCGCAAGGCTAATCTTACTTTTTCGTGACAATTACCGAGACGTAAGAACTAACTTTTTTAAGTCATACATCACGCTATCTTTGCGAAAAAACTATAAAACCCTCACGGAAAAACATATATTTATTTCATAAAAAATGTGATCATTTTATAAGAAAACGAAAAATTTCAAATTCTACTTTAAAAGATAAATTATTATTTTGATATATTTGTCTAAAAGATGATACGCGACAAGTCCTTCCTATTTTGGTCATTTTAATGACTAAAAACTATCCTATGACTTATTACAAGATCTAAAAAACTATATTATAACTAATAAAGTTCAAATCATAAAACTACCATATATGTAATAACAATTTAAGATCTAAAAGCTTACTATAAACTTTACCATATTGGATATTTTTGTAAAAGGAATATCTGAAAAGGAAAATTAGAAAAGGCACAATCAAAAACCAAAAATCAGAACTCCAGTTTAGACTTTAGAGCTTAGACCAACGCGGCCCACATTAAGGTCTTCAACTACTATCCCAATTTCCAAATCAAGCAATTATTAATGTGTTGGATGTTGATGATGATAGTGAATGACCGAATTTATTCCATCTCTTGAAGGCGACTGCGGCCATGGATGAACCCAACAGCAACGGCGGAGGCGGGGTAAGTGAAAACGATGAGGGATTGGGAGCAGTGAGAAGGAAGAGGGCTGGAACCAGGAAGGAGTTGGGAGCAGCAGCAGTAATAGGGAGAGGGAAGCCGTTGATAGTCGCGATGTGTGGTACTTTGGTCTACTACCACTGCGCATATCGTAATTCAAGCATCATATCACTCATTTCCGACGTCTTCATCGTCCTCCTTTGTTCCCTCGCCATCCTCGGCCTCCTTTTCCGCCAGATGAACATCCAGTATGTCTTCCTCTTTCATTTCCTACTGATTTGGTTACGTATCAAAACCATCACGGCAACAATTCAAATTCCCTCGTTTTAAACCAGTATCATCCTAGGTTTTTTTTCTACGATTTTTTTCTGCATCCGCTTACAATTAAACGAACGATAACTCGTGAGGTTGACTTTTCCACGGTAGTATTCGTATTGGATCGATTCCCTTCGTAGATTTTGTTGATATCGCAATAGCAGATTTTTTTGTGTGTGTTTAGTTCTTGTCCTCTGATATTGCAGAGTGCCTGTGGATCCCCTGGAATGGCAGATATCTCAGGATACTGCCAACAGCGTCTTCGCTTGCTTGGCTAATACCGTAGGTGCAACTGAATCTGTTCTAAGGGTTGCTGCAACCGGCCATGATAAGCGCCTGTTTCTAAAGGTAATCACTCGATAATCATCCGTGGTTCACTTCATCTGCTAGTTTCAAAATCACTAGTCGCTGCAATTACAGTTTATTATCATTACACGATGATTATTGTGTCCTGCCTGCAATTATAGTCATGTAAGGCTGTCCCATTCAACTGTAACTACTTGAAAATATCTCTTAAATCCTCATTAAGCAATAGAGTATAAGAAACCGCGTGTATGGCCTTAGAAATATGCACTACCTGTGAGACGCTAGGTTGAGACACTGTGAGGCATTCTTCCATCATTGCAGAAATCAGATGCTCTTGTTAAATTCTTACCGACATTGATTCATCTCTTGGATGATTTAATCAAATTAAACAGAGAGGTGGGTTAATTTTCTGGCTTTACATACACGTAAAGGGAAGATCTAACAGATTAGCCATTGCTTGAAAATTAGGAAACCATGTGTAAAAAGTATATGATTATTATCCTCTTTGTGACAGGTTTAGAGATTAATGGTATGTGGGGTATGGTGAGATTCATGTTAATATTGTAAATGGTACTAACAACAATGTTGATGAAAGCACCACAAACAGAAACAGTAATCTTGTTGATAATTGTTTATATTAGGTGGTTGTGATTCTTTATATGCTATCGGCTTTAGGAAGATTGGTGTCAGGTGTTACTGTTGCTTATGCTGGTATGTGGCAACTTATATCTCTCTATTTTTTCATACTTTTTAGCAAAGTCATCTGATTTGCTAGTGTTTGGCAACAGGACTGTGCTTGTTCTGTTTGTATATTCTTGCTGAAAATTCACCAGTGTTTGGCGTGTGTTCGTCAAAATTTTGCTGGAGAAGAGATAACCCTAATGAAGAAATAGATGGCACATAGTTTCAACATTTGTTGTATGTTCTGAAAAATAGGTCATTTACCATCATGTATTAATTGCGGGCATTAAAAGATTCTGAGTACATGCCCAAGGAAATATGTTAGAAGTGCCTTGATGGAATTTTGTATCCAACTTGAGATGTATTTGTTCTGGGATTAAGATCAACATTGTTGGTATGAGCTAAATTCTTTTAATTGATTTTTTAACCTGTTAAAAGCAGTTCACCTAGTAATGTTGGTAAAGATGTGTGTTAACTTGATGAAGTTGTGAATTAATATATAAAGCTTTGAATCTGATCAATAAGGATGTGAATATGTAAAGTATGAAAAGAAAAAGTGGTATCAAACGACTGGTCTGTTTTAGCTCAAGATTTTGTAGATCAAGTTCAACTTTTCAGATAGCTATTGAAATTGAGCAGAATCTCATCTGTTTGTTAAGTGAACGATGCAAAATTGCTTTAGAAAAATACTAAATTAGACGTATGCTTTAAAGAACTAATAAAAGTAGAGATTAGAGAAAACTGCAGAAATGGTCCTGTGTATGCTGTTTTCTTTAGACCGAGTCCAAAAAGTTTCATTTTTGCAAAAAACGTCTTTTTGCAAGGTTACTTTGTAGATGGAATCCCTCCCCACATCCACTACTCGTATTTTTTCTTGACACGATTTTCCTTCAGGGTTATGTACTTTCTCATCTATTATGTGACAAAAGTATTGATCAAAGGTCCTCATTTGCCGTGTCATTTTTGATATTTGCCAAACAGATTGCAAAGAGAGATATGAGCACAATAAATATGCTGAATCACTTGTTCCGGTATAAAATTCTAGTAATCCAAAATTGCTATGCTAATATTTGGTCTTCTCCAATAGTTTGACTATGGAATTGAGCTTTTTCTGTAAGCTCATCATTCGACTGAATATTTGGTCAATGCAATGAAACAAAGATTGCCTAGCCAGGGATGGTCCAGGTTGGCGGTGAAAGGGTGGTCTTGAAATGGTCACCGGCAATGGGCGCTGGTCGTTGGAGAAGACAAAGGGAGGGAGGGGGAAAGGATGGGGCAGTCAGGAAAGGGTATGGGGAAGAGGGCCGGGTGGGGGTGGTGGTGGGGGGTGGGTGGTGTGGTGTGGGTCCAATCATATATTTAAAAATACAAATATTAAACTAACTGAAAAAATTTGTAAATAATTAACTAGAAGAGGGATGATAGTTATTTTAAGGGATGACTTTGAAGTATAACGAACTTTTAGAATTGTTCATATTTTGTTACCGAACTTATTTTTGTGCTTGATTATATTAGACAGTTATGTACTATATTAGACTAGATGATATCTAAATGTAATTAGTCCGTCTATATATAGGGCCTTGTACATCTTTTCTAATTGCAACACATTACAATTCTATTATGGTATCAGAGCCGGCCCTAACCCTAAAAATCATCCAACCCTAGCCGGCACTAGCCGCCGCCACCAGCCACCTTCTTCAACCCTAGCCGGCCCTAGCCGCCGCCGCGCATCTTCCTTCTTCTCTAACTCTTCTCTAAACCGATGGCCCTTCTTGCCAGCTTCACCACCGCTGAAAAGCAATCCCATAACACACATAAATTCGCCTTTACCCTCAGCCCTACCAACTATGGCTACTGGAAAGCCATGATTCAGCCCTTTCTTCTCACACACAATCTTTATGGCTATATTGACGGGACAATCCCTTGTCCTCCATCACACCTGCCTGCAATCGCAGCTACAGTTGCTGATCCCAAACCTGAACCAAGAGCCAATCCAAACTACTCGGCTTGGATCGCCAATGATGACAATGTCCGTATGTTGATCATCTTCAAGCATCATTCCGACACATGCAAGGTACTACTTCCAAGGAACTTCGGCATGCTCTTGAACGTACGTATGCACCACATTCCTCCTCTCGAGAATATACTCTCAAAACACAACTTTTGAGAATCGAGATGAAGGGTGACGAAACTGCAGATGCCTATCTAAACCGTGCTCAAGAATACTCTGATGCCCTAGCTACAATTGGATCCTCTGTTTCTGACAAAGATCTTGTCATGCTCGCGGTTTCCGGTTTATGAGAAGAATACAACAGTCTGAAGTCCACCATTACAGCCAGACAGTGCCCTATAGCCTTCACTGAACTTCATGCGCTTCTCAGTGATCACGACTTTATGATCGGAAAGTCGCGAACTCCCACTACACCAGCGGTTCATGCCTTTCATACCACAACAACCGACACTACCACACCTTCGGCATCGGCTCTAGCCACTCAACTCGGCTTTATTACCGCCGCCTTGAACTCTCTTGGGTTCAATATTGTTCCTAACACATCTTCTGGATCTCCTTCACCTGGTCCACAAGCCTATTTTGGATCCAGAAACAACAATCGTGGTAACTCCAATCGCGGGAGGCATGGATCTTCTCGCCAAAACACAACTCGTGGACGCGGTGACCGTCAATTCAGCTGGGCTTCCAATCAAAACACCATCTACGATACATGCAACCGATGTGGAATCGGTCACTTGCCATCTCAATGCCCAAACAGAGATCCGGCTACTATTCGTCAACGCCCAAGCGCAAATTTCGCTGACAGCCATGCTTCCACAAGCTCCCACTCCTGGTTTTCTGACACCGGTGCTAACGCTCATGTCACACCTAACCTAGCCAGTATGGATGATTCTCGCACATATCAGGGCAACGACAATCTGCACGTTGGTGACGGTAAGGGTTTTCCCATTCTTCACATTGGTTCCTCTCGTATCTTTTCTCCACACAAAACCTTCAAACTTTCTGAAATTTTACATGTTCCATACATCACCAAACAACTTCTTTCTGTTCAAAAATTATGTTCAGATAACAATGTCTATTTTGAATTTCACACTTCTTTTTTTGTTATCAAGGACGAGTCTACACACATTATCCTTCTCATGGGCCCCAGTGAAAATGGTTTCTATCCGCTCAACCTTCAGTCGTTCAAGTCCAAGTCCAAGTCTTCTCCCTCCGTTGCCTTCTCCGCTGCCCGTGCATCTCCAGACACATGGCATCGACGACTTGGGCATCCTCACCACAGTCTTTTAAAATTTATGCTTTCTAGTTTTTCTCTTCTTGTAACAAACAAATCAGTTTCTGGTTTTTGTTCTTCTTGTCAATTGGGAAAATCATCTAAATTGCATTTACATGTTTCCTCTTTTCGTAGTAATAAAATTCTTGATTTACTTTATTGTGATGTGTGGGGACCAGCTCCCGTTCTTTCTTCCGATGGTCATCGTTATTTCCTATTATGTGTTGATCATCATTCCCATTATATGTGGTTTTTTCCTATGTCTCAAAAATCTGATGGTTTGACCATATTTCAAAATTTTATCACCATGGCCGAACGACAATTCTCGACCAAACTCAAGCGTGTCCAAACTGACTGGGGCGATGAATTTCGTCCCCGGTCAAATCTTTTTGCTCGTCTTGGCATTATCTATCAACACTCTTGTCCTTACACGAGCGCCCAAAACGGCTTTGTTAAACGCCGCCATCAACATGTTGTCAAAACCGGCCTCTCTCTCACGGCTCAATCTCACACACCTCAAAGATTTTGGCAATTTGCTTTTGAAACTGCCGTCTACCTCATTAACCGTATGCCTTCCTGCACCTCACAAAAGATCTCACCTTTCCAACATGTCTTTCATCGAAAACCCGATTACTCATTTCTACGAGTCTTTGGTTGCCTCTGCTTTCCCTTTCTGCGACCCTACAACTCTCACAAAATGGACTTTCGCTCTACTCCCTGTCTCTTCCTTGGCTACAGCCCTCTTCATCATGGCTATCGTTGTCTTGACTTATCCACCGAATGCATCTACATCTCCCGTCATGTTCGGTTTGATGAATCTTCCTTTCCATGTGCCAAAAATCCTACATCATCCCCGCCGCCTACATCCTCATTCGCATCTCCTTACACTTCTATGGTATCACCTCACGTGATACCAGATACACACTCTCCCACTTACCCTTCTATGGTATCACGTCACCTCACGTGATACCAGATACACACTCTCCCACTCCGGAGCCACAATCCTCAACTCCTCCTACCCCCCTTATCGAACCTACCTTCCCGACTTAACCCACACCCTCGGCCGACCCTCTTCCTACCCCTGCTGCTCCTTCCACTGATCCACCTCCTCCTCCTTCCTCTTCCATTCCGCGTCCTCGTCCTGCAAATCTTCGACAAAATCCCAAAAAGCGTGTTCCCTTTCATCCTTCCGCTTACCATACTGTTACCAACGAGTCAGAACCATTATCGCTCCATACTGCGAGCAAGAGTCCAGAATGGCACTAGGCCATGACAGACGAGTATAATGCCCTTTTCCGAAATGGTACTTGGATCTTAGTACCCCATGTTCCTAACACTAACCTTATTGATTGCAAGTGGGTCTACAGGTTAAAGAGGGACAAAAATGGAGCTATCACTCGCTACAAAGCAAGACTTGTTACCAAGGGATTCCGCCAACAACCCGTAATCGACTACCACGAGACCTTCAGTCCTGTGGTAAAATCTACCACCATACGCGCAGTTTCATCGATTGCTATCACTCAGCAATAGCCATTCGACAACTTGATGTTCAAAAAGCTTTCCTACACGGTAATCTAACCAAGACGGTCTATATGAAACAACCACCAGGTCTAGAAGACCCAACACGGCCCAACAACGTCTGTCTGCTCAAAAAGTCCATCTATGGTTTAAAACAGGCACCTAGAGCATGGTTTCAGCGCCTCTCCCAGGCATTGCTGTCCTTCGGTTTCAGAAGGTCTAAAACCGACCCCTCTCTCTTCATCTATTCCAAGGTTGGCACTCTTCTTTACATGCTTATTTATGTTGACGACATCACCATTACCGGTAACAACAGTGATGAGATCAACAACATCGTCACCAAACTTGGGAACACCTTCGCCATCAAAGATCTCGGGCGTCTGAACTTCTTCTTGGGCATCGAAATTGTTCCTACAGGTAACAATGTGCTCCTGTCTAAAAAAAGGACATTTTGGAGCTTCTTCAGAAGATGGGTCTCTCGGACTCAAAACCGACCCCCTCTCCGATGGCTACTACACCTCCGTTATCTCTTGCGGATAGTCCAGCCTTTTCTGATCCGGCCAAGTACCAGCAAGCCGTCGGGGCTCTTCAGTATGCCACCCTCTCCATACCCGACATCACCTTTGCAGTAAACAAGGTATGTCAGTTTATGCATGCACCTACTGAAAGTCATTGGTCTGCAGTTAAACGCATTTTGCGTTATCTCAAGGGTACAATTGATCATGGCATGCTTATCAGACAGTCCTCTAGTTATCATCTCCTGGCTTTTACTGACACACACTGGCAAGGGTCTGTCACATCTCCATCCTCCCTTACGGCATTTTCAGATGCCGACTGGGCGGGCTCCCCAGACGACCGTCGATCTACCGGGGGATTTGCATATATCTCGGATCAAACTTAATCTCTTGGACAGCCAGAAAACAACGTACCGTGTCACGATCATCCACCGAATCCGAGTACAAAGCCCTTGCAGACACTGTTGCTGAGCTCACATGGCTTCAAGCCCTTCTTGGCGAATTGGGTATCAAAGATCCCTCGGCTCCTGTTCTTTGGTGTGATAACCTTGGAGCAACATACCTTTCAGCCAACCCTGTGTTTCACGCCAGAACCAAACACATAGAGGTTGACTTTCACTTTGTCAGAGAAAAAGTCGCCAATTGAGATCTTCAAGTTCGATTCATATCCACATATGACCAGATCGCTGACGTTTTTCACCAAGCCGCTGCCAACTCTACGATTTCTCTTCCTACGGTCCAAGCTTCAGGTCGTTCCCCACCCTCAGCTTGCGGGGGCGTATTAGACAGTTATGTACTATATTAGACTAGAGGGTATCTAAATGTAATTAGTCCGTCTATATATAGGGCCTTGTACATCTTTTCTAATTACAACACAATACGATTTTATTAGATTACCTATGAACCTTTTAAAATTGTTCACATTATACCTTTATGATCAGTGATACAATGTTTATGCTGATTTGGCATCCTACATGGCATTCAAAAAGAATTAGAATAGTAATGAACTTCTAAAATTGTTACATTTGGTCACTAAAACTATTTTTGTGATTGATTTACCCATAAACTTTTTGAAATTGTTCATATTATATCCTTATGATCGGTGATAGAATGTTTGTGCTAATTTGACATCCTATGTGGTATTGAAAAGCTAGGAAAAAAATATTTGTGTAATAATCTACAATGAACAGTAGTTCAATATTGTAATGTATTACTCATCCTCCGCCTTCCCTCAAGTTCGCAAGTCTTCTAGCATGGATTAACATAATCATTGTGATTGTAGTTTTCCTTCACGCATTCGAACCTCAAGCACAGAAAAGAACCCGTGTAGGTGATTCTTGGTGTGCGATAACTCATAGGTAAGTCCACAACTATCACACACCAATAATTGCCTACCTCGGTTCTTTTATGTGGTTGAGGTTCGAATGTATGAAGGAAAACCAAAATCACAACAATTATGATAATCCATACTAGAAGACTTTTGAACTTGAGAGAAAGGGTTGGGAGGAAGAATACCTTGCAAGATTAAAACTATCGTTCCTCGTAGATTAAGACACAAAAACGAACCTCAATTAAAGACCACTGACCATTATTTATTTCTCAGCTTTACGATTCCATGTAGGATGTCAAATCAACGTAAACCTTCTATCATCTATCATATGGGTATAATATGAGCAATTTTGAAAAATTCATGGGTATATCAAGCACAAATACAAATTCAATAACTAAATATAAACAATTTTAGAAGTTCGCTATCTTTCCAAGTCTTCTAGGATGTCAAATCAGCATAAATATTCAATCACCGATCATAAGGGTATAATATGAACAATTTTAAAAAATTCATGAATAAATCAAACATAAAAATAAATTTAGTCTTAAATACGAACATTTCGTTGCTATTCCAAGTCATTATCTCTTACTTTAATTTGGACAGAAACCAAAACAAATCCTAATGAAAAGTATTTTTGACCATCCGCGTTAATATGATGTAATTGTGTAGGTGATTTTTGGCGGTAATTTTTATTAATGATAAGTAATTGTGTTTGACACAAAAGAAAACATATTTATGGTTTTTGACATAATTTCCACGAATTTTCCCTTACAATGATTTAATATGATGTAAACTCTACATATATACTTATGGCTTTCATCAGATTCAGATTCAGATTTTTGTTTATGTTTCAGTTATAGTTTTAGTTTCAATTATCGGTTTTAACAAGCCATTACATGTGGTAACATGGGGAGAGGAAGATTAAATTAGGTATATGTAAAAGAAAAAGAGAGATTGGGTTGGTTTGGTTTTTGTCTTTCTGATGGCATAACCTAAACTTGATTTAACAAACTTGATGCAAATACCAATAATTAGAGGCGAACAAAATTACCAATAGTACCAAAACCGAACCAGTATCGGTACTTAATAGGTGTCGTATCCTATAATTTGGTTTGGTATTCGGTTCTTACTTTTTTGCTATACTAGTTTTCCGACTCAAACAGGTATCGTACCTTATACTTCAGTTCAGTATTCGGTACTTGCTTTTATGCCATTTCGGTACCGGTACCGTGCTCACCAACTTAGTGGAACACTATAATAGACACAACAACGTACTTCGCTAAGCTCTAAGCAAAATTCAAAGAGACTTCCTTCCCTAAACATGTTTCATGGCTTTCTCTTCTTGATTAGAAAAACAAAAGAGAACATTTTGGTACATCTGTTTGAAACTTGGTCAACTCAACTCAATAAATCAAGCATTATAATCTTATTGTCGATGCTTATCACCAAGCAACACGTCTTTCCAAGCTTCATAAAACATCCACGTGATACCAGATGACGGCATCACCTTCAAACAACTCGCACCCCATCCTCTGTATAATCCAATCAAACCCTCTTCCCTCACAACTTCTGAAAGTGCAGCCGCCATGTGTGGTGGACACTTCCCTTGCAATGCTCCAACCATCAGCCTTTTCCTCGCCACTTCCAATGGAAAACTTATTGTACTAGCAGTCAAACCTAACCAATGAAAAATATTTAGTAATCTTGTACCAAACAAAATATCTAGTAACGGTCAAAAACACACCTGAAAGAGCTCCAATGAGTAACATCTCTGGACGGCTTAAGGCTTTTTTGTTTTGGGCCGTGCAGTAAGATTTCTTGATTGTGTCATACATGAAATAATAACAAGTGCTGTACGGTAGCATTCCGATCAATGTTGGTGAAAGGCCCGCATAAAAAGAACCAATCCCACCATTTTTATAAATCTTCGAAACCGCAATGCTCAAATTAGGGTATGCATCCGGGCTTACAGTCAACCGATCCTGTAAAACAAAGGAAAAAAAACAAAAAACATTAATCACTGATATCATTTGTAAGGAATATTTTGTTATTTCTTTTATTACCTTTAGGACTTCAAGAGGGTGGCAGACAAGGGTGCTAACAAATCCGGCAGCTGCACCGCCAAGGGCAACCGGTGACAACCATGAAAGAGGAAAACTTAATTTGACATGACCGATTTGCACACTTGGATCTTCTTTGCTCCATTTCTCTTTTGCTGATGTCATTACTCGTTTCACACATTCAAATGTTCCGAGTTCTATTGCTTGTGTTGGAACAATTCGTATCATGTTGATCGCATTTCCGGCCCAAAGTCCTTGCCAACCTTGTTTTTCAATTACTTCTAGAAAACTACCAGATATCTTTTTTGATCCAACACCGACCACCATTCTTGTCCTGTATTCATCATTACATTTCAACTGTAAAATTTCGTGTTCTTTTTTCTGTATCTAAGGAATAAAGAGTGAACACATGCCTGATGGTTTCAAGAGGAGCAAGAACAGCTTTGGTCATAGCCCCAGCCAAAGCACCGCTAAGAAATTCCCCTACTTCTCTTGTTCTTACAAATTTCTGAGGCAAGTTTAAGGATTTAGATTCAAATCGTAAAACACATAGATGCGTAATAAATACGCATCTTATCGTATTTGAAAAATCGATCAAAAAGAAGTCACAGTGATACTTTTAAAAAGTAATTGGAATGCGGTTCAAGAGACATGCAATCAATTCAAACGTTACCGCGTTTCGACTTGAAAAGTGAAAACGAATATGATCATGAAAAGTAGCGTAACCCCAAATCAATTGAGAGAAAATCGAATCGAAGTATACAGATCAGTGCATGCTCGTGTATAACTTTTAACAAGTGTTATTGTTAATTACGATGTTTTGGGTGAAACAGAGTAAAACTTACGGTGATTGGTCGTCGAATGTCGGGAAGTTGGAAATCGAACTGAAAGGAATCGTCCTTGGCATGATGATGACCCAAGAAAACGAGGTCGAGGTTCTTGTGGACGTGCTGAGAGTCTAAGATGACTCCATAAACATCAGCCATTGAACAAAAGCTCTTTCGCTGCTGGTCCATTGAACGAAAGAACAAAAAACAAAAAGAAACAAAAAAGTGTTATTACATTAGGAAAAAAGCAGATAGATATTTGTAGACGTGAAAAATATGCTAAAAAAGGGGAGGAAATTTTGTGCCTGGGGCTGGGACGGAGATTTTTGGGTCATTTTATTTGGGTGGTGAGCCCCCCACCCTCCGTCACTTGCTTAGATATTTTGGTTTCAGGTCGACGTCCGCCGTCCCAGTTTGAAAGAGAAATATTAGGTTATCGTCTCTTGTCGTCTGTTCCGTCAGCAGCCACCGACGTCAGTCTCGAAGGAGTCGTTTGTCAGTTTCATATTTTGTAACGAAAGGATTAGTGATGTTGTGGGCCGGCGGGGTTAGGGTTGTCATTTTGGGCCTATGAATACTTGATAACGTTTTTCTACCCAAAAGGCCAAAACCTCCTCAGTCCTCATATTTTGGACTCGTGGAGCGGTGGACGGGTGGAGCCGTGGTGGCATACACAAGTGTAGATAAACTGATCAAGTTTTCAATCTGAATATTGTTTTGAAAGAAAAAAAAAAAAAAAGACAAATGCTAAGAGATATGTTATATATTGCATTTTTTTTTTCAAAATCATTATTGAGAAAAAAATCTATAAGAATCATTTGAGGTTTTCATAACTTTTCATAAAGGCGATTTTAGTATCTTTTACATTCGAATGCAAAACTAAAAAAAAAAAAAAAAAACATCTTGGATTTGTTAAATCTCTATAAATACCATAAAAAAAGTTAACTTTTTACAAAAGTTTTTCATGGAAGTCATTCCCAATTTGTTAACTTTTCTAAGAAGGCTGTATTAAAACTTCTACGATGGCTTTACAATATTTTAATAAATCTGAAAGGATTTTATTAAAAAATAATTTCAATTAATGTTTCTTGAAAACAAAATGAGCAGTTGTAGCATTTGTTATTTAAAAAAATAGTTAAAAAGTAATTATATTTTAAAAATAATAAACCTGATAATTGCAACTTCTTTATTCAAAAAACAAGAAAATTAGTGTTTCATTATGAGTTTTTAATTAAAATGTAGTATTCCTAAAAAAGAGACGATGTAGTATTCTTAAAAAGTGAGCCAATACGCATTAGATTACCTTTTAGAGTGGGTAACATACTAACATTAGACCCAAATTGACTACTTTCGGGTGAGTAAATGAGACTTTTGGGCACGCATGAATTGCAAATAAGAGGCATGTACATCGCAACACAAATTGTTAGACGTGATTCAACGCTTTTGTAGGAGTGTACAAAGGGGAACAATATAATCAGACCAATAATCTTTTTGGAATAACTTAAAGGGTATGAAGCAGGGGATTTCAAGGATAAGGTTGTTATGGAAGAGGATTTTGGAGTCGTTCACAACGAATGTTGATAAGTTAGGAATAATGTGTCTGTCGCCATTAGAGGTGGCCAAAAGCACTTTGGAGATGTTGAGTGGGAACAAGGAACATAGAGTGTATTAGTGGTGGAATGAAGAGGTCCAAGATAAGGTCAAGCTTTAAGGAATAAGGAGTTTTTATTGTGTAGCAAGGACGGGGAAATAGTTAGTGCAATGGAAAGATACAAGGTGGCCTAACGATAGGTGGAGAAATTAATGGCTAAAGCAAAGGCTTTGGCTTATACAGAGATATACATGAGAGCGTAACAAAAGAAATGGAAATGGTATCTACAAGTTCATAAAATCTAGAGGGAACGAAAAGGGACATATATAAGGTAAGGTATATTAAAGGTGACAACAACTCAATTCTAGTGAAACATGAGGATGTCAGGAGGATATGATGTAACGCCCCCATGTTATCTTATCGAAAATTTGTTATAATTTCATGTCCAATATACACAGACTACATATAATTTTATCTGAATTTGGGAGTTACTAAAGATAACCAAAAGCTAAAGTCAAGCCATACATGATAATAATTAGTAACCAAAAGTAATATCTACTAGGCATCATGTTTAAAGTAACTTGCTTTCAACAGTAATGTAGTAATATGCATGAACCATTCATAAATGAAAAGTTGGGGAGTCGATACCCTTTGTTGATTCCATATCAACATCATATTGTGGAGTTCATACCACTTTCAATTATGTATCAAAATGAGTAGGGAGTCTACAACTTATTTCCCTCATTAACTTGTTAATTATCTAAACCCCATTTTGTCCTATTTTATTGCAAAATAGCAATGTACTTTGAGTTTTATCCCCAATCTTGCCTAAACATGTGTTTCTTTACACCATTTTCATTCGTATACATGTTATAGTATGTTTAGCATTATGGTAACCACAATCTATGGCATTTACATGATTAATTCATGATATGTCAATTTCTAACATTCAATATTTTGGGTTTTCAAGACTATGACATTCATTATCATTTTCATGAATTTTAACATCAATTTTTGATATTACATTACCATAATTTTAGGGATGTTATAATGTTATATATGAGGCAGTTACTTCCATTTCGTATTTTATCAAGTTATTGCATTAGATAGGGATAGGAATGTAGAAGGCATTGAAAGACGACGAAAGATGTCCCATGAGCGTTCTTGCATGAAGATTGAATGTGAGGAAGTAACTGGGGCAATAAGGAGGACATGGAGGGGAAATTTTGTTAGTACATACCAAATCCCTATCACAGTCAGTGGCGGTGTGGCGGACATGTTTGTTCCTCCATATCCTCTTTATTTCCCTCATTACTTCTATTTAGTTACTTTCTTATTTTATCATTATCCCAAGCGGGTTGGAAAACTGCCGAGCTCACATGAGAGGAACGCCTACATCACATGACCTTGGGTGGTTTGTTTCATGTTGTCTACTTTATTTTTGTTTTTTTTCATTCATATCGTGATTGTAGCCTAATTCAATTGCGGACTCACAACCACCATCACATTCAGACATTCATGTATGTTTTTATCTTTAATAATTGTTTTACATTTAGGCTTAGGGAAATATAATTACGAAGTTATGATTTGATTTGTGCGATAAATTTTGGTTTTGTTATTAAACAATGATTATTAAATATTAATTTCTACGATTTTATATAATAGGCATTGTTTGAAATAAAGAGTAATACACCTATATAAAAAAAATCAAAGGAAAATCAATCAAATCTTTTAAATAGTTATATAATGATTGTTTTGGTTGCTACAACAAGTGTACAAAGATTGTTTTCTAACATGATCTATATCAAAAATGAGTTATAGAAGAACATGGGCGATTAATTTTCAAATGATTGTTTGATCAAATTTTTATTAAGAAAGTTATGCTTCTACAATATCTTGACGACGATATCATCGATCAATTTCAACATATGAAGACTCACTCGATTCAATTGTAATTTTTTTTCTGTGTTGTGCTTTTTAAAAGGGACTTTAAATATTAAGTAGATTTGTACACATAATATTTTGAATTTCGACTATGTTTGTACCCTAATATCTAAAATTATGGTTCAGCCGCTATAGGAGTTTGGTGGTTGGGGGCCTACATTATACTAGAGTCAACCAAGATGTCAGAGAAGTGGAGATCTAATATTGTGATATAGGTGTATAAAAACGAAGGAGTTGCCCAAAGTTGTCACAACCATTGAGGTATTAAGTTACTTACTCATACAACGAAGCTACGGAAGAGGGTGTTAGAGGCTAGGTTAAGGCTAGATACAACTACATCGAAAATTCAATTCAACTTCATGCTTGGGAGATTGACAACAGAGGCGACCCACTTCCTCAAACGCCTTATGGAATAGATACCCCGTGGAGGTTATTGGCCTATGAAAGGCGCATGATAATGCTCCATGAGTGGTGATCGAGGTTATCTTCTCCCAATCTTTCCATCACACCTCTTACTTCCCTTATCGTCGTATGTGCCTCATCATGCCTTCATCGTTTCCTCATCACCATTGTTTCCTAGTCATGTAAATGAGTTGAAATCATTGTTGTAAAAATCGACCAAGGGAGTAGATGGACATGAGGAAATTAGACAGTACCGAGTTGGTAAACATCCTACTTGTAAGGTGGAAATCAAGCATAAAAAATGGTCGAAAGTCGTTATAGTCAATCGATTTGGTAAAACTTTAGTATTTAAGTATTTAATACTTACGCTAATATCCTCTTATACTTTTTATATAATATATTTTATATTGATCAAATTTTTTGTTTGTTTTTAACTTTATAACTACATACAAAGAAAACGACATACTACAAACAACGAATATATTAACTTGTGTGAAAATGACTATTTTAGTGTTTGAACTTATTAAATGTGTTAAGGTGGTCAGGACTTGAAGTAGTTGAACAATTGTCTTATTTGCTATGGTATTTGTCATAGTTGATTTGATTTTTTCTAAATTAATTGTTTTACAATTTGGTTAAGCTGACAAGTTGCCGCCTAAGCCATCTAGCTGCTAGTACCTAGTGGACCAATCAACCAACGCCTAGTGGACCAACTAATGTCTAAGCCATCCAGTCGCTAGTCCCTAGGATACCTATATTCTCAAATATTTGGAACATGTAATATACTAACATAAAACTTCGTTTTTGAGATATTTTCATTTATGAACATTTTTGATTTGTTTGTTTGTTATTTTGTAAAGAGTTAATGTCATAAAATTATCACAATAACTCGAAATTCAGTCTTCAAGTCACTTATATTTTAATTGTGCTCAATAGACCGATAACTTTTTTTTTATGTTTCATTATATCATTATCGTAGATTTCAACATAGTAAAGTGGTATTCAACACCTTATGTATCGTCCATTTTGTCATCCAATATGATATAATTTATTCATGTATCCGTTTTTATCCTAGCCACGATCTACCGAGACTCAATAATAGCAACCAACAATGAACGCTACATATAGTTGAAATTCACTCTAATTGTGTAATGAAATATACAAGAAAAGTTTATTGGTCAATTGAGTTAAAATTAAAGATGATTGACTTAAACTGTTAAACAACAATTTGAGAGTTAAGGGTAGCCAACTAGCCATTTTGTGACATTACCCCTTTTGTAAAATCAATGGTTAAACAGTTCGACTAAAGTTGGGTGCAGGTGTTGGTGATTTGAATGTCATCGAGGGTTTTAGGCATTTGAACTTACACGGGTATCCAAGAGGATTTAAGTTTATGCTTAAATACAAAGCACAATGTGCGGAGTCCACAATCATATGAGCTAGTTTGATCCTGGACAATACTTATAGTGAGGGTAAGGGGCCCATGCCCCTTGCAATAATCCTGCTTGCACTGTCACCTAGAAATCTAAACGGGTTAGGGGGAGTTCAAGAGTTGACAGATCAACTATTGATGGATCCCTAAGAACGAGTCCCTAGGTACCAAAGCCTTGCATGAAATGGGCTGAGTTTGTGAGTAATTTTGAACTCTCTTTTTCTCATAACAAGCCTTGCATGAATTTAGTTATCGGTGCATGGACTAGAAGTTGCATTTGATCGCATTCTCGCCTAGTAGATTTCGTGACATCTAGACACATAAAGTTCGAAATATTACTTAGGAAAATGTCTAACACAATCTAATTTGATTTCCAAGATTTTGATAATCACTACACTACGTAGTACATACACAAATTCCCCAACACAAATAGCCAATTATATAGCCAAAACCTTCACAGGAGGACTAAACATGTTGAGCTATACTGTCATTATGTTCAGGAGAAATTACAAGGTTGCATTACTTTGCAGGATGTTCCAAATCAGAAAAATTTAATGAATAATAAGTCATCATGGTAAGTTAGTAACACAATATATAAGCAGCTGCCTCATGTTCAAGTCTTTATACTTTACAGAATCCACATAAGGCAACCTCTGTAATTTACAAAGGAAAAAAGCAATCCAAGAAAAGAAAATATTATGAGGCATGGACCAAGACTTACATAACAGTTTATTATCTTGAGTAACGATCCACAATTGCCTTGGCTCCCTCAGGTGCAAAGAATCGAGCCTGTAAATAGCAAAAATTAACAATCACGTTTGCTAAAAAACTAAACACAACATTTTGCCTGCCATATTTAAAGATTGATACTCACTTGTATAAACATTCTCTCTGCATCTCCATTTTTTCCATTTGCTTTCAGAATAATCCCCTGCAGAGATGTATATGGATCAAACAGAAATAACAGAAGTCAAATGAAGAAGAAATTTAAAATGACCAAGTAACAAAAGTCAACAGGCAACTTGGAATTATGTAACTATGTGCTCAAAATTTTGTCATGGGGAAATGTTCCTAACCTTTGCTAAATAACCTCGAAAATCATCAGGGTGGCTAGAGATGAGTCGTTCATATACAGACACAGCATCGCTGATGTGGCCCCAGTCTGAGTATGCTTTTCCAAGAAGTAATTCAACCTAACAAAATACATTCTAAAGAAAGTTATTATCTGTCTATATATTTATTTGTCTAACATATACTATGAGATAAAAATAACATATATTGGAAGTTACATTGAAATTGTTATATAAGTGAAAATAAACTAAGGAAGGATATTTTGCAAAGAAGCAACTCACTTGAATAGGGTCAATTTGAGATTGTGTATCAGCTTGATTTGACTTTTCTCTTTCCAAACTGTCACGTGATGCCAGAAGGATCTGAACAGCCTAAATAAGTAAAATAACCAATAAACACATGTATTAGTTATTACCATTTACCAGCTTTAAAACAGTTATAGTTAAAGTGATTTACATCCACAAGATTCCTCTAATTTACATTATTAAAGGATATTCTGAGACTGATGTAACATACCTCATCAGGTTTCTTAGCAGCAAGCAATGAATTTGTGAGACCACGCAAAACTTCAAAATCCATTTTATTTGACACCTGTTAGGCAATAGACAACAACTGTGGACACTATTATGAACATGTCATAAAAAGAATAAACTTATATCATCAAGTATGATTACAAGTATACAACTTTTTAGGGCAAACAGACCTTTGCTGAACTTCTATAAGCAGCAGCACTACCTTGATAGTCTTTCATTTCAAACTTCACATCTCCAAGTAAACGGAATGCCTCAGGGTCACTAGGTTTCATCTGAGGACATAATTGTAAATTAACACGTAATCAGATCTACATAAATGTAGTGGAGATTATTATTTAATGTTGAACAACGCCAACCTTGGTCAACTCTTCAAGCATGGATACCGCCCGGGTGTACTCTCCCATTTCTGTTAGGGTTACAGCTGCCCCCTGAAAAACCACTTTTGGATAATAATTATAATAATAATAATATATTTTGAAACTGATTAATTGGCCAGAATAGTATATTTTGACTCACTTCACGAGCAACAGGATCATCTGGGGAGATTGCAAGTGTTGCTTCATATTGTTGTAGTCTTTCCTGCAACAAATGAAAAACTAGATATTTAGTATATAGGATCTCTTATCGTATGAAACAATTTGTGATTGTATATTATAATCAAATAAATAAAGCTCACATGGTTTCTAATTATGAACTTTACCTGGAGTTTTTCTTTGTCTTCTGGTGATAATGTATTCTTTGCTACAATGGCATCCTTGTTTGAATTGACACTGGAAAGCACAAATGCATATACAGATTCAATATGGATTATGGACAGCAATTAATTAGAAATATATAGAAGTGAATAGAAATTAAAAACCCATGAGTAATATACAATACCTTCCAGAAGGGAGAAAATCTCCAAGAGCAAATACCAAACCAAAAACAACAACAGCAACTCCTACTCCAATCTATGTCATTCCATTTTAGAATCTCAATGATAAATGGAACTCCATTTTTTAAAGAAATTTTGAATTAGTTAAGCAAGAAGCTGTCACCTTAGTACCAATTCCTATTTTGCTAGGCTCTGATTCAATTGGAGCATCATAATCAATTGTTCCGTATATATTCTTCTCTTCAACTTTTTTTTGGTCCAATGCTGACCTAAAATACAATGAAATCAAAGCACTCTGGTTAAAACAAGATAAAGGGAAATTTTCTGTAAATACTGAAGCATGTTTGACTATAGTTGTGTAGAATGTCACACCTTTTTACTGCCTGAAGCCTTTCCTCAAAATCAAGATCGAAGGCGATCCCTTTGCTTGTTTCATCCATTCTGGAATTTGTTGCAGGTGCCTCTGAAGGAAAATTAAACACTTTGATATATTGCAAGAAAAATAGAAAGATGTCTCTTAATGGACTTGATTAACATACTGGACTAAAAAGAATAATAGAAGCCAGATTTTGAAACTAAGAACTTGTACAGTGAATTCACTTACGACCACGTATAGAGCCAGGTTGCTGGGATACTGATTTCCTGCAATGTTTAATAATTAATCATACCATAGTGACTGTCAAATATTAGTAACATGATGTACCTGAAAGGATATACAAATTTGGAACTTTCAATAGGAACAAAATCATAATATATGCTCAAACTTAGATCTCCTGTCTCCAGATAAATTAGAATCAAATGTATGAAAGAAGAATGCCTATCTGTCAATAAATCTAGCTTATACTACTTGTGTTGTGAAAGAATAAGATTATTATAGTACCTCTGGGGTGATGCTGCACCCTTGCCCTTGCCCTTATCCTTACCGACTCTTGTAGTAGAGGGCTTGCTCGCCTGAAGAAGATATATATAGGTTTCAAGTAACAAAATCCTCAAAAAATCAAAAGGCGTCATACAAAATTAAGAGAAACCGATTGCAAATCCACGTTTAGTGTGAGAAATAAAATTTATACCTTCAAGTCCGGGGTTGGGGTTGGGGTAGTGGGGGAGGGTGAGGGGTCTTGTCTTTGCTGAGGGCCAAAACCTCGTCCGGAATTAGAATCGGAGCTGCCGCGGCATCTTATGCTGATAACCGGACATCGACGCATAGCACCACCGACGATGCCACGATTAGGAGAAAGATGAGGAGAAGACAAACTGGAGGCTTGCCACTGATGATGATGCGTCTGCCTACTACCACCGACGTATGCATTTGTGAAGATCATGTTGCGATAGCATGTAATAAACGATGTAGTCATTTGTGAGTTCTATCCTTATATCAGTAGTAATATGAGATGGAGATACCAGAAAACGGAGAATTTGAAATGGATTAAATATTTGGTTAGAAATTTCGGGGTCAATGATATGGAAAGCCAATCGACTATTCTTTTGCCTTGGCATAATTGAGAAGGTAAATGTAATTGATAAACATGTAATTAGACAAAATTTAAAAATGGTTTGCGATTTTCTATAGACAGGTTATTTGACTTTCAAAATAAATAGTCATTATCAGGAGGGTTCTTTATGGTTATGGTTTTTTAAAAACTGAAACGACTAGTATACCCTTATTATATATATTTTTTATTTCTCTTTCTTTATTTAAGTATTTTATTATTATTATTATTTTATTAAATTATATTATTATATTAAAAGTAGAACCCATACATTCTCTCCTCTTTGACCGTCTCTTTTCGACTATCTCTCCTCTCTTTCTCTCTCTCTCTCTCTTCCACCATTTTCATGTTGACGTCCCTCCTCCCTGGATAACCGTTCTACGCTGCTCAGCCGCTTCTCGTTGTGTCCCACAGCCTTTATCTCCAACTGCAAATACACACACACACACACCGCCCTCCTACGCCCATATTCGATCTGTCACCAAACCACCACAAGCCAACATGCCCTGTCAACCGGCCACCAACAGATCTGCTAGCGGCGCCACCTGCTACACTACCACCTTCGATTTGTTTCACAGGCGACATCTGATATCGTTTTTATTTCGTACATATTTCATACGATATCAGGGTATTTTCATAGATAAATCAAGTCTAAAAGGGCTAAAATACTCACTTTACTTGGAAATTGTCATTTATTCAGGCTTCCGAGCAAAAGAACGGAAAAGGACCAAAGTTGGAACAAAGATGGATCAAAACTTAAAAAGGCTGAAAATAGAAGGTTAGCGCCGCTAACCCTGGCTGTTGCGAAAAATCAGATCATCGAAATTCACGCGTTGACGAAGACCGGGTTCTGGGGATTTCAAAAGTTAGCGACACTAACTCCTAAGTTAGCGCCACTAATTCCTCTAGAAGTGTAACACCCGACTTATTAACAAAACACCCCGTAAAAATTTTTATTTTTCAAACCATATATTTTACAAGAAAACATTATCCAAAGGGTATTTGTCAACATAAACAGGTACAAGTGTATCAAGGAGTACAATACATAAATTTATTATACATCCATTAAGCCGGGTTGTCACTTCACCATCCTAAGTCCTTAGTCACAGACTTTATCTTTTCACTTAGCGGGATCACGCTCACCTGCAGGGACATATCAAATAAAATTGTGAGTTATAAAGCCCAATGAGTAATCAGCAAATAACATTACACATATATAAGAGAATAATAACAATTAACTCTTAAACAGTTTCTGTCTCATATATCATAGTCATCACTGACCGCACCAAATATCATAGCCATATAGGCCGCACCAAATATCATAGCCATATAGGCCGCACCAAATCATTTTAGTTAATCACATCATAGCCCTAAGGCCGCACCAACAGTTTTATCGTTTATATCATAGCCCAAAGGCCACACCAATTTAGGTTCAATAACCCAAAATCATGGTCCTAAGACCGCACCATTTAGTTTCAAGATTAAATATCATAGCCGTGAGGCCGCACCATTTGGATTCTCAATCCAATAATATATTCGTATATGTTTCGGGAATTCTACCCTTATCTCGTGTTCAACTACTTCAGGTAGTGTCATTGTAATCATCGTATATCACACTAGATATAGTTAAGATTACTCACATTGATGCGATATTGTCAATCTTGGGCTCAAACCGAATAAAACTTCAAATTCTGGAATCTAAGGGAATTTAGATCATCTACTAGTATTCAATCACTTTATTATAACCCCTGGAATCTGCATACCAAATACTATTAATGCAAGGAGTGTTCTGGAGTTTTAGGGCTGAAAATATCATAAATAGGAGGTCAAATCTGTGTTTTATGATCCTAAACCCGAGTTGGGTCGGGTTTGACCCATTTGGGTACCCGTTTGACCCTAAAACACTTAAAACTCCATAACTTTTTACTCGAAACTCCGTTTTTGATGAGGTTTTTGCCTACGCGTTCGTAATGAAATTATACATAACACTACACAAGCATATTCTCAAAAGTATTACCACAATAATGTCGTATACTTGACATGTGGAGTGTCAAGTTTACCGAAACGACAAATTTGGTCCATTATTTTACAAATTTCATACTTCCACACACGCAAGTATGCTTACAAGTTTAATTAACACTCTAACCTTGGGGTTTTACAAATTCTCCCCTCCTTCAAAAGATTCCGTCCCCGGAATCATACAAATAGTTGAGGGTATTTCTCCCTCATTTCGCTTTCGGTCTCCCACGTCATGTCGGAACCTCTGTGATGTCGCCAAAGTACTTTAACCGTGCTGATTTTCTTATTTCGCAGCTGTCTTACCTTTCTGTCTAACACCCTCTCGGGTTGTTCAGGGTATCTTAACTTCTCATCTATTTCAATTTCAGCGATGGGTACCCGCTGAGACTTGTCAAACAAAGTCTTTCTTAAATGAGACACATGAAATACATCATGTATACCATGAAGTTCATCTGGTAATTCCAATCTATACGCTACAGTTCCAACCCTTTGGGATATGCGGAAAGGTCCAATAAAACGAGGACTCAACTTTCCTTTCTTCCCAAAACGAATTAAGCCTTTCCAAGGGGATACCTTTAGCATTACCATGTCCCCCACTTGGAATTCTAGCGGTTTTACCCGTTTATCTGCATATTGCTTCTGTCGGTTCTGAGCTACCTTCAAGTTTTCTCGAATTTGTCTGATCTTTTCTTGTGTCTGTGCTACAATCTCAGGTCCAGCCAACGGCTTTTCCCCAACTTCAGTCCAGCAAGTCGGAGTACGACACGGTGCTCCATACAATGCTTCATACGGGGCCATCTGAATGCTGGAATGATAGCTGTTATTATACGCGAATTCTACCAGAGGTAAATGATCTTCCCAGCTTCCGCCAAAATCTATTACACAGGTTCTCAGCATGTCTTCTAAAGTCTGGATAGTTCTTTCACTTTGACCATCGGTCTGCGGGTGGTATGCAGTACTCATGAGTACTTTTGAACCCAATTGTTCTTGAAGACTTTGCCAAAACCGGGAAGTAAATCTGTTATCTCGATCGGACACGATCGATACCGGTAATCCATGTCGACAAATCACCTCATCTATGTAGATTTTTGCCAACTTATCCACCATGTACTTCTCGCTAATCGATATGAATTGTGCTGATTTTTTCAATCGATCAACAATCACCCACACCGTATCATGACCTCGCGGTGTCTGCGGTAACTTTGTTACAAAATCCATAGTGATGTTGTCCCACTTCTTCTCTGGGATCGGCAATGGTTGGATTTCTCCATATGGTTTCTGATGGTTTGACTTCACTTGCAGGCATGTCAAACACTTTTCTACATATCTTCCAATATCTCTCTTCATTCCGGGCCACCAATACAACGGTTTTAACGTCCGGTACATTTTGGTACTACCCAGATGAACTGCATATCGACTACAGTGTGCATCTTCTAAAAGCAAGTTCCGCGCTTCTCCTTGTTTTGGGACCCACACGCGACCTCTAAAGATTTTCAATTTCTGTACATTTTCCTCCAGATGCTTCAAATACCCAACCATTCGTTCGCTTTTTGCATGTTCAGGCTTGCACGCTTCTTCCTGTGCCAAATGGATCAGTTCGGGTAACCGACTTGCTACACCCAAACATGCGGATGTAACTTTCAAAGGAGCTTCTTTCCGGCTTAGAGCATCTGCCACCACATTCGCCTTGCCAGGGTGGTACAGAATTTCACAGTCAAAGTCTTTGAGTAGATCCATCCACCTTTGCTGTCTCATGTTAAGCTCTTTTTGATCGAATAAGTACTTCAAACTTTTGTGGTCCGTATAGACAACAAATTTCACACCATACAAGTAGTGTCTCCATAGCTTTAGTGCTAGAATCACCGCAGCTAATTCCAGATCATGAACTGGATATTTCTTCCCTGCTTCTTTTAATTGGCGGGATGCATAAGCTATTACCCGACCTTTCTGCATTAACACACATCCAAGGCCGACTCTAGAAGCATCGCTGTAGATCACATATTCTTCTCCGCTTTGCGGTAGTGCTAACACCGGTGCTTCACACAAGGCTTGTTTCAACCTTTGGAAAGCTTCTTATTGTTTTTCCGCCCATTCAAAATTTTCACCTTTCTTGGTCAACTTGGTCAACGGGGCAGCTATCGAGGAGAAATTCTCGACAAATCTTCTATAATAGCCTGCCAAACCAAGGAAACTTCATACTTCAGTTGGACTTCGAGGCGGTTTCCACTTCATCACGGCTTCAACTTTCGCTGGGTCGACTTTCACCCCTTCAACATTAATTACATGGCCAAGAAATTGAACTTCTCTTAGCCAAAATTCACACCTGGAGAATTTTGCATACAGCTTTTCTTGGCGAAGCAACTCCAGCATTTGTCGAAGGTGCACCTCATGCTCGGCTTGGCTTCGTGAATACACCAGGATATCATCTATAAATACTATCACCGAAGTATCAAGGAACGGACGACACACTCGGTTCATGAGATCCATGAATACGGCCGGAGCATTGGTTAACCCGAAAGGCATCACCAAAAACTCATAATGACCGTATCGTGTGCGAAAAGCTGTCTTCGGAACGTCAGATTCTCGTATCTTCAACTGATGGTAACCCGACCTCAGGTCAATTTTGGAAAAATAAGATGCTCCCTGTAACTGATCAAACAGGTCATCTATTCTTGGTAGCGGATATTTGTTTTTCACCGTGATCTTGTTTAATTCTCGATAGTCAATACACATGCGCATCGACCCATCTTTCTTCTTAACAAACAGAATAGGGGCTCCCAAGGCGATGTACTCGGTCTGATGAAACCCATATCTAACAGTTCTTCCAGTTGTTTTCGCAGTTCCACCATTTCTGAAGGTGCTAAACGATATGGAGCTCGAGCAACAGGAGCAGCTCCTGGAACTAGTTCAATCGTGAACTCTACCTGTCGATCTGGTGGCAACCCTGGAAGTTCATCTGGAAATACATCTGGGAATTCGTTTACCACGTTTACATTCGTTACCCCCACCTTTATTGGCTTAGCCACTGTTACATAGGCCAAATAAGACATCCCTCCTTTACTAATACAGCTTCGGGCTTGAGCAAAGGAGATAACCGACATTCTCAACCGAGGTCGTTCACCCTGAATCTTTATCCATTCCCCATCCGGTGATAATACTGTGATGCTTTTATTTCTACAATCCATGTTAGCATAATTCGTTGCCAACCAATCCATACCCACAATTACACCAAATTCATTGGTAGTCATCGGCTTCAAATCTATAGGGAAAGTGGTCTCGTAGATTTTAAGCTGACAACCTTCCAGGTGTTCGGAAACCCAAACATATCTACCGTCCGCTACAGCCACTTCCAAGCTTTCATCCATTAGGGTTAATGGTACATTCAAGCGAGACATCAAAGACTCCGATACAAAACAATGTGTAGCCCCTGGATCAAATATAACATAGACAGGTATGGAATTGAGAGTGAAGATACCTGTAACCACATCTGTCTTTTCACGAGCTTCTTCAACAGTCATTTGAAAGGCTCGCGAGGCTACTGGTCTTCACCGGTTTTCACCTCTTCTTTCTTCCCTCCCTGGTCATCTCTAGGTCTATCACTGTATGCCCCCGATTTCAGCTGTGGACAGTTCGGGCGAATATGATCCGTAGCTCCACATTGGAAACACCTACGCTCCGCCCGACAGTTGCTAGCATCATGCCCCGGTTTTCCATAATTTCGACAATTTGCAGATGTAGTGTTGACCCGACAACTTCATGAGTGCCTTTTCCTGCACTTTTCACACCATTTTCCTTCATCTTTTTGGCCTTTACCCTTAGACCCAGTTTGTTGTGACTTTTTATGAGGCGTCCAACCTTGGTCTTCCACCTTTCTTTTAGTTTCAATCACTTTCGTTTCATCTTCTTGTCGTTTCAATTCGGTCTCCCTTTCAGTGGCCCTATCCACCACTTGTCGGAAAGTAGACAGTTTCAGTGGTTGCACAATTTCTCTGATTCGGGTCGTCAGCCCCCAAACATACTTATCAATCTTCCTCTTTTCAGTGTTTACATGGTGTTCCGCAAATCTTGCTTTCTCCAGAAAGCTCAGAGTGTATTCTTGGACAGATTTGGAACCCTGTTCCAAGTGCAGAAATTCATCTTCCAATTTCTTTACAGCCACTTCTGAACAGTACTCTTCATTAAACTTGGTCTTGAATTGCTCCCAAGGTATCGTTAGGGATGAATCAGGACCCAATGACTTGCTATAAATCTGCCACCAGTGTAATGCACTGCTCGTCAATTGGTTTGTAGCAAATTCTACTTTGTCCCCTTCAGCACATTTACTGACTCGGAACACTTTTTCAATATGCATTATCCATTCCATTGCCTGGACTGGATTGTCTGTCCCCGAGAATTCTTTTGGTTTACAACCAAGGAAAGCTTTGTAAGTACATCCGACTTTCTTTTCAGAAGCTTCCCCGCCTTGTGTTTCTTTTATTGCACGGGCATGGCTTTTTCCCTGACTTTCATTTTCAGGTTGCTTGTCATGGGTTCTTTTTGCAGCCTCTTCACTCGGGTTGGGATTGTTCATTAGCGTAGGCATAAGTTCCCTAACAACATCAGCCACAATAGCCCGTATATCAGGTGGATTTTCACCCTCTGGTTCCCTGGCTGGTGCTCTTGCTCTTCGTCCGACTGAACCATGTGATCGGGCTGGTCCACTCCGTGATGGTCCACTCCGTGATGGTCCACACCTCGAATTTGCACCCGTGGGATTACTTCTTGTATTTCTCATACTTCAAAATTCAGCAAACAGTTAAATTACATATATAATAGCAAACTTATATATGTCTAACAGTCCATTTGTCCACTTTCTCTCAAGGTTTAAGTCCAGGAATCTATTCTAAAGACACCTAGTTCACTTAAACCACGGCTCTGATACCAACTTGTAACCCCCGACTTATTAACAAAACACCCCGTAAAAAAATTTATTTTTCAAACCATATATTTTACAAGAAAACATTATTCAAAGGGTATTTGTCAACATAAACAGGTACAAGTGTATCAAGGAGTACAATACATAAATTTATTATACATCCATTAAGCCGGGTTGTCACTTCACCATCAAAAGTCCTTAGTCACGGACTTTATCTTTTCCCTTAGCGGGATCACGCTCACCTGCAGGGACATATCAAATAAAACTGTGAGCTATAAAGCCCAATGAGTAATCAGCAAATAACATTACACATATATAAGAGAATAATAACAATTAACTCTTAAACAGTTTCTGTCCCATATATCATAGTCATCACTGACCGCACCAAATATCATAGCCATATAGGCCGCACCAAATATCATAGCCATATAGGCCGCACCAAATCATTTTAGTTAATCACATCATAGCCCTAAGGCCGCACCAACAGTTTTGTCGTTTATATCATAGCCCAAAGGCCGCACCAATTTAGGTTCAATAACCCAAAATCATGGTCCTAAGACCGCACCATTTAGTTTCAAGATTAAATATCATAGCCGTGAGGCCGCACCATTTGGATTCTCAATCCAATAATATATCCGTATATGTTTCGGGAATTCTACCCTTATCTCGTGTTCAACTACTCAGGTAGTGCCATTGTAATCATCGTATATCACACTAGATATAGTTAAGATTACTCACCTTGATGCGATATTGTCAATCTTGGGCTCAAACCGAATAAAACTTCAAATTCTGGAATCTAAGGGAATTTAGATCATCTACTAGTATTCAATCACTTTATTATAACCCCTGGAATCTGCATACCAAATACTATTAATGCAAGGAGTGTTCTGGAGTTTTAGGGCTGAAAATATCATAAATAGGAGGTCAAATCCGTGTTTTATGATCCTAAACCCGAGTTGGGTCGGGTTTGACCCATTTGGGTACCCGTTTGAACCTAAAACACTTAAAACTCCATAACTTTTTACTCGAAACTCCGTTTTTGATGAGGTTTTCGCCTACGCGTTCGTAATGAAATTATACATAACACTACACAAGCATATTCTCAAAAATATTACCACAATAATGTCGTATACTTGACATGTGGAGTGTCAAGTTTACCGAAACGACAAATTTGGTCCATTATTTTACAAATTTCATACTTCCACACACGCAAGTATGCTTACAAGTTTAATTAACACTCTAACCTTGGGGTGTTACAAGAAGTTTATAAATAGCAGTCGATTTCCAGCCAGAAATGATTTAAGTACCCACTCTTTACACCACGACTCCGAGCCCTTCCAAAGTAGTTTTCTGAAGATTTAGAAGGACGAATCACGTCTTTCGAGATTCGATTTGCATTTATTCATTTGTAAGCAATCATTTGATTACATTTTTGTATTTTTGATTCATTTCTAGCCATGTCTGGCTAGAAACCGTTCTCTAGTTCCGAGATCGGACATGTTCATTGTGTAGTTTGAAACATTCGGCTTGATGAATGCTTTTGAATAATTCTAATGATCAATTTCTTGTTTCAATTTAAGTTTTGGATTCGATTTACTTTTGACTGGCCATCTTAATTAGATCTTTTTCAAACATTGTTACGACTGTGTGAGGCACCTAATCGCTTAGCACAATTGATGTTTGGTAACAAAAACAAGTGCCCAATTCCTTGTTTAGAATTTGGTCATATGTCCACACACTTCCCAGCGGACGAGAAGAATTGGACATTGATTGGTATTTGCACACCTTACGCAGTTTCTGCATTCAGCCTATAAGCGGACCTTAGGTCGGGTAAAACGGACTTGGTTTAGATAATAAGCAGACCTTTATCTAAATATTTTAGCAAGTTATTATCATAAAGATTGCATTTTATGGTTTTCAAAAGCTAACTTAGAATTGTATTCTCAAGCACGTCAGCCGGATTCATTCTATTACGATGAACATCGAAGACTCGGGACTAGGCCTTTAATCATTGTTTTCTTAAAGTTTATTACTCGCATGCTTTTTGTTTATGTCATTACAAAATCCCCCCAATTACATCATACTTAGTATTTTATACTAAGTAGGTATAAATTTTATTTCACATGTCCTTGTGGTTCGACCCTGCTTGTCCTGTACTCTAATCCAGTGCAGAACAGCAGTGATTGGTCGGATTCATATTCGATTTTATTTGTTAGGGATTGACACCCTTAACAACATATCTACCAACAACCTCCATTGGATTTGTCGTCCTTATCTTATCGGACCTCCGTTCTACCACAGATGCTTTCATCTCGTCGAAACCCTCACCCGGAGATCTATTTGTCTGATGGCAAATACTCAGATCTAGAAATCCTAGCACTAAGTAGAACCCAAGCCCCTCTCTTTTACAAATCTGAAAATGTCTCCCTATCTCTCTCGAATATTTGAAAACGAAATAAATGTGAAACAAATGGAGATAGGCAACAACGGAAGGAGGTGTCTGGTGGAGGTCAAAGGCGAGTGGCGATGCAGGTTGAAGGTAGTGGTCCTCATTGTTTAGATCTGACTTTCATTACTACCATCGTCATGGTTCTCCTCGTTTGTAGATCTGGAAGAGTGAAAGTGTGGCTGTGGAGGGTGGTAGTGTGTTTTTTGTCAGTTTTCCTTGGCAGTGGGAGAGTGAAAAGGGTGGTTGTGGACGGTGGTGATGGTGGTTGGAGTAATGGTCATGGCTAAGATCATGGTGGTGATGGTTAGGGTTCATACATAAGAGAGAGAGAGAGAGAGAGAGAGAAAGAAAGAGAGACAGTCAAAAGGGGGAGAAAGTGTATGAAACCCGGGTTTTAAGTTGACCCGGTATGATGACCTGGTCACGGGTCAACCGGTTCAACCGTCGAGTCAACCTGGTTTTTACAATTCTCATAAATTTTATATTTTTTAGCATAAAATATATAATTATAAAGCATAAACAATGTAATTTCACCTTTTTGGTACCAAAAAAATATTTTGTCAAATTTTTATAGGAAAAATTGTACTAAATTTGATGAACCAATGGTAGACTAATTTTAAAAGTTTGAGCCTCAAACTCTTTAACCATGTTTTTTAAAACCCAAATTCTGTTTTTTTCAACTGTCGGGTCTACCCGGTTTCGGGACACTGGTCCAACCGGGTTTTTGAGAAAACCAGCCGGTTCAATCAGAGTCGGAAATTAGCAAAAACCCGGTCATAATTGACCCGCTCTCTTTATTGGGTCACGGTCCAACCGGTTTAACCCAGGTTTTAAAACATTGGTTGCGGTATCTTAGGTGGACAAAAAACCCCTTACAGGTACACCACCCTGTTGGAGGTTTTGGTATGGGGTTTCTCTTTCATATATAATATATATATATATATATATATATATATATATATATATATATATATATATATATATATATATATATATATACACACACACACACACATACATATTTGTATATATATTTGAGTGACGTATGGTGAGGGTATACCATTTCCAATCATTAAAGGGGTGAGGGGTTAGTGATTGTTTATTGAGGTGACGCCTATATGACAGGTAAAAGTGAGTGGTAGTGTGGTGTGGGTGTTACCACACCTCTTTGTAGTGCTTATCATAGTTGTTAACTCGTGACTCGAAAATGTAAATTTCGACTCGTGACTCGGTTCGTGACTCGACTCGTAAGAGTCAATATATATATATATATATATATATATATATATATATATATATATATATATATATATATTATACACACACACACACACACACACACACACACACACACATATATATATATATATATATATATATATTATTAACAAATTATAAAGGTAACATTAGAAAACAAACAAAACAAAAAGTAGCAAACAGTAACATCGAGAAACAAATAAGAAAATATTTTATTATGTAATTAATGAAATTGAAGCTCATTAAAACCCATCCCCTGTCTTCTCCACATCCCAATGACAGATTCTTATTTCCCAATAAAGTATAATAAATCATATGCTTTCATCTTTTGTACTAAGATTTAATCTATTCATACTTTTCCACACTCTTTATGTGTAACGCCTTCTTCATCTCTACTTCTCGATTCTTCTGTGAAATGGCTCAACCACTGATTAGGAAGAGGATTTCAAATGTATGAAGTTTAAAGTCAGAAGAGATTTTGTCATCAGCGGCCAATGAAGAGTTGTGTCAATCGAGAGATTTGCTTATGTCCATAGGTTAAAGAGAGTGGAGAAGCTATTAACCGCAGGATAGTTAAGAGTACCCGATGGATCATGTAATTACCCAGAGGACACATGACTCGTCCGAGCCACAAGTCACTCGACTCGGTACGAGTCAGGCATTAACTCGTAAATTTTGACCGAGTTACACATAGTACCTAGTCGGATCTTTTAGGGTTAAAAATGACTCGACTCGTCCGAGTCGACTCGTGACTTGTACGAGTTTAACAACTATGGTGCTTATTAGCTTATCACTTTTCAAAAAAGGAGTTTTAAGAAAGTGTTTGCAACTTTGGATTAACTTATGTGGTGGGAAGAAGCTATAAGTACTTTTAGAAAAATGTTTTTATTAGTTTATATATGTAAAATGACAAAAAAGGACGTGGAGGGTAGGTTAGATAAAATGGGGGTATTTAAGTAATTTTCAGTTAATAAGGGTGCAGGAGTCCATCTCTCCTAACCCACAAACAACATAAACTTTTCTCTCTTCTCTCACTTACATCTTTCACTAACCCACAACACAAATAACCCATCTTTCCCAACCTTCAAAATATACAAAAATTTAAAGCACAGTCTTTTCTCCTCCCCACCGGCCAAAGTAGGTTCGTTAACCCACAAACCACCTATATATCGTGAACCTGCACATGGTGGAATCGTCATGCCGGCGGGGCCGACGGCCCCCCTCGAACCCACTCGATCTTTCAACGACTCCCTCACCCTAAGTCATAAATCATTCTCAAAAGTGAAATATCCCAAACTTTTTGAAGAAATCCTTAAAGCATCCACAATAGGGAACTTTTTCAAAGTTTTTTCAAAAGCTTTTTCACCCAAAAAAACTCTTCAAATGTGAAAAAGCTATTGGGAAAGTTTTTTTAAAACATAAGCTTTTTCACAAAACTTGTTAATTAGCAAGCTCTTGGAGATGAGCTTTATGAATATTTGGTAGGTTCCATAAGTTATTAACCAATAATAAGTAACAACTAATATAATGAGTTATAAACAAGTTCATTGAATTTTTTTTCCTATAATAGAGATTATATAAAACATTTTCAATCAAAATTTTCCATAAAAAAACTTTAACTAAAAAAACTACTTATTAGAAATACTTTTATTTAAGCTTTTAAAAAGCATTATTCTAAAATGCTTATTTGTGTGCCAAACATTCTTTTAAACTTATTGATTTTTAAAAAGTTAATAAATTAATAAATTCTATAAATTTTATTGTAACTCAGACCCAAACATCCCTTGGATAAATACTTATTTAAAAGACCCCATTAGGTCAAAATCCATGGGGGTATTGGGGTTGTTTGTTTACACCGATGAACCCACCAGCGGACGGGCATTACACAGATAATCCCGCTCCATTCCTTTCCTCTCTTCGCTTTCTAATTTTCACTTTCTCTTTCTAAGCAATTCATCTCCTCGACAGCTGCACTTCCCCTATGGCGACAGCGCGCAATGGGAATCCTCCCTGTGAAAGAGCCGGAGCCGGAGCCGGAGCCGGAGCCGGAGAAAAGTTCCGTAGGAGGCCTTTCCATACAGGTCCAACACATTTGCTTTTAGTTAGATCAATTGTTAATTATTTTGTTTTTAGTCAGATCGATTCTTAATTATTTTTTTGCCCCGTGAGATTATTTTTGGGCCTATTTGGATGCTATTTCTTACGACTATCGAAGGGTATTATAATTGGTGTGGCTTTGCATTAGTAGTTTATTTATTTGTTTTATTGGATAAGTGCTGCATTTTTTTTTTTTTTTTTTTTGTTTCATTGGACAATTGCTGCATGCTTTTTTATATGATAAGTTTTTATTCTTTAGCTGTAAAAAGTAATATATTTTACCATATCATTGTTCATGCAATTAGAATTTGAATTTGGCCGAATTTACCTTTTCTATTGGTCGAATCTTCTTGCCGCATGTTCAGCCACATAAGGTTTTTATCAATATGGCGGACGCCTGCAGAAAGCAATTTCTGTATAGGTAATCAGTGAATTTAGGGCTAGTGATAGTTTTCACTCATTTAATTTGTATCGTGAGAAAAGTAAGTGATGAGACTTTTTGGGGGTAATGGATGGATGCCTTATGACGATAGTGAAAAGTTGGTCATTGTTGTTCATCATCACCATGGAGGTGTAGTCTCCAAGTCCGTCTGTTTATGTACATAAATTGGACACATGGTTAGGCCATATCCACACATGGAGCAATGGGTTTCCATTGACAGAGAGAATATGGCATTTCATTGGATCAATGAAATGCAGATATTTGAATCATAAGTAAATGTACAATTGCCATCTTTGAATGATAATTCTATAAATTCTTGGTTCCCTATGAATATGCACATTTACTTAATGAGGTCTTATACATATTATGTGAACTTGATCATCTAAGACAAGGGGATGGATATACATAGAGTAGGCAGTAGTAATGAAACTTTGTTTCTCATTTACGAGTTCCAAAGTCAAATGTTGCCATGATGCTCAAAACAAGCAATGTAACATTTTTATGTGGGAGAGTGAGCTCTTGATCTCATGCATGTGTACAAGTTGAATAGTAAATGACAATGATGACACATGGCTAAGAATAGTGAGTTGTATCTGTGGGAGAGTAGTAAACTTGTCATGGACACATGTACATAGGTGCATAGAAAATTAGAAACCTTTTTTGTGCTGAGAGAAATAATTCTATTTGGTCTCTTTTTTTCTTTAATATACTTTCTCAGAGGTGTGATTTTCAGTCACTTGCTTGGAGTAATAAAGTTCACGAAAAGTTCATTTTTTGCTCACTAGATATCATCATGTGGAAATGGGAATAGCTGTTCAAGTGCCAATTTGGATTTTTAAACTTTTAAGTTGTGCCAAATTCTATAAATTGTTAGTTATGACAGTGCAAAAGGCACACCATGTGCTTTTGGACATTTTGAAATTTCTTTGCGGTCAGATAGCTTGAGATTAGAGTAGAGAATGGAGGATGAATGGCATATGATGCTTTTATGAATAATAGCTAAAAACTAAAAAGTTGTGAGTAATTCTTAAAATAAATAAATTACCTTCAACATAATCCTTGTTGTCATGTGGTGAAACCATCAAATATGCTAACCATTAAATCATTTCCTGAATCATTTTCTTCATGCTAGGTTATGAATCTAAGAATCCAGTTGTCTTTCATTGATCTGCATCTTGAATCACTTATTCTTGTAGATGTATATATTCATCTGTCTCAAACTTAAGGTATTCATAATAACAAATAGCCTTTGTGTTACTTTACTTCTATAGACTGCTTATGATTTACATGTCTCTTACAAAAGCTCTTATGTACCAGAGATTAATGAAGAACCCCAGGATGTTTTTCACGAGGCAGTGCAAAATGTAAGTTGTTTCCGTGATTTGGGTGTGTGCTTTTTGTATGTTCAATTGTGCTTCACATACTATTATAATGTGGCATAATGGCGTCAATATTTATGCTAGTACCATTTTAAAAATTTTGCTTAATCGTAACTTCGTATGTTCCAAACTTTCTTTGGTTTTCACATATTACTTTTAATCAAGTTATTTCTTAAATTTTGCTTATTTTACTTGAAGTCATGAACAAGTATGATCTATTATTTCCTGGGAGTTGCAAGTGTTTTTATCATTGGAGTTGCTCATAAAGTAGTAAATAATGACAACAATGGTGGAGTTCATGAATTACCATTCACATCCATTTCTTAAGTTCATTTCATATATGTGGCTAAGAACCTGTTACACTTTTGGCAACAACTTATAAAAAAACCTCGTCTGTCGATTTGTTAATAGTTTAAGGCCATACTTGTGAGTCATTACAATTAACTATCAAATGTAGACAGAAGAACTTGTTTAAAATGTTGTTGGTTATAATATATATTTTTTCTTTATTAGTTCACTAATAATGTGTGCTTGTTTCAATGCTTTATCCAACCATTTTGTCTGAAAATCATTGTAACCTTGGTGCACTTTTAATTTTCCAAACTGAAGAATTCAAGTGGAGAATCTGAACTTAGGACTCATCAAGGTGGGGATTCTTCTTTCATTTCTGCTGCCACCTGGATATTATCAGAGCTTGGACAAATGTTGAAACAGATAACTTTTACTAGGTCAGTCTTTCTTTTAGTACAGTCCTTTATGCTCTAGGTGCTGACTTTTTAATCTTTACTTCATATTGCATATGTGAACTTGAGAAGTTGAGGGGTGTGCTCATTTGTCAATAAGGTGCAATTTGTATACACATGACATACATGCCAAAAACTTGGTATTGAGGCAAAATAGTGTTTCGTCTTTGATAGCCTCTTAATCTGAATGATTAAGAGGCTCTGTACCATTCCGAGTGTTTGTTTCGTAAAATTTTTACCTCTTAATCGGCCATAGCCTCTTAATGAGCCTCTGAATCATTAAGCTGAAATATATATATATATATATATATATATATATATATATATATATATATATATATATATATATATATATATATCTGAACCATTCTTTTTTCAAAAAACTTCCACATATGTCCTTTAACCTAAAAACGTCTTTTCATTCAGAGCCTCTTAATGATTCAGACCTCCGAATCATTCAGATGCTACCAAACAATCATATCTGATTTTTCTAATATGAGCCACACCTTTATACCTTCATTAGGTACACCTTGTAAAATGCATAGGTAGAATGACGGTCAATTTGGTTAAATGGGGAACTTGTTTTTAGTATTATATATGCCCCGTTTTGGTGGTTAATTTCATTAGTAACGTCTTGTACTCTTGTATTCTCATGCTTTCATAACATGAACATAAGAAGTAAACTGATGCTGGTGTCGAATGTGTGTCTATCCGGTCAATGTATTTGGTGCCTCATTGGAATTATTCTGGCATTACTGATGTGTTATATTCTGCTATAGGTCTGAAACTCAGCTCTTGACAGAACATAGAGATGAAAGGGACGGGACAAAGCCTCCTTTTCCTAGTTCACCATCTCCTCTTACAAGGCGTGAAGCATCAACACCAAGTCGCACACTGAAAGAACATGGAGATGAGACGGATAACTTCCATGATGCTATTTTAAGTTCAAGAGTGAGTAATATTTTTTGCTCTCATATTTTTCTGTTTTTAAGCAGAAATTGGTGGTTTTGTTGTTCGTAAACCATCCATCCATGATTAGAATTATAACTTTTATATGTGCAATATATTGTTATATTGTTTTCAGGTTCTTGAAAATCAGATTGATTCATGTGCTGAGCTTGCCAACTATGCCTACAAAGGTAGCACCGAGACAAGATTCAGAGCTGTTCAATAATAACGCAACAAGTTTTCCAAAAACATCAATGGCTTCACCACAACATCCATCAACTATGGAGAACCTTCCGGACGAGCTTTTATTAAACATATTCATCCGCTTATTTGCCAAACAGCTTGCTCAAATGAGATCCGTCTCCAAATCTTGGAATGTCCTTTTATCTCAATCATCCTTTATAAAATCCCACCTTGATCGTTCCATCCATAACAACGATCAAATTCTCTTGATCTTCAAAGCCAGGCCATACTATTCCGACTCTAAACCGTTCACAGCACACCTCTCTCGATCTCCCCATCTTCAACTCACCGAGTTCAACAAAACTTTCCTGGTTAATCCCGAATCTGGACATACAAAAAGCATCCATGTTATCGGTGCTGTTAATGGCTTAATATGCTTTTATTACGGTCGTACGGTTATTCACATTTGGAATCCTTCTCTCTTTGCCATGTTAACTCTCCCACCATATTCTATGACCTCCTATGGTCCTTATGGAATCGAGTTTCGGTTTGGGTTTGATCTCAAAACAAATGATTACAAAGTTGTTAAGCTCGCCAGGCCGGAGCAAATCTCAGCAGACTTTTCTGCATATCGACTTAGAGAGTGGCTGCAAGTTGAGAAAAGGTTCATGGAAGTTTATAACCGAAAGGTTTCCATCGCACATTGCAGAAATTCACGATTGTGATTACGTTTGTGCAGATGGCCATGGCGGCTGTCTTCATTGGCTTGCTTATTATATTAGAGGGAATAAGTATTCAAAAACAATAGTGGGATTTGATTTGGGTTCAGAGACATTCCATGAGATGCCTCTTCCAGATACTATACTTATTATTTTAGGAGTTTTGGCCAAAAAGCTTTGTGTGGTGACATGGGGCAAGAATGATGCATGGGAGGTGTGGGTGATGGATGAGTATGGGGCGGCTGAATCATGGGGGAAACGCCATGTGTTTTCACAGTTTCTTACTGATATATTTCCATTTGGATTCACATCACACAGTGAGTATCTTATTGAAGATGGCGATCATCGTCTTGTTTTGTATGATCCAGTTGCAAATAAGGCTAAATTCTTTCTGATGAAGAGGATTTAGATAAACTCGTGGAGTATGTCGATAGTCTTGTTTGGGTAACACCTGCTGAGCATGCGATGGCGGATGGTAGAGGACAAAATTGAAAAGGAGAGACTTCAAGTATGATGCAATGTTTCTTAATTAGGTTTATGTCATGCATCTCTTCAGAAGTTTTACCTTTAATGTATGTTGGTTCTAATTCAACAAGTGTATATAGCCTTTATTTTCATTTCTAATGGAAGCAATTATTTTACTGTTCATTAACGAGACTAATGTAAACTTTTGATCCTGATTTATCATAGTGATTTTGAATTTAGGCTTACATTCCCATCCACCGATGCTAACAGAAGCACTAACATCACTTTTTGAATCATCAAGTAATCCTGGGATTAAAACTTTTGGTACTGGTTGCCTTTTTTGGTTATATTTTCTAGGGTTTTTTCTCCATCAATAACGCCTTTAAGAGCATATAATGGTGTAGACTTATGAGAAGTGTTGTAATTCTTTAGGAGAAAGCTAGATGGAAGAGAGTTATGTACATATTTGTGTTTTCTTGTTCTTAAGAACTTCGATGGGAGTGAATTTAGGATTTTATCGGGAAAATTATGTCTCAAAGTAGACCTGACAATTTGACACACGACACAATAGACACGACACGATACGGTGTATGGGTTTTAGAAATTCGTGTTTCGTGTCGAACACGAATTTTCGTGTTTTAGACGTGTCAAACACGAATTTACATGTTTTGACACGTATAAGATACAAATTAAATTCGTGTGACATGCGACACGCATAAACACGTATATACAAAAAAAACTCATAAACACATATAAATACAGGGTTAGGTTCATATGAGACGGTGAGACGCAATCATAGACATTCATTTTGGGTGTAAACAAAAAAAAATTAAAAAATGCAAAATAAATAAAAAAGATATTTATTTATTATTTTCGTCGCTTTTTTATTCAAATTTTTTTTAGCGTTTTTGTCACATTCTAATATAATATTACACTTATAATGTAATATTTTATTAGAATATATAACATTCTACTGGAATATTTTTTGATTTTTCCATTTTTTTATTTTTAATTTTTTTTGGATACAAAAAGTAGCGAAATTTATTAGAAAATTTTTTAAAAGAGTTTTTCATTATTTTTGCCTATTTTAATTTTTTTATTTGTTGATTTTCAAAATAAGTGACTAGGATTGCGTCTATTCGTCCCACAAAATTTCCACTATCTCATTTCATTTACCTATAAACACACATAAACACGTATAAACATGCATATTACCATATACATGTATAAACACGCATAAACAAGTATAAACATGTATATTTTTCAAGGTTAAAAAATGGTATTAGACAATACGGGTACAAATTCGTGTTTTCGTGTAACACGATTAAAAAACGTGTCTATTCGTGTCGTGTCACACAAATTAAATACGTGTCATGTTCGTGTTTGATATCCTAAACACATTTTACAATTCGTGTAATGTAAATTCGTGTCTGACACGTATACACGTCACGTAGACACGTATTGCCATGTATATCTCAAAGTTATAAGTCGATAAACATGGTGTTGAATGACCGAATAGGATTTCCACACTAGCATGTTTTTGAAATGATCATAATATACATGTTATAAGAAATGGAACATACATGAAACCATAACAAATATCAGGATGAAACAAACTATTGATGTTCATAAACTCAATCACATCCAAAATTTGCTCTAAAAAACAACATTTTAAGGTATATTTTTTCCGGTTATTTTTTTGATACATCCTTAGACTCATCAACTAATAATGTAAATATGTCTTTACCTCTTCAAGAATGGCTTTAAGAATTTCTTACAATAAGCAATATGTTTCTGAATCTTTGGTGCAACCACTTGATAATTCCGTGGAGCATTTTCCAATGTAACTTCACAGACATCATAACTAAATTTCCGAATTATTAGTGTTTCCAAGAATTGTCCTCTATGCAAAGACGTTTCCAACTCATCATGTCCATGAAATGATAATGAACCATTAAATAGATGTCTACACACCTCAACTCTTTCTTTGCACTTTCACTATGAAAGGCAATGTGAATGTATTGTTGTTTTACATGATCTTCACATTTTTAATGCTCTATTATGAAAACTATTAACCACACCAACATGACTCAAAAGTCTCCATGTTTTGTTCCAACTATTAAAGCCCTCAGAGACAAATGCATCATTACCGGCTTGTTGTCCAATATGATCACTAAATAAACAACAACATATACAAAACACTTTATCCGTCTTTACACTATACTCTAGCCAATTACCATATTGAGCAAACCATACATATATAAAATGTCTTTGCTTATTCTCAAATTTTGTTTGAGGGAAAATATGGCCACTTGATTGATTAGGTCCTTTAAGCCAGTAATGACATATTATTTCATCTCTTTGATTAATATTGTAACTAAAGATTTTAGTTTGTCAATTTGATTAACATTGTAACTCAAGATTTTAGAGTATCAAGGGATCACAAGGAAAAATCAACAATATTGGTAGGCATTGCAAAATTAAAAGTAGATTGAAAATCAGAACATGAATATCAACATTATCCTCTGTAGATGTTGAATCAGAAGGTGTCTTTCTTTTAGAAGATGTTGAACCGGAGGATGCTACTTTGTTGAAGTATCTGTATTTCTCCATTTTCTGGAAAAAACCCAAATCTACTTAATACTAATAAATCTACAAATTTATTGTTCAAAACCTAAATAAAAGGAAGTCTCTAATCTAACCGTTCATAAATCTACAATCGACAAGTCTACAAAATACAACGTCATAAAATCAGTACTTTAGGGTTTGTAATATTGACAAACAAAAATTTAAATTAGGTTAGAAATTTTCCTCTTTGAAATTTAGAGCCTGTGGGAATCAAGAGAATATGTTCATTTTTGCTGGGATTGAAGAGATGAATATACAATAAACAGAAGAAGATGCCACTAACTGGGGTGCTTCTTTCTTTGCTTGCTGAACGACTGATAGAACCACAAAGAAAAAGACTTATTTTACTTATACGTGCGTCAGAAAGAGGCAAAAAGTCAAAGGAAGCAAATGCATACAACCTACTTGTAATACCTAACTTTAATTTATATAGAGTTACGTTAAATATATATATATATATATATATATATATATATATATATATATATATATATATATATATATATATATATATATATATATATATATATATATATATATATATATATTTAACGTAACTCTATATAAATTAAAGTTAGGTATTACACTACTCTCACAAGTCACAACCCAATTTAATTGTGGTTTTTTAATTTTAGTGTAACCTCTTTTTCTCTATCAAAGCAGTCACAGTGACTCTTAAAGAAAAAACATTGGGGGGGGGGGTATCTTATGATAATACACATACACACACACACACCATCGAATACAAATATTTTCACTCATTAGGGGCACCTCCCCTTGCTAATGAACTAAGGTGCTGTTTGTTTTTGAAGAGGTAAAAGGTCTGCAGTCTGCGGACCACATCTGCAGAGCATTTACAGAGAAGAGGTGGACTAAATGTTTGCAGACTGCAAGAAGAAGACTGTTTGTTTTTTAAAGTCTGCAGGTTGTGAAAATAAACTGAAATTTAAACAAACTTTTTTTAAGTAAAACACATGAGTACGTTCAATTTATGATATTAACGAATTTAAGGATCAAAGCAAATATTTAGTTTTTTAAATAATAAAGAATAAAAATTACGTAACCAAAGTTGGATTTACAAATAGTTTGTAAAGCTAAAAATTTGCATAAGATTGTGAACCAAAGTTCTAATGTTAAAATATATTTATAGGTTTCAAATAGTTTATAATTATGATTTACAATAAAAAATGTGTCTATTATATGATATTAATGAATTTAAATATCAAAGCAAACATGTCTTTTTTTAATTTTGTGACATTTTTTTAAAGTTTTATAAATTTATCTTCATTTTGTTTAAAAACTTAGAAAAATAAATTTATCTTTTTTTTTTAGGTTAAAATTGTATTAATTTATTACTAAAAGAGCTCTGCAGACCCTTGAAGACATTGGTCTATGTCTGCCCCAAAAAGAGGACGCGCAGACCTTTTTAGGTCTGCAGTCTTCGAAAAAACAAACACTCTGCGAAGGTCCATGTCTGCGCGCCGTCTGCGTGGCGCAGACAAAAGTGGTCAGGAAGATCTGCAAAGAAAAAACAAACAGCCCCTAAGTCTGTCCCTGGTGGTGGTGGTGAAGTGATGTGGTGGTATTGGTATTGGTGATAGAGGTGGTGTTGGTGCTTGGTGGTGCGGCTTAGTGCAGGTGCTTTTCTTTAAAATGTTAAAAATAAAAATAAGAAAATTAAGGAAATAAGAAAAAGACAAATATAATGGAAATTTTGTCATTTTACACCAATTTAACGGAGCTTTTTAGATGGTTCTTGTTTAAGGGACCTCCGATGCAAGATTCGAAAACCATAGAGACCAATCATATCAATATTTTCAAAAGTTGGCCCAGAATGCTAAATTGTGCCAACCACAAGGACCAAATCTATAATTTACTCTATTTTAAAGGTTAATAACATAAAAGCCACTGCACTTTGGCCAAATTTCCGGTTTAACCACCATATTTTTTTTTGTTTCATAAAAAACCACCCATACTTTCAAAAAAAATTCCATAGTGACAACTGTACATTTTATTTTATAAATTTTAAGGATTATTTTCATCAAAAGATTATGTGAAAAGTTTATATCAATATTTGAAGCAAATATTGGAACTCCATTGTAGCGAAAATTATTCATAAGGTTGTCTACATGTGTATTTTATCTTCGTAAGTGTAGCTTTTCTGCCATGTTGTGAGTGCATAGGGTGTCCAAGTGAATCCACTATATTTTGAATGCGATGGGGGTAAAGAGTTTTCCGAGTTGGCGGTACACAATCATGACTTTTATTTGTTAGACCTCCCGGAATGCTTATCACGGGACAAACCGTGATGCCACGTGGGACGCATCACGGACCGTGGACACCGCCCCCAGCCCTCTGTGATGACCGTGATCGTGGTCTATTGTGATCGATATCACGGGTGACCACACCCAATCAAATGCAAGAGCCGTTCAACGGCTTTTTTTTTAAAAAAATTACATTTTTTAAATTACCCACATTTTACACACACACACACACACTCACACACACACACACACACACACATATATATATATATATATATATATATATATATATATATATATATAAATATATAAATATATATATACATATATTTATATATTTATATATATATATATATATATATATATATATATATATATATATATATATATATATATATATATATATATATATATATATATATATATATATATATATATATATATATATATATATATATAAAACACTTCTTTTTACCCCAAACACACACTTATTCACCATCTTTTTATCTCAAATACACATACATTCATCAATATCCTTTTCCAATGGATCAAAATCCTAACACCCCACCTTCAAATCAAAACCGTGATGAACAACTAGTTTACGTTTATTTTCGAAGTGTCTTTTTTGTTGTTTTTTAATTTTAATGTAATTTTTATTTTTAATGTAATGTTTTTTAAATTAAAAATTAGGTTTTAATTTATTTTTGATTTTTTTAATTAAAAAAGATGATGTGGTGTGATGAAATGTGATATGCATAAATTGTGTGTTGTGATGGAGTGTGATAGGGGAAAAATCTGATGTGGCGCTGATGTGGCACCTATCACATTTGTTCAACTTGATGAGTATTGCAAGTGGTCTTATAGTGGTTGGAATAGTTTTTTTATAAATATAAGTGATTTTTGTGAAACTTTTTTGAAAATATGAATGGTTTCTATAAAACAAAATATAATGTTTAAACTGGATTTTAGTCAAATTACAATAATTTTTATGTTATTAGTCATATTTTAAATATTTTAACTTTTGGTAAAAATAAAATAATAATATTAGCCCCGCATAAATGATAAACCTTATTTGGGGGAAATAAAAGTATAAAACCCTGATTTCAACTCCATTCCATAATTCTGTTTCTCTTTAGCTGTTTGTTCCGAATTAATCTCTCCAGTGGCGACGACGGGCGATGAGAAGTGTCTCTACGAAAGCCGCAGAGCCGGAGAAAAGCTCAGTAAGAAGCGATTCCGGCCAGGTTCAACGCCTTTGCTTTCAGTTAGATCAATTTAGATGCTATTTCTTAGGGCTATCGTAGGGTATCACAATTGGTGCGGCATTGTATTAGTTTTTTCTTTGTCTTTGGATTATTGGTGAATTCTTTTTTATCAGTTGATTAGTTTTATTATTATTATTATTAGGGTGATTCTATACATACCCCCTTACTATCTAATTATACCCCCTGATTTGATTTTTTATATTTTTGTTCTTTTTTTCTTTTGTCTTTTGTTTATTTTGTTTGTTTGTTGTCTTTTTCTTTTTATTTTATTTTATTAATAGTATTTGATTTATTATTATTATTGTTATTGTTATTATTATTATTATTAGAAAAACAATAACAATGAATTTACATTTTATAATTTTTACGTTTTAATAACAATAAACAATAGTTTTTTTAAAAGTAATTACGGCAAATCGAACGACGTTTATAACTTTATAAAATTATGTCAAATTATACCAAAACGGTTATGTCAAATTTGAACGAATGTCAAATTAATGAATTTAGCTTTTATAATTTTACGTTTTAGTAACAATAAACAATAGTTTTTTTAAAGTAATTACGACACAACGAACGACGTTTATAATTTTATAAAATTATGACAAATTATATCAAAATGGTTATGTCAAATTCGAACGAATGTATAAAAATAACAATATAAATAATAAAATAATGCAAAGTTTGATCCAATATTACGACTGGGTCGACGGACCAAGAATGACGGTTTCCGGCTAATAATAACATGAATTTCGATTACTTACAAATGATATAACTCGAAAGATTTTATAAAAAATAAATTTCAATTCAACCACTTAATTTATAAACGACTGAATAAATTTGAACGAATAAAAAAGAAGCATTAGATTATCAATAAACACGAACGATTATAATTTTATTTTATAAAACTAATAAAACTAATAATAATAATAATAATAATAATAATAATAATAATAAAGAAAAAGACAATAAAATACGAAATTGAGATAAAACAAATCAGTTAGTCAAATCAAGGGTATAATATGAAAGGGTATTGGTAAAAAAACCCCCTCATCATAATTTTATGATGTCCCATCAATTGGGGTTTTCTTTTAATATTACTTTATATATATATATATATATATATATATATATATATATATATATATATATATATATATATATATATATATATATATATATATAGACGTGTTATTTTGTCGATCGGGTTTCGGTTAAATCGGTTTCGGTTTAATTGGTTTCAGTTTGGTTAAATCGATTTTGGTTTAATTTAACCAAACCAAATAATGTTCGGTTAATTGATTTCACTTTAATTTGTTTCGATTTATTCGGTTTGGTTAAGTGGTTTCGGTTTAATTTAACCAAACCAAATAAGTTCGGTTAAATCGGTTTCAGTTTATTCGATTTGGTTAATCGGTTTAGGTTTATTCAGTTTCGGTTTCAGTTTATTCGATTTGGTTAATCGGTTTGGTTTATTCCATTAACCGAAACCGAATAAACCTAAACCGATTAACCAAATCGAATAAACCAAAACCGATTTAACCGAATAAATCGAAACAAATTAAACTGAAATCGATTAACCGAACATTATTTGGTTTGGTTACGATTAATTTGGAAAAATTAAAAAAACGACTTAACCGGAACCCGATTTAATCGACAAAATAACACGTCTATATATATATATATATATATATATATATATATATATATATATATATATATATATATATATATATATATATATTAAAAGTAAATATAAAAAAAAACCCATCAATATATATATATATATATATATATATATATATATATATATATATATATATATATATATATATATATATATATATATATATATATATATAAAGTAAATATTAAAACAAAACCTCAATTGATGGGATATCATAGAATCATTATGAGAGACATTCATTTTACCACATCACATTATTACTATTATTATTATTATTATTATTATTATTATTATTATATGGAAAGACATTCATTTTACCACATCACATACAATTAGGATTCTGTTTTTTTTTGGGTTATCGTAATATTTGGCTTAATCGCAAGTTTACAACTTCCTATGTTCTTTTTAAATCAAGTTTTATTGTTGAATTTTTGCAAGTTTTAGTTTTGTTGTTGAATTTTGCAAATTTCACAACATGAACATTGAACAATAAAGCTAATTGATATTGGTGTTATAACACAAATTGTAATCTTTCCATCCTTTTTAATGGATTTTTCTAAGTGTATCTATCCAGCTTGGAATTATTCTTTTGCTACTGATGTGTTATATACAATACTGTTGCTACAGGTCTAAAAGACAGCGGTTGACAGCATTGTTGCATTCAAGAACCACCGAGGAGTCACCTTCTGATAAAAAAGATTTAGAGTTGATTAATATTGCAGCAACAAGCCTTCCAAAAACATTAATGGCTTCACCAGCACACCCAGCAACTATGGAGAACCTTCCGGATTAGCTTTTATTAAACATATTCATCACCTTATTTGCCAAACAACGTGCTCAAATGAGGTCTGTCTCAAAATCTTGGAACGCCCTCTTGTCTCAGCCCTCCTTTGTAAAATCTCACCTCAATCGTTCCATCCAA